>JARHVA010000026.1:5445000-5840000 GCA_037957365.1 Torreya grandis | reverse complement strand
AAGGTTGTGACTATATTGGAAGATGAGACACTCTTCCATATCTTTTCCATATTTGCACATACTCTATTTTAATATAGATTTACTATAGATTGAAAACCAATCTCATTTATTGGTTTTCTTATAGCTATCATGTCAATGAGGACCTATAGGCTATATAGTCTTTATTTTTAACTATATTAGGTTTTAAAAAACCTATTTTTCCTTTAAACCTTATGGGAACTAATAACTTATTGTATGCATAGGTCTTTTTTATAGAAATGGTGAACATAGTCATAGAAAAATACTACGACCCTAGAAGATGACCCTTATATGTTAAAAATATTCAAACCAGAGGTTCATATTGAGCTTCAATGGAATTTTAACTTCATCATTGATAATTTTGGCTATATCATTATGTCCTTTTAATGGTATTTGATTGAGCTCTAATGATGATAGGATGATCCTTACAGGACTTGTTAGGTTGTGGAGCTAAAAGCTTTACCAAGATGCAAATAGGAGAAGTTATGGAGGTTGCAGAAGAGTTGCAGAGTGTCACAGACACCGGCATCGGTCAGAACAACCAATGACAGTAGGAGGGAGACAGGAAGGCAACCGACGTCAGTCATGGATCAGCCGGCGTCGGCACCCCCAGGCAGTCAGGGACCGACGTCAGTCACCTGTGGTTCGAGCTGTGAGTACATTACGGGCAGTTGGTTGATGAACCAAGTGTTTGCATGTTTAGAGCTATTCTTAGACTGAGAGTTGCAGATTTAATTATTATATTATTGTCTAATTATTGTTTAGATGAGATTTATATATGGAATCATTATTGTATTGTAAAAAAAGTGTGCTAAAAAGCCATAGAGCTTTTAGAGAGAGCTAGATTAGCTCCTCCTAGTTCCAAAGGGGTACTGAGTGTGTATGATCAGGGAGAGTTGCAAGGTCTGCAAGGTCAAGGAGTTGATCCACCGGGGTACTGATTGAAGAATCATAAGGACTTGGTGAGGCAAGGACAAGGGTTCTTCAGGGGTGTAGAGATATCTACATGGTAAGTAAGGTCTAGTGATTTGCAAGTAGCAGCAGAGAGCAAGGGATCTACTTGGAGTATGGTTGTGTACTTGGTGAACTGGCAGCATGTTACTAACTGGTTGGAGAGGTGAACATCAATTCTATATTGGAGTTGATTGTTGTGACCGAGAGAGAGAGGGAAGAAGGTCTTGAGGTGTGGTGAACCTTTGAGGTGGAGGAAGAAGTGGCATCTTCCTTATTGTATATTCTTCTGTGTGATTATTAATACAATTGTGTATTGTCTCTCATATTCCTGTGTTGTTTCATATTTCTAGTTACTTATTGATTCTAGTATAATTCCATGTTTAGTTGCTAATACAAGAAGTAATCACATGTGTTCTAATTGGTAGAGCAAGATCCTGACTCAGTAGGGATCGGAGCATGTTTATTGTTTCATGGTTTCCCTGACACGTGGTATCAGAGCTTTTGGTTGGGTTACTAACAGGTGGTTTCAGATCTGGTAGTGTTTGTTGATTACAAGTTACTCACAGGGGTTTTTGATTGAGTGGGAGTATAGCAATGGCAGAAGGAAGTAAGCTACGAATGGAGAAACTGAATAGCATGAATGGTCTGATTGATGGAAAGAAAGAGCAGGGAAAAAGATATTGCTGGTTGGTAGCAGATCAGCATGAAGGAATTGAAGATGCAGATGTTGTAGGGGTTGTTGCACAGGATGCTTTAGGAGGTTTCCTGGATGAAGTTGAATCTTGGATAACAAATTATGTTGCCTCTTTCCATGCAGCTCTAGGGAGAGGAGCTGGAGAGCCTTGTCAGATAATTAGCAAAGGGGAAGTGAAGCTGAAATTGTAGATGGACGACACACAGTGGTTGAAGGAAGTCATGCAGGTACCATTCTTGGAGATGAGTCTAATTTCTTCAGGAAATTTGGGTGATGAGAGATGTACTGTAACTCTCATAATGGATACACTTGAATTAGATGGTGGTAAGAAATTAGGTATCCTTTATCTATCTACTTATATTACTGATTCACCTTCTGTTACAGAGATGTGGCTTTGTAGGCTTGGTTACATATGTAGAAGGAGAATGCAAGTTTTGAAGCGGAAGACAAATGTTTTTGACAAGCTAAAGAACTAAAAAGCCTTGGTGTTCATGGAGGAGATGATGGACAGAGATCAGGTGAGGGAATTGATTTATTTTGAGTAGATCAGGGTTGATTTGATTAGGATTTTGATCCATGGAGAGCTCACGAGTAAAAAGTTATCACTCACAGACGAACACAGGAACCGGCATCAGTCACACAATAACCGACATCGACAATAGGAAGACCAATGTCGGTCATGAAGGAATCGACGTCGGTAGTAAGGATACTGGCGTCGGCCAGGGAGACGACGTCGGCAGTCAGGGTCAGTGCAGGGAACTGACATCGGTCGGGAGCAGACTGGGAGATGGCTGAGATAGGTCACTAGAATGGATATTGGGCAGACAGCAAGTCTCAAATGCTCATGTGGAGGTCAGAAAGGGTAAGTGAACCTCATATTCATTGTTCACCTTCTTTTATATTGCTTACTGATGGTCAAGAACTAGGAAGATGTGAAGAGGCAATGCAGGTAGAGTCCAGATACAGTGGGAGCTTGGCATGGATGAGGAGTGTGAGTCCTTGGAGAAGAACCAAACAAGTATTTTTTGGTTGAGTTGTCATCTAGAAGAAATCACTGAGAGACGAGATGGATTCCCATTTTTAAAGAAGAGAGTGGATGGATACAAGAGACGGAAGGCTAAGTCATATGGTCTTGAAGAAGCTGCAGGACAGTGGTATAGGTTTTGACAGGTGGATGACTAAGCATGGCTTTAATAAATTTCAGTGTAACTATTGTGGTTTTATTCTTACCAGGTGGATGATGAGTTGTGACATTATCTAGTTACTGTATGAGGATGGTTTGCTAGCAGGTTTTGTACATACAGGGTTTTGCTGAGCTAAAAGGTAAGGTTAGTTTAGAGGTGTGTCATGGAGAATTTGGAGCTGCAAAATTCTTTGGCATAAGAGACATGGAAATTTTATCTTCAGTGGGAGCTGATGTGAAGATGGTGTTGGCGAGGTTCATTACGCAAGATGTAGAATCAGAAAGCACAACAAGGGCCGGACAGTTCAAGCTTAGCTTAAAATAGGGTTTGAAATCACATGAGGTCTATCATAGACCTGAGTTTTCCCAATTCAGTGGGGGTTGTCAAAAAGTATGGAGCCAATTCGGGGAAGGAATACTGGAGGGTAGTTCAGTGGGACTAACAGCAGGGGTTCTTGTTATGCAGGGTCAAGTTCTTCACTACATGGATGTGTAGGTTTCGGATGTGGCAGGGTACTTGAATGACAGGTATAACATCACAGTTATGTGGTGGTTGGTCTTCAGGATTGATCTTGAAGAGGGATACAAGCTAGGAAATAGATTAGATGGGCTATAGATATAGGTATAGGTGCATCTATTTATCTCCAAGTGGGAGATTGTTAGGTTGTGGAGCTAAAAGCTTCACTAAGATGCAAACAGGAGAAGTTATGAAGGTTGCAAAAGAGTTGCAGAGTGTCACAGACACCGGCGTCGGTCAGGACAATCGACGATGGAAGGAGGGAGACAGGAAGGCAACTAACATCGGTCATGGATCGGCCAATGTCAGCACCCCTAGGCAGTCAGGGACCGACATCGGTCACCTGTGGTTTGAGCTGCGAGTACATTACGGGTAGTTGGTTGATGAACCAAGTGTTTGCATGTTTAGAGCTATTCTTAGACTGAGAGCTGCAGATTTAATTATTATATTATTGTCTAATTATTATTTGGATGAGATTTATATATGGACTCATGATTTTATTGTAAAAAAAAGTGTGCTAGAAAGCCATAGAGCTTTTAGAGAGAGCTAGATTAGCTCCTCCTAATTCCAAAGGGGTGCTGAGTGTGTATGATCAGGGAGAGTTGCAAGGTCTACAAGGTCAAGGAGCTAATCCATCGGGGTACTGGTTGAAGAATCATAAGGACTTGGTGAGGCAATGACAAGGGTTCTTTAGGGGTGTAGAGATATCTACATGGTAAGTAAGGTCTAGTGATTTGCAGGTAGCAGCAGAGAGCAGGGGATTTACTTGGAGTACGATTGTGTACTTGGTGAACTGGCAGTGTGTTACTGACTGGTTGGAGAGGTGAACATCAATTCTATATTGGATTTTATTGTTGTGACTGATAGAGAGATGGAAGAAGGTCTTGAGGTGTGGTGAACCTTTGAGGTGGAGGAAGAAGTGGCATCTTCCTTATTGTATATTCTTCTGTGTGATTATTAATACAATTGTGTATTGTCTCTCATATTCCTGTGTTGTTTCATATTTCTAGTTACTTATTGATTCTAGTATAATTCCATGTTTAGTTGCTAATACAAGAAGTAATCACATGTGTTCTAATTGGTAGAGCAAGATCCTGACTCAGTAGGGATCAGAGCATGTTTATTGTTTCGTGGTTTCCCTGACAAGACTTGCTTCTATTTTGACCTAGGTCATAATTATTCTCAACTTGGAATCCTTTGGCTTTCAACCTTTAATTTTGACCATCAATCTTGATTCCCATGATTTAATACATACCATAAATCTACTTGGACCTATTATCTTTGACTTTAAATATCATCCATTGATCTCAATCTACTCAGTGAACATGTGCCATTGATCTTTGTTTTGCTCAATTAAATGTGCACCATTGATTTTCTTTGCTATGAATAAATGTGGGACATAGATCTTATGAAAATTAAATGTTCTTAAGACACTTATCACCTACACATTTTCTCTTAAGATCTACTAACCTTTTGACCCATTGCTCATCATTAGATCTACTTTATACTTTTATACATGTATTATCAATATGCCTAGACCTACTGATCTTATTAGTCACCATACATCATTGGATATTTGACCATGATATAATATGCACCATTAGATATTTATTTTAAAATTAAATGGATATTTTTCATAGCTCAAATTTGATGTCTATGTGCATGTCTCACTTTACAGGTCTAACTTTGAAACTTTATATCTTAAGATAGCAAGCTCATCAAGACACCAAATTTTTAGAGGATGATCTTGGAATGAATAAATTCATGTCCATGAATATTTTGACCTAAGAGGATCCCTAATAATACTTATAAAACACACAATAAAACTGGTCTATTCATTTCTTTGTGATGTGTGATGATGGTCTAGTCTATATTCTTCACTTGTTCAATTCATTTGATCATTTGGTTAATCAAGAACTACTCAGCTGATCTATCAAGGAAAATGCTTAGTATGTGGGATAAAATTAGCCAACATATTTGGTGACTCAATTGGGAAGCATGTGTGTTATGCTTGAGAACCCAGACCATTTTTCTTGGCTATTCTATTTGACATAGAGTCTCCTCTTTGGTTCAACATATTGATCTGAGGCTAAAACTAGTAATAAACCTCTAGGTAACTCCTCTTGAAATAAAAAAGGGAAAAATAAACAAATAACAAATTTCCCAAAGCACTTATTGAATGAAAACATAAAAAATAAAATAAAATATTCACAAGGCATTTAGAGGAAACGATAAAATCTACCTACCCTAAACTAACCAATCAGAATATAAACTATACAAAACCATTCACTAGTTGTACAAAATAGCTACCCTTTTTCACCAATCTAATATGATTTACATGATTTAGGTCAGCCAACCAAATATAGAGGAGTGGATATTTAACATATTGGTGATATACTTTTCCAAGAATAAGAACAAAGCTAAACTTACCTACCCAATCTAATTTTTTAGACATACAAACATCTTAGAGTGGATAGGCAAGCTGATCTAGCCATTTTTTATGCTCAACTTTATGCTCTGAACTAATCATAACAAGTTATGACTCCTCCTTTTCATCTTCCAAATGAGATAGGTATCTGATAGGACACCCTCTTATCAATACAAACATTAAGCAATCAGATTTCACCTAGCTCTTACACTTTTTTGCTCCATCAAATTGTATTACTTAAGCACTCAAGATGTCTTCTTCATCAACCTCACTCAATATTTCATCTTGTTTTTCAACTGTAAATGAGAGTTAATTTGACCATCTAAGGTCTAAAAAGACATATTTTTCTTGCTCAAGGTTTAATTTACCTTCTTCCAAATCTAAACCATTAGGGCTACCCTTATTTGGAAACTTAACCTAAAGCGAACTAACTTCTATTTTTTTGTCTTGATCCTCTTCTTCATCTATGTAAAATGGACCTTCAGCAGTCCATTCAAGGTTTGCTCTATGTTTAGCTTGAGAATTATCCCTATCAATATCCATTTCATTAGTGTCAAATCCATGCCAAGAAGTTTGGTCCAAACCTGATTCTTCCCCTTCTGAATGAAGTGGACTGCCTATCATGATCTCTTCATCATAGACACTTGCATTATCCTCTTTAGTCTCACTTATGACTGTAAGCTCCTCCTCTATCCTTTGTAAAATAGTTTCCTTATTCAAGATGGATATGGTGGGAGGGTGAAGAATTTCACCTTGCTTGCAGCTTAGGAGGGTCTCCTTCCATCTAGGGACTTTGAAGGTTCTTTTAGGTGGCCCTTGAATTGGTTCTTGGACTGATTTAACTAGTACCTCTTCCTTTTGGAGATGTTTTTGAATTGACTTCCATGAGGAAAATGTGTTGGAAATAGCTGCCTCTTTTTTTATTTTGACTCTCTTCCTCTTTTCTCATCTTTATCTCTAACTCTTTGATTTGCCTATCTATATTCTCTTAGAATAACTTCTCCTAAAGTTGGTTAGGGGATTCATGAAGATAAGGAGCACAAGAGGGTTGATATGAGATACAAGAGGATTCGTGAGGAAGATAAGTGGAATCTTGGATCTCAATAATAGGCTACTCCACAATAGTCTCCTTTTTTTAAAGGCTTTCTTGGATTGAATTCCAAGAAGGGAAAGTTTGAGGAACACATAAAGGACCTGAGATACTTTAAATGGACTCTTGGGAAATAATGGGTGGCATATATGAGGGCTAAGGTGGTGTATATGAAGACACATAAGGCTGATGGAGTTTAACCTATTGTTCTTCAAGGCATTTTAGCCTATAGTCAATGTTTTGAATGTAACCACTTACATTCATCATCTCATATGAAATTTTTTTCCAATTTTCTCCCTTAATAGGTGCCCATTATTCCTTTATTAACTATAATGCATCTCTTATGATATGAATAATGTGATTTGGTATATCTTGACCATATCCCCTCTATGTATTAAGGTTTATTATGTACTTTTCATAGTGTTAGTGCATTTGCCTCCAACTTGAAATGGATTGGTTTGAGGAGTAATTAGGGACATTTTGAGCTTGAGAATACTGATGCACTGAATTTTGGTAGAGAATAATCATACTAATCAAAAGAGTGATGATACATACCAAATGATGATGGTTATGCACCTAGGATGCTTAAACTAGCTAATATATGTTTAGAGTCACCATTGATGTTTGAACACTTGCCTCCAAAGGTTTATTCGATGAAGAGAACATCAAAACTCTTCTCCAATGAATAACCTAATATGTCCCACTAGGTGTGTTAGAACTATTGAAGGCCTAGATTTCACCCTAGTTGAGCAAAAGATTGTTCAAGTCCTCTACTCAAATCTAGTCCAACAGGGGAATGACCCTAGATTATGGGTAACCTAATCTTGGGTCAGACCTCTAGGATTTTTAACAAGGATAGCTCCTTTGATGTATCACTTAACTCATTTCCACTAAAAATTACTAATTTATAAGGTGAAAAGGGGGAGAAAGATAACTAAAGAGGAAATATAAGCTACCTTTGGTGATACACCTAAATTGGTTATTCATCCACTATACTTAAACTTATAAAAACACTAATGAGACAAGAAAGGACTGTATATACTACTCCAAATGTCTGTTATGCATCAAAATTTCATGTAAAGGTTCACCAAGTGATCAAAACCTGAGGGAAGTGATGAAGAGGCCTGATTTAAGGCACTAACTAGTCAATGTATCCACATGTTATCTTCAATTAAATGACATTAAAAACTAAACATGACCTACATAACAAGATAAACTAGTAGTTAGGTGAGATTAAGACTTGACAAGGGAGATATTTCTACCACATATGTAAATCAAACTAAAATTAACACACTATACCAAAATAATGAAATTTGAAATAATCATCTATTCATGTCAAGAGGTTACAAAGCTTAATATTGGTTGCCCAAGAGAGGGATTAATTTTAAGGCTTAGAAGCCCATATATATAGTAGAATAGGAATGAGAGAGATGGGTAACATGTGTGGGATAATGGAGAAGTTATTAATGATCAAGAAAGGTTGTGGAATTTCATTGATTATTTTTTATACACATGCCTTCTTTCAATCAAAACTAATCCTTTATCAGCAAGCTAACCTTCATTTATTCTAATAGTATTCAATCTCCTCTCATTGGCTGAGATATCCAATAGAATACAAGGGTTTGTTTTTCATGATGAGTCATGACTAATTCTATTGGAGAAAATATATTTATGGTTTTTAATAGAATCAATGCTCCAACTACTTCTCCAACTACCAGCTCTCTTTATTTTGATCCTCTATGCCATATCCACTTGCTTCATTATGAAGGCAAGGTATTTATATCTATTGGGACTAACATACCCCCATTTTTTTTTGAATTATAACCCTTGAGAGACACGCAAAATAAATCATGAAAATCTCAACATGTTAAGGTTTTTTTATAGAATTTGAAGATCATCCACTTTGTTAAGAAACAAGCATATATGGTCTTAATTTGCTTTATCTATACTAACCTTGCTAATGAAGTTCATTTGAGCATGAGTTTCAGGTTCAATGGCATACATTCCTAAGGAGTCTACATTCCAAAAACCCTAACAAACCTTTTGTTCAAATTTGAATAAAGTCAGGAACCCAAATTGGTGAGAATCATTTTTTTATGGACTTAAATTCAAGCACATATCCTAGGCTTAGTCATGTTTTTTAACACAACTTGACTAACAAACTTGACCCCCTTTCATTATTATTTTGAATTTCCTTCTTGTCCTAACATAATGTCATTGTGTAGGGTCCTTTTATGGTCCCCATCTTAGCCTAAGAATTTAATACTAAGGCCCTGATGTATTCATTAATACCATCTCAACCTTAGTATTAACATCTTAGGCCTAATTTTTTATTGTCCCTATAGCCCTAAATTAAATTATTTACATCTCATAGGATCCTATAGTTTTTTCTTTATCATGACATTTTGTCAAATGGAGTGAAGGTAACTAAGAACTTTGGTTTAAATAGCCCACATCTTAGATGATCTGACAATATATGCATACTCATAAGGACTCAATTAGATGGATCAAATCATGTTTGAAAAGTCAAAAGAATATAGGGAGCCTAAAAGATGGACATGTGACACCATTACATTTGATGACTAAATGAAAATTAGACCCACTTGACACTATAGCCAATCGAGATCAAGTCTTTGGATCATGATCCTACAGTTGTCACTTTATCATGACATTTGATCAAATGGAGTGAATTAACACTTAAATCTTGGGAAGCCCCACAAAAATTCCAAGTGATGTCCTCCCATTTGACCTTAAATATTTTTAAAAAATTAAAATTGATGTTCATGTGAGCATCATTTAAATGTCTAAAAAGACTAACTTGAATCCTACATGAGTGTCAACTTTAAGTCCATTAAAGTGTAATTTTCATTAGTTTAAACTTGACATTTGTGTAACAATCAATAGACACCTAAGAAGGTGTATTTGACACTCATAACACCATAAATTTTAAACCAATGAAAATTCCTTACTCAAAATTTAAAGGGCATCCCTATACCTTTTTTGGGCTCACAAAGCTAAGGAAAATGTTTAAAATATACCCAAAATATATAACCTTGATTTATAAAACGTAAATATATGCAAGAAATATACTTAGCCTAAGTTTATGCTTTAAAGATCCACATGGCATTATACATAATGGACCTTAAATCATAGACTTAGCCTATGTAAAATTCATTTCATGTTGGAGCTATTTTGAGCATGGTTTGTGATTCATGACATAAACATTTTAGCTTAATTTTTTCATTATGTTTGATAAACATAATGCATACATTAACTTAGGATGCTTATACCTTGACCCCTTTTAAATCATAACTTGGGTTTAAAATCCTTAGCCTAAGGTTTTTCCCATGCTTAATAAACATTAAACAAACCTTATCCCAAGGGACGTAAGCATAAGTCTTGACTTTTAAGAGTGTTCTAACTTAATGTTTAGGCATATATGCAGATCAATGGTTGGGATTTTATCATTGGATTTGATCCAACAATGTGAAGGTCCCTAGAGACTTTTCAATAAAACCCCAAGAACTTATGGACACATTGTGTGGCTAGTGATTATTTGAAAAGGGACTGACATAAGATATGTAACATGGGGAAGATGCTAATTATCATGATTGCATGGCTTAAGGCCCAAGAACTAATTAAAATACAAGGTCCCAAATTATGATCAATGGCTCATACTAATCTAGGATTTTTATCCTGTAAAGCAAAAAGGAGGTATTTTTAAATACCAAGGGCTATTTTTCAAATGGCATTTATGAAAAAATCCATGAAAAATATAAACTAGTGCCATGTAAGCTCCAAGAAAGTAGAAAAGGACAAAACTAAAGATCTTATGGGCTCAAAAACATAAAGGTATAAAGGCAAAGGTCCAAATCAAATCAAGAACACATATAAGCTAAATCTTAGATATTTTTTGCCATTAAATCTCTAAACCCTAGACCCTATATAAAGGTAACCCAAATGGATCCAATTTTCTACAATTCAATCAAGAGATAGATAAATTGTGTTTCTAAGCATGAGAGAGCTTTTGTAAGGATTGTCTACAATCTGGAATGAACAATTAGTAAGAAATAGAGACCATGGCAGCTATTAGATAGTAATTGAAGAGGTTGAGATTTATTTGACAACTAATAGGGAGGGATGAGTGTTCAAGGATAAAAAATTGGACCTCGTAGCATTAAACATCTATGGCATTAGGAATTGGTTTGATATTTTTTTCATGATAGGAGAATTGTAGCCTATCTAAAGGGAAGAGTAGAGAAATGCCACCACCAATAGATAATATAATGACCTGGTTGTAATCAAAATGGTCATCCTCTACCATGCCATAGAAAAATAGAGGTAATACACTACATTAAAGTCCTTACCCCCATTTTTGTTGATTGCAAAATTGATGGTGAATGGATTATTAGGGAGAGGAACTCAAAAGAGGTGGCATACATTTCCCCTATTGCTTTGAAAATTAATAAAAGCTCCCTCTTCCCCATGTGGACCTTCAAAAAATGAGAGAATGGACCAATAACCATGACTTGGACTCCATCTTAAGACCCTGGCTCCATCAAGGGCCTCACATCTTTAGAACCCTTGATGGAAAAATCCATATCATTCAGTTCAAAGAGGGCATTAGGGTGATTATGACTTTGTTGAATAGATTTTTTGGTGCCCCTTAAACCACTTATGTAAATAAGGTTTGGGTCTCATATGTACACTTCCTAGTATAATAAAAATTTACCCCTCTAATTAGAGATTTGATCAACATCTTTCTAGCCAAACAATTCATTGTCATCAATAAAAAGACCTCCAAATAGTTTTACATGATTTTTTACCTCCTTGATGTCATTCTCACTTTAATCACCTTCCCTATAATTAAGAATTAGTCCCTAGAGGGTCGGACAACTATATCACACCACTACTCCAAGATACACATCTTCAAGTACCAGAATCACATGTAGTTTATCTATGATTATGTTTTCCTAGTAATAGTTGAAGCCATCACAGGTGTTCTAATGCCTAAGCTCTACCCCCTCATTAAGAGATAGTTTAGAATGATAGGGGAAATATGGTATTATCATAATTACATAGTCATCAGGATAGAAGGAATCATGTCACAACCCTATAGACTACCAGTGTATGTCCTGAATAAGCTTACTGAGCAGGAGATTGCCTCCTAACTCATCCTTGGCATTGACAAGGCTTGCAAAGAAAATAAGAAATGTCTTCTTCACCCATTCCCCTTGGACATTAGTAGAACCCTAATTAAATAATGGAAGTAGGTGGATATTATGGTCACACATAGGAATTCATTTGGATTTTAACTAGATAAACTCAAAATATGGGATCCAAGGAACAAGGTGGGGGATCATCTAAAAGACAAGAAGCTCAATCTTGAGTATGTACACCAATTGGGTGTCCATGACAACATATACATCAGAGCTAAGAACTATGGGGAAGTATTGGCCAGAGTCTAGGGTCACAACATCAAGTTAGAGAATAGATTGGTCAGAGACCACAAGCCATCTGAGGAAACATGGCAAATTCACCCCTTTTAGTATCATTTACTACCTAGTCCACCTAGAGTATCTCGAGAGCAACCTTAGGTAGAGTAACCATTATTGTCCCAATAGTAGGTTGAGCCAACTCAAGATGATCAAAGCAAAGAAAAGGAGAAGGTTGGAGAAGTAATATTAGAAGAAACACCTAGAGAAGGACCCTTAACTTCAACTAGGTAGCAGAGGCCACCCTCTCCAATTTAGTACATTGACATGATAGCCTTGGAGCCAAAAGAGACACTTGAGGGTACTCTCAAGGAACTTGTAAAGTCCTATGGCTCAGGAGGAGAAGAGGACCCTTCAATGGAGCCCAAGGAAGATATAGGGTAATAACTTGTCCCAATGGCCTCTCATGAAAAGATGAAGGCAAAATTGGCCTTAGTCTTGATAGAACCAAGAAACCTAGATTGACCTTCACTCATCCCACTAGTGAAGTCAATATCTTCAATGATGAATTTCTAATCCATAGACCATTCATTCCTGACTAGTTCATCTATGAGAAATTTTAAAAGATCCCATCTCTCTCCCACTCATGGTCCATAACACAAGTTGGTGTGAATGTGCAAGATGATGTGAAGCTTTGGATAAAATATATAATGAAGGAATAGGAAGAGATAAGAATCATCGTCTCCCAAGGCTTATGAATTAAGAAGATGGATGTTTTGGGAGCATCTACTAGTTTAGGAGTGGAGTTCCTAGAACCTCCCCAATTTAAATAACTAATTACCATAGTTAAATTCAATCTTGAGACAACAAGTTTAGAAAGGATAACAACCAAGACGTCCATGGTTGGGATAGAATAATTCACCTTTCAAAAGGTGGAACCTTTTATAAGTTTGACCCCTATTATAGGACAATAACTTGGTGAAGCTATGGTACATGAAGAATATGTGTAAATCTTGATGGAAGCACATTCACAACAAGCCAAGGCTAGTGTCTGAGGTCTAAAACAAAGGATCCATAATTTGGAAATGGAGAAGGAGAACTTGTAAACACAAGCAATCATGTCAGTCCTAGATGCCATGATCAAGATGTTTGATGAATCATTATATGACATGTTTGAGGCATTAAAGTCAATGAATATGAGGTAGAGTTTATTATAAGATAAAGATACATTATCCAAAGACCTAGTCACCTAATGGTAGGCCTCAAAAGATAAGATTGCCTAACTCCTCAACATTTAAGCAAAGAAGTAAATCCAAAAATTTACAACCATAAGTATGGGACACCTAATAAAAATCTTGGGGATTGTTATTGCATACCAAGGTGATGAGGCTTCTAAAAGATGATAAAGGGCTCATTAGCATAATCGAGTGACTTTTTTGGACCATACTCATCAGTAATGTACAACCTACTACCCTTAGCCTCATTAGTGATGAAGAGTTCAAACATAGAGACACTTTGGTGACTCAAGAAGTCCAAGGTAAAATCAAAGGCTAGTCTAGATAAGATAACAACAAGATCTTGGATATGATCTTCAATGCAGGGGAGAGGATCAACAAAGCTAGAAGCATCAAGGAGGCCTTGGCAAGAAATGGCCAAGAATTCAATGAGCTAGTAGATTAGGAGGAGTGCATCATGAAGCTTATTTTAGATCTGAGCTAGTTGATGAATAACATGAAAGGGCTATGAGTCTCCTCCAGCCAAAAATAGGGGCTCTACCAATAATTTAGAACAATTTTCTACTCTAATAGAAATTAGGTTGAATTTTATAGTAGAATATTCCATTATAAAGGCATATGCTAGTTTTTTAGCATATTTTCCTCTAAGTCAGTATGATTTGGGAAAGCATGTGTATTATAGAGCTTATAAGTAAAATTGTCCTTACTTTTGTACACCTGTATTTTTTATCTCACTGGTATACTACCTATTCTTCTTATAAAGGCATGTATCACCATTGTAAAAAGGGAGAGATTTTTCAACAACTTTATATACTTGAAGTAATTAATATAATAAAAGAATTTTGCAAGGATTGTCCATTTTTGATGTGTTAATTACTAATATAGTTTTTCTCTCAATTTCTAGTAGAAGTCTTGAATTTGAATAGTATCTTTGAATTCTAAATATCATTTTTTAATAATAGGGTTTTTGATTTGTGCTTATGTTAAATTAGATGAAAGATCTTAGGTTCTACTTCATTTCATTTTGTTCTATATTCAAATGTGCAATAGCTATTTGATTATAGTAGTAAATCCCTAAATTAGACCTGGTTCTTATGATTCTTAAACATTTTCCTCTAAAGTTTGCCTGATATATAATGAAATTTAAGTTTAGGATATGTTGCACTATATATTTGTTAAATGCCTATTCAATTACCATTAATATTTTGTCGTAATGTTCAAGACCAAAATTGGTAATCACTTATTTATTTTCTACCCTACCCTTCTCTTTGCTCTTTTTTACACCATGATCACTTTAGTTTAAGCCATATTATAAATATCTATTTAGATTAGTTTGTATTATAAGAAAGGAACGTAATTCACTATCAATAAAGATTCATAAGAGAATAAACCCAGGTGGCTCCAAACCACTAAAATTATATAAATATTATGGAACAGTTATCTTACTCTACTACTATTTCACTACATGAAATGAGAATGTCAAAACTTGAAACTCATGCTCTAATTTTCTAAATTATAAAATGAGAAGTGTTATCTAAACATTAGGGGCATCTGTGGTACATTTAGAAGCATCAAAAATATCCTTGGGCCTAAGAAAGCCATCACCATGTCTACTTTGAGTGGTGGTATGTACCTATTTTTTTGAGGTTGTGACTATATTGTAAGATGAGACACTCTTCCATATCTTGTCCATATCTACACATACTCTATTTCAATATAGATTTACTATAGATTGAAAACCAATCTCATTTATTGGTTTTCCTATAGCTATCATGTCAATGAGGACCTATAAGCTGTATAGTCTTGATTTTGAACTATATTAGGTTTAAAAAAACCAATTTTTCCTTTAAAACTTGTGGTAATCAAGAACTTATTATATGCACAAGTCTTCTTTAAAAAAATGGTGAACACGGTCATAGAAAAATATTGTGACCCTAGAAGATAAACCTTGCATGTTAAAAATATTTGAACCAGAGGTTCATATTAAGCTTCAATGGCATCAAAAATTCATTATTGATCATCTTGGCTATGTCATTTTTTTCCTTTTAATGGTATTTGATTAAGATCTAATGGTGATAGGATGATCCTTATAGGACATGCTTCTATTTTGACCTAGGTCATAATTGTTCTCCACTTGGAATATTTTAGATTTCAACCTTTAATTATGATCATTGATCTTGATTCCCATAATTGAAAATGTACCATTTATCTACCTAGACCTAATATCTTCAACTTTAAATATTAGCCCTCGATCTGCTCAATGAATGTGTGTCATTGATATTTATTTTGTTGAATTAAACATGCATCATTGATCTTATTTGGTATAAATGAACATGGTCCATAGATATTATATCAATCCAACATGATTAAAACATTGTTTACTTACACATTTTATCTTAGGATCCACTGACCTTTAACCCATTACTCACCATTAGATCTACTTTATACATTTTCACATCCACCATCAATATACCTAGACCCACTATTCCTATTAGTTACCACACATCATTAGATCTGTGATCGTGATTGAACATGCACTATTGGATCTTTAGTTTAAATTCAAATGGATATTTTCCATATCTCAAACTTTATGTCTACACACACATCTCACTCTGCAAGTCTAACTTTTAAGCTTTATATCTTGAGATACAAGCTCATCAAGACACCAAATTTTTAGAGGATGATCTTGGCATGAAGAAATTCATATCCATGAAATATTTTGGATTGAAAGGCTCCCTAATCATACTTATAAAATGCACAAGCAAACTAATTTGTTCATGATGTGTGATGATGATCTGGTCCATATTCTACACTTTCAAGGCATTTTATCATTTGGTTAATCAATAACTATGTAATTGATTTGTTTAGTAAAAATATTGGTATATGGGCCAAAATTATCCAACATTTCTCACATTGGTGTGCAAATTTATCCCTTAGCTCTTTGAAGGATTTATACATGCATCATGCCTTCTTGGTCATCTTCCCTAGGTTACATCATCTTATAAGCTTCACATAGATTTCAGGACACTCATCAACCTTATGTTCAATAATAGTCACAAAAATGATGGATGGGAAAATTATTCTAAAGTTTATCCAATGATATATACTTGAATCATGAGTTAAAATTGGGTTGTTTTCCCCATTGACCTTGTGTCTAGATGGATTTTCTAGTTGGCTACATATTGGTCATCCACATCACTATCCATTCTCCCTATCATCATTTGTCATGACCCAAACTCCTTGTGTTGTCACCAATCATTCATGTATGGATGCATGAGCACCTATGCACTCCATGTTTATTTGGGTTTCCATCATCATCCCTCATTCTAACAATTTATGTGGTCAAAAAAAATTATAACTTCTACCTCATCATTAAAACCTACATTTTTAAGCCTAGTTAATAATTTTCATCCATTTGATGAATGACTTTATCTCTAATCACACCTTCTAGCACCTATGAAGATCAAATAATTCAATCATGGATAAAGTGCATTTGATCAAGTGGAGTAGTCCATAAAAAAAACACTAAGTGTGCTTGAATGGATTGAGGTCATATAGGAGTTCAATATCGGGTCTTAAACTTAGTGTCATAGGAATGTAAAGTCTTTGAATCCTCCTGCTTAATGTCCTTGAATTCCATAATATCTTGATGCTCCACATTCAAGACAACAAACTCCCTTAAAAGGTGGCCTTGAGGAGGGTGAAGTCTATGATAGTTTATGTTAGATCAATCTTCTAATACCAATTCTATGCTCACCCTCATAGTGTGTTAGTAAAAAAATATGTATTATGCTCTGACTGTAAAACCTTTCAATCTCTCCAAATGAGCTTGTACTTATGCTCATCATTTAATGTGTCTTATATCCCATAGTACTATAAAAGGTTCAGATCTAAGGCATAGTAGATTTGTTGGACTAGTGTGATCATGATTTGTGTTAAGAGGGTGTTTCTTCCCATGGTGGTCCCTCCTGTTAAAATAAATATTGCCCTAATCCTCCTTGATAGATGAAACATGTCTACCAAATATGTTAATTTTGGTTTGATTAGTGGTCATGAAACACCTACTCAGATAGATTCCTCAATTTTACCTCTTTAACCTCCACTACTGGTAAATTTTAAAATATCACCTTCAATTTTGATAAGGTCATATGGGATCATGTGTTAGGACTAGGTACATTAGGTGTTGTTCCACTAGTCTCCTTGCACTTGGTCCTCACTTCAACTCTTCCCAACTCTTAATCCAACTCCATGGCATGTATGATCCTTTCATTAAATCATATTATATCTACTCAAGAGTCACCCTCATGACCTTCCCTTCCTTTGAGGGTATTCATGGTATTTTTAGAGGTGGAATCTTCTCTTATCCTAGGTTCCTACTTAGCCTTTCTCATTTCTCAATTCTTATCTTTTTTATGCCCTCTAAGTTCTTGCCTATCTGGTTATTTCATGTTGAACACTAATCCACTCATTTTATAGCTCATACATGTATAAATATAAATTATGATTAATAAACACATTGCATGTCTTTATATCATCACAACAATAAAATAAAACCCTACCATAGCAACAAAACCAAAAATGTTGGCTAGTATAGTTAATGAGGGGCTTAAGCTTCACATGAGTCTAGTTTGGCATAACTTGGGATAGTTTCCACACTGGCATATCATTCAAGAAGGAAAAATACCATGAGCTCACCTAAGGTGTGAAGTAATAGAGGATCAAGGTTGTGGTTATGGTTAGTTTTGTGTGATAGGAGATCAATGTCCAAGAGGTGTAGGATATGGAGATAACCAAATAACTTAGGGAGTACACCCACAGATGCTATTAGATGACCATGTAATAGATAAGTATTCAATATAAAAACTTTTATTAAATCCACTCTTTCTTGAATATAAAATGATGGATTGTCACACTCAACACAATCATTATCCTCACTCTATATTTTATATCTCACTCACATCTCTTATCTCCCCCTAGTATAATCTAGTAGCTGTACTTGACCCTATTAGTATATGTTGTGGCTCACTAGTTCTCACTCTCTATTATCTACCAACATTTTCCTCTGGTTCCTTGGCTAAAATTTTTTCTCATTCATCTTAGATCTACTTCTTCAACTTAACTCTCTCTTTAATTTTTCTCCCCAGTTGCTCTCTCTCCTCATTCTTATTATTATTATTATTATTATTATTATTATTATTATTATTATTATTATTATTATTATTATTATTGTTGTTGTTGTTGTTGTTGTTGTTGTTGTTGTTGTTGTTGTTGTTTTTTTTATTATTATTATTATTATTATTATTGGGATTTTCCCACTCAATCCCATATTTGAACTATCATCTTATCCCAAGGAAAATTTCCATGCTATCCACTATCGCACCATCATAACTCTATGTCATAATCCTTAGCCATCCAATCCACATGTTGTTTTCCCATAAAATAATCTTTGTGATTCCTAGGTCTAAGTGGTTGTTTTTCCCTAGGTCTTACCACTTTGTTATGTAGCACACATTGACACAATTATGACAACTAACATCTACTTTATTGTTAATTATTTCAAAGGAATGTACATAATTTATGACATTCAAATTACATGCACCTCTTAACTAGTGGCACTGAACTTTAACTAAAGAGTGTAAACATGTGATTGTCTAGTACTTAGATAATTTTGGGGGTCAAAAATTAGTATATTTGAGAGCCTATGATTCAAATAAACCCTGCTTAGTTACACCTCCCTAGTTTGATTTTTTATACATTATTTATTTTCTAGACTATATCAACTAACATAATACCATTTCATGATGTGTAACAACTACATCAGTAATCTTGATAAAAATTTATGTATCTCCATCTACATCCACTAGCCTAATATAGTTCTAAATTTATGTCAAACTACATCAACCAATTTTAACCAATTAATTTCCTACTATATCGATCAGCCTAATATAATCATTTTGCTCAACTGCCACTAGTATCACCCTTTTATCAAAGTGTATCATCCAACCTAATACATTTTTTTCTTAGACTCATTAACCCAAATATATTGGTGATCTTGATATAGTTTATTTTTATCACCAAACTATATCATCTAACCTAATACAATCTTTTATTTAGATCTAGTAATTAACTATATTAGCCTACTTGATATCATCAAATTCCTATGTCTATATTTATTCTTCCATATTATATTTTTAGTTCCTTTCTCATCATGATGTCACCTCTTATCATTTTCATTATAATCCTCAACCCATATAGATCCTATATGGTTTTTTATTTTATCACTATATTGTCCACCATTGAAAAAAATCCTCATGGTGCAATTTTTCAAAATGTCACTCTAGATCTATAAAATGTAATATGGTTGAAATAAACCAAACTAATGATCTATAAGATCCAACCTATTATATTAATAAACTTTTATGGAAACACCATTTACACTCCAAAAAATAATGTAAATCTTAACAAGCTTCCCCCATCCACTACAATAGTTGGGGTAACTAACACCAATGTTGGGAATATTCATCCTAAAAATAATGTTGAGAATACCCCATATAATCCTCCAACTAAAATTAATAAAAATCCTAATTCCAATATTTCTCTAAATTCATCATAAATCCTTGCACAAATGATTTTACAAATTTCTCGTATGCAAGCTTATAGTAGCAATCAAATGTTTCAGATACAAAACCATGTTTTTAAACCGGATAGTCAACCTCCTAAAATCATAATGAATCAACATAATAAACATTACATCCCACCTCCTCTTATAAATTATAATGGAAAAATCATTCCTCAACCACCAATTAATAATAAGATGCTTCAAAATATTCAAAATAAACCTCTAGCTCCCCTTATTGTGTCTATATGTTTTGGAAACATTTCCCAAACTATAACATATGATGGGATTACTTATCATACTTTGCATCTTAAAGGTTTTGTAAATCCCTATAAGGAATGGGTTCAAATAATTACTTACATTATTGTAACATCATCAAACAAAGGTTAGTATTTTAGTTAGTATAAACTAAAATAAAATTGAAATATCTAACTAATCTAAGCATGTGTCCTAAGATTGAGAAAGACAAAAGGAAAAAATTACAATTTTAAAATAATACTAGTTATAACTTGTTTTCCTCTTGGAAAATTTGGATGTGCTCGGAAGTGATTTAGTTGTAATTCTTGGTGGATGTGATAATCAAACAGATAGCATAACACCCATGAAAATGTATGCTTGTTTATGATGAATAAAAATTTAGATTGAAACTTTATTGAACAATTAGGTATCACTTTGTTACATGAATAAGTTTGTTTATAATGGAGAATAATCCCTTTATTTATAGATTTCCTACATTACTATAGATTGTTGGATGAAGATAAAAATAAATGGATAAGAAGAGGACCTGCATCTCATTTAATGCCAAGAATTGAGTGTAAGATTATGTAAGAGATCCACTCAAGAAATTTTGGAGTGTGTAAGAGGATTCAATGACTAAGGTTTGGAGTGTGTAAGATTATATCAAAGTTCTTGCTTGCACACTTACCTATTTTCATTGACTTTGTCTTCAAAAATGGGGATGATGTCATGATGTGAGGATTTATTAGATTTATAAATTTAGATAAATATGAATTTCTATAATCTATGGAATTTATCATTAGATAAATATTATTTAATTAATTTATATTAATTAGCTAAAGGAATAGGATGTTATTTTTTATGGGTTAAAGATGTCTTAGGAAGAAATGATTAATTACTCAAGGGAGTGAATAGTGTTGTGGCCAACACACCCTCTTTTCTTTAAAATGGGGGACCCCTGTAAAAAATATCATGAATCAGAGCTTTAAGGTCCTTTATTTTGTTCTTATCGACACTGCCTACTTAAATCCTTGAAATATACATCTCCCTAATTTCCCCAAGTAACAATAGGCCTCTTTTATTTTATGACTAAGGAGTGTTTGTTATTTTATGAATCATGGTGCTAACCTTGCATTTCAACTCTTATCAAAGTCTTTTGGAGTCTCATTCCCTCCCCAGAGTAATATGCCCATTACCCTTCACATAAAATTGAAGTCTTAATAAGGAGACGAGTAAGTATTAAATGAACTATGGTCATTTTTCATTTTTTTACATAGTCTTTGTATGTATTTCATAGATCCTAGGAGAACCTAGCCAAATGAGAAGGGGCAACTTCACTAGGTGTAAAAGTGTCCAATATCCTAGACCTATCAAATATGTCAAAGCCTAGGATATCCTATCCAAATGAGAAGGTGACACGTTACTAGTTTTCAAAGTGGCTAATCCCCTAAACCTATCATAGACCATAAGAGTCTAATTAAATGAGAAGGTACCACATTGCTATGTATCAGAGTTTTCAATACCTAATACTTGTTAGATATGTTAAATTCTCAGAGATTTTAGATGAAAGATAAGGTACCACATTGTTAGGTATTAGAGTGGCTAGTCCCCTAAACCTATCAGATATGTTAGAGATCAGGGGAACTTGACCAAATGAGAAGGAACCACATTATCAAGTGTCAAAGTAGATAATCCCATAGACCTATTAGATATGTTATAGCCTACGAGAGCTTAATTTAATGAGAAGGTTCCATGTCACCAAGTGTCAAAGTAGCTAGTACCTTAAACCTTTTTAAAATGTTAGAGCCTATGATAACCTATCCAAATCAGGAGGTGACACATAACCAAATGTGAAATTGGTCAATCCCATAGACCTATAAAATATTTCAAAGCCTAAAATATCTCTAATAAATGAGAAAGATCCATATTTCTAGGCATCATAGTGTCTAATCCCCTAAACCTGTCAGAGATGTTAGACCTTAAGAGAGCCTAGCTGAATGAGAAGGTGCCATGTCCCCAAGTATCAAAGTGGATATTCCCCCAAAATTTTCAAATCCCAAGAGATCCCATTTTAATGAGAAGGTTCCACATTTCCATGTGTCAAAATTACCTAATCCCCTGGACATATCAGAGATGTCAAAGTTTGAGAGAACCTAGCCAAATTAGGAAGCACCATGTTTCCCAGTAGGAAGATGAACTAAAAGCCACTTGAGGCCCAAAAAATACCAAAATAATAAATGTATGGTGTTAAATAAACAATCAAGATGTTCCACATGTCCCTAAGTGACACATCACCCTTCCTAAGGGAATTATGTGGATAATGAAGCTATGCCTAAGTGTCAACTGTTAGTAAGAGGACCAATGAGTAGCTAACATGTTATAAAGTGGGAGTTAACTAAGAAGCCTCTAATAGATGTGACCACATGCATACCACACATTAGGAATTAATGAAATAGGAAGGTGAGCCCAATTTGATAGTTTTATAACATCCCATCACCATTGTTTTATCTAGTTGGTAGTAGAGGATCATGGGCTCCAAATTCAACTCTAGATATAGAAGTAAAAAGAGAAAATCTAGCCACCAAATTAAATTTAAATTCACAAGTGAGCTTCAAAACACTGTTAATACATGGGGTTGTATGGATGCATTTATAAAATCCTAAGGAGGGCTCATTGACTATTACCACTACTACCTTTGAAAAAATCTAACTCTTAGCTTTCTAATTCTCATAGAGCACCCCTATATTATGTACCTTATATGTTTAAAACTTCCCTATTTCCCCTCCATACTAATAAAATGTTCACATCCTCCTCAAACCCAAAGGTTGAATATGAGTACCAAGATACCACATTCCTAGTTGGCTTGACCAAATTCAAGCATTACAATAACTTATTCAAAGTGATCAAGTGAGTCCCCAAGGATTCAGTCTTAGATAATGAATAACAAGTAGAGTTCAAGTATTCCCTTATATCCTATAATAAGTGTGGGATTCACATAGTCACTACCAAACTAGAGGTATTCCCTTGCATTGACTTATTAAGAAAAATCCTTCATAACACCATCCACATATAGGATAGAGTCCACAACTAGGTATGTTCACCCAACTTTCAACACCAGATTGTTGATATATCCATAATTATTTCAAAGAATATTACTCCCTCTTAGACTATACCTTCTCTTATGATGTATTGGTGGTAATGGTCTAGATGGGGACCTACCAGATTATGATATCCTCCAAGACTAGGCTGAGAACCTAGATGTTAAATGGGTTAACAAGGAAGACATTAATGTGTATATGTTCCACACCTTTTAAGAGGAAGTCTAGGTAGGCATGATCTTTTTAAATTGGTTATTTGGGGCCTATGAGTACTTAAACATCAATTAGCTATGGGTGCCTCTCCTACACATGATCCTTACATGACCAAACATCCCAGACATGGGAGGATTGATCAACTTCAAGTTGGTTAATGCCATCATATATGGCCAAGTCAAGATTAATTTTTACATGATGAGATACCTATTAGACACAATATATAGTATAATCTCATTCAAGCCTTTAACTTTTCTTACATGGTTTCCTAAGGTCTTGGTAGTCCATGTGGTCTTTTACAAGTTGTATGGCCACTAGTTACACAATCACATCTAGTATATATATGAGCATTTCTACCCAATGGTCTACCAAACCATTAATGAGGACCTAATTCCTTGTATCTTAAATAAAATCATATATTCCATCACCACCATCAATGACTAATAGATTTACAAGGATGACATTATGATAGGGATTGTGGGTTTCCTCAAGGATCCCCTCCACCTACCATATTTCATTCTAACCCATCCAACATAATAGGAGACTGCTTATCAACTATTGGAGGGAGTCTTTGGGTTTTATATATAGTGTCAATAAAAGGCATGCATGCCACTCCTGACCATAATTAGGCACCACATCTACAAGGCATTCCCTCCAATTAAAAAGATGGTAGCTAGGTGAGTCTCTTCAACCCTATAAAATTGTAAACTCTAACACTAAGACCCCAAAGGGACAATTAGAGCTCACCTAGTATAGTACTCAACCCACCTTAATATTGACTATAGTCATCAAGATAAAGATGATGATGAGATCTACCTGGATGTCATCAACGACTAGGAGGTATTATCTTAAATCAAAAAAAAATGGGGGAAAGAAGGCTCAAGTAAGCCCATCTGCACCTCCTCTAGATCCTATTAATTTTGTATATGATCCAACTCTAACAACTATAGCTATCTTTCAGAGGATCCTACAAGGCATTCTTCCACCTTTTCCTTAAGTTCTAGCTCTAGATCTATTTTTTCTAAAAATTCATGATCCTTATTCCTTATCTTTTCCACCTCCTCTAGTTATTCCTCATACCCCACCTCCACCTCTACCTCCTTTGTTATCTTTAGTAGTTCAACCACAAAAAAGCTGGACTTGAGCTATTCGATGTCAAGCATCCCAAGCACTACCATCTCAACCACTAGACTTCAACCATGGGTCACATATAACCTAGGGTTTGATGTGGTTGGTATTATAAGGGTGAGCCTAAATCAAGGCTCCAAATAAGCACCCATCCAAGCTCCCCTACTCATGCCTCCTTCTCGTATTTCCCTTCCACCCTTCACTCTCACCATTTTCCAACTTTTAGTCCTAGCACCCACCAGTTCCTCTCTGCTCCCATAAATACCCTAAGTGGTGCCTCTTATTTTCCCCATTTCACCCCTCCTTTATTCACCCAAGTACCTCTTTTATTAATCCTATTGAGTGTTCTTGCCTCATTATTCCCCTTTGCTCCATCTATTTCACAACCCAAAGTCCTCTTAGTGCCTTCTTTGGGTGTGCCTCTATCATCAAGCTCGACTATGACTTTTGGGAGCATACCACTTGTAGTAGGAACCCTCTTGATTCCCACTTTAGTTATCCTAACACTTCTTTCAATATCTCCAAGTCTACCACCATCATCTCCCATGGCTCTTATTATCCCAATTAGCCATCTACTATAACATTTAGAGCTAACACAAGATGTTAAAGAAGAAGAAGAAGAAGGCAACTCACACTCCAACTCTAGCTCTAAGGCCTTCTCCTCAGATTAAACCTCCTTTATATGCCTTAATATTTCCTCCCACCCCAATCATAACACCTCAGTGCCTAGCTCTTTAAAGCCCTCTTTCAATCACCAAGGGCACCAGGAGACTTGCCTTTAACCAACCCATCTCTCCCCTACTATTTAATAACCCTTTCTAGAGGTTAATTAATCCTTAGGTAAACTTAACCCAAGAATAGTGGCAGGCACAGATGTTTGTATGGGACTCCCCCTTCATCCTTCCTCCTTTCACTCCCATGCCCCCTCTACCTCTACTACTTTCCTCATTCACTCCTTCCACTATCCTAAACCTCATCCTCCACTCTTTACTACCATTTCATCTACCCCTCCTACACCTCCCATAACCTTGGGAATGGTCCCAAGATCATAGGCATAAAATATGACTACCTAAGGTGACCCAAACTTGCAATGGAGCTTCGATCAAGCCTCTAGAAGCATGAAGAGGACATTTATATAGGGGTTTATCTAGGAGGGAAACTCAGTGGTTTGGTAAACCCATTAAGATTTTTTTTCCCTCACCAAGGTGAGGACTTCCAATGTAGAATAAAGGATGGCTAAGGACCCATAGTCTAATATTTATGTGAGTTATGATATGTCCAAGAAGATCCTCAAGGACATGTAGAGCTAGGTTCAAACTTTAGAATCCCAAATGAATAACACATTCCCCATCAGGTTGATTAGGAAGATTAATGATGCCCTCTTACTACTCTTCTCAGTCCTTAAGAAAGTAGTGAAGACTCTAGCTGAGACCAATTTACTTATCCAATGAACCTAGACCTACATGGAGAGGATTATTGAGACAGATGGGAAGTGTCAAAATCTACAAGTGGTGGTCAACAAAGGAATGTTCACAAAATTGAAACTTATGCCAACATCAGACTTAGGGTTATACTAAAAATATGTTGGGAACATGAGGGTTGTTATGGAGGAGTGTTTATCCATGGCTCACACTATAATAAGACCCTTATAAGAGGTAAATAAGAAGATATTGGCTTACTTAAAAGAGTTGAATATATCTATGATATTCTACCCAAATGGTACCTTACTCGACTAAGGGGAATTCAAAGTCCACCTAGGTCAATTCAATAAATTTATGATAGAGAAGGTCTCTATAAAAAACTAAGAGGGGGACCAAGTGGTGTTGGATCTATCAAAATAGTCTATAATAAGCATCAGGTAGGCATCTAGGGTCCAAGCATCAATGGAAGCACCCTTCAAAGTCTACTAGAGATTGGAGACTCGAGCTAAGGTAATCTTTAGAGATCCCCCAATGAACCTTACCATGTTTGACAAGGAATTTGACCTTGTGGTAGCTGCATTAGAATCTAGGGATGCTAAGTCAAATTAGTTAGTATTTGAATCTTCTTAGTGGCCTCTTCATGTCAATTAAGTAGTCCCCCATAGATCTATTATGGGTTTGAATGGATTGTCTTGTTTAAAAGTTTGAAATATGATTGTAACTATAATGAGTGGCCATCATGGCCCAAGATGGGATCCTCATGCTATTTGGAGGTGATCCCTAACCTTATTTATATAAGGATTAACTATATTGTAATATGGGGTCGATTAAAAAATTCTCAAAAGTGTTACCAGATTGTATACAAGATTTTACCTACTTTTTCCTTCGTCTCTCTATATTACAAAGTCATCCTAGATGGATTATTGTAATAGCATTTACTTCTTTTAATGAGTATAATGTTTGTTTTGTATAAAAGGGTTTATTTTATGTTTCAATTCTCTTTCATCTCCATTCTTAAATGACAGTCAATGCTTGGTTAATTGGATTAATACTTTGATGCTTTATGTGTGATATGTTATAATGTGCTTAGCTACTACAATCACTATGTTAGTTATCTCACTTCCTCTTATAGTACTAATAAATTGTGTGTTAATCTACAAATTCTCATATGGAATTTATGTGTATTTAATTATAAGTTCTTTGTACTCATGTTTAGTGAGAGCCCATATTGAATGCATACTCCCAATTCCCTCAGACTCTTCCCACTATATGTTCTTGGAGGTATGACTTTAGTGAAACTTAGTCTATAGTGGTATAACTATGGTAGAGTCACTTGGTTCAATGATCAATGCATTCAGTCATTCTAGACCTAGAGGCTCCCTTTTTTGCCTTACCTTTCACTCTTTTTTGTGTTTTTTATTTGAAATTAATTACTTCTTCCCATTTAATTTAGAAATGAGTATCATAATGCTCTAACTCTCATAACAATCTTTGACTTGTGTGTATGGACTTTAGATTGAACTTTTGGTGGTGATAGTGCATCCCTTGGAGACTATTCACATAGACTCTATTTATGAATTCAAATATTTGCAACCATGCCCTAGGCTAATCCTAAATCAGTTCTAAAATGGAGGAAAAAATTCTATAGTTGTCCCCACCTTCCCTTTTTATGGAATGTCCAATATCATGGGTGTTTTGTGAATAGATGAGATTGGAGTGAATAATAAATAGTTAATTATATATAGATGTTGGTATGAATACAAGGTAGATTATAAAGTGATGGAATGATATTAGTTCAAAATTAGTGCATAGATAAAATTGACATAAAGTGTCTAATTTTATGTGTTTATAACTAATACCAAGCATCTAGCTAAAACCTTTCTTGGATATGTACTAAAATCATACAACCACTTTCCTTGACATTCCATTACACAACTAGATTATTTATCCAATGCTCTATTTAAGGAATTCTAACATAAAAAACTTCCTAAAAATAGCCTTAGAAAATTTACTAATGTTAAGCAACTTCCTAATGAATATTCTCCTAAATTTATCAAGTGATGAAAATCATTAGCACATAAATCACAATATAATGTGAGTGATGATAATCTATTCAAACTCTATGTTACTAACATTAAGGTTCATTTTCATTATAAATTTGAGATCTTTTCTCCCCAAACCCTATAAGACTCTTTTGACCAACAAAAAATATAATATTTCCTTGTCTCAGTTTGAACCATATCAAAACACTAAAAAATAATATTTTCAAACCTCAACCAATGCAATAACTATTAATAGTTGTCAAAATAAGCCTCCCAAAAAAATAGGAGCACCTAAATTAGACATTCAACTTCTCTCCCACCATCCCTTCAGTGTTCTTGAAATAATTAAGTTTTTATCTCCATTCAAACCATACATATACTGTACTACCCCTCCATCATCATATGATCCTAACAAGTTCTATTAGTTCCACGTCGATATCAGTCACACTCATGAAACTTTTCATACACTCTAAAAAATTGTAGTGAATACCATCTTGGGAGAAAATTTTAATCATGAAATCATAAAAAAATAACCTCATATTAAATGCCTCAAAACATTTAATAATAGATCTTATAATCCCAAATCTACAAATCAAAAATCTCAAAAATAATCTCAACCATATGATCAGAATACACAACATTCAAATAGATTCACTTGTGTTATTGATGATGACTATGATCATTATTACACTAAATTCTAATTTTATAATGCATCAAATGTCAACTATAATATTAATATTACTTATAAAGATCTAGTCACTAAACTTTAGAATCAGTATCTTATAGAAAAAAATCTTAAGGACACTACCACCACAACTACATATTCTTTTGACCCACCACCTAGTAATGAGCCTGCTTCATCATCAAAGCATTAGACTAATGTATTCAATCCTTCTTATACCATACCTACTAAATTCATTATTATTAATCAAGATAAATATTTTTATGATTTTAATCCAAGACTATGGAACTTCCTATATGAACTTAGTTCCATGCCTTGAAATTTTCCTTTAATGGAACTCATGAGAACATCACCATATCATCAAAAAAAATCATACAATAATTTCAAGACATATAATAATCCTCATCTATCAATATTTAATAACACCCCCAACCTTTTCAAGGTCCTACACATACGTAATTTGATGTGATTAAAACCATTTATCAACCTTATTCCTATAATAAACTTTGCATAGAGTTTCCCAAATAAAAAAACAATGATCAAATCCTCTTTTGAGTTGATGATCCACCTCTTTTTATTTAGATTATGATCAACAATACTTTAAATAAGGAAAGTCTTAGTGGATGAAGGTTCAGTAATTAATGTTACTTCCCTTTGTATAATCTAATAACTTGGATGTTCCAAATATGACCTTAAATAAATAAGACTCACTTGTCATGTATTTTACAAGACTAATCAAAATCCTCTTGGTTGAATTTGGCTCCCTCTTAATTTTATACATAAAATAGTATGCACCAAGGTGATGATTTTAGATCTTCCACTTTCTCATAACCTTATATTAGTTCATCCTTAGAGTCATCATATTAGACCTATCACCTCTTCTGGTATCCAAGGTATTAAGTTCAATCTCAATGGAAATTATTATAAGCATGAAGTAGATCTAAACCCATGGGGTCTTAAACTACCTAATCCCAAAACATATTATCACATCCCCACCATTTATCTTATCAATTATCCTCCTCTTCTTGATTTTTTTAACATGCATCCTAATCTTCAAGTCACTCTTATCAACTCAAATGATGATGAACCCAATGCGTTATAAACTATTTATAATAATACTAAGTTACCTCCTTATATAGTATAATGGATTCCTACATCTCTTATAACATGAGATAGGATAATTCTTTTGATTGATGATGATATAAAAATTACACCCTTATTCAATTCCCATAAAGCTTATTACATATAAGATAAATTTGTATGCAATGAATTTGGGGTGGATAAATTTTTTAATGATCCTCTATCATTATCCCCTCAAAAATTTAACAACGTCAGTGTATCTAACAAAGATACTTCTAATTATAATTCTCAAATCACTTAAGCTTATAACATTTATCCATCATATGATGATGATTACATAATTTCCCAAGCCTAACCATATAACTTGGATGTAGTTTATTATAAAAAAACCCTTGATAAAATGTATGCCTTTAATTTATAAATTAAATTAGTTCATATTTCTTCTCATTCTAGTGATCATGAGAATGAATTAGAAAATATGATATGTACCTAGGGATATGATATATTAATGTATATGGGTTGATAGAGATGCTAATATGTGGCACACATCCCCTTAGTTAGTTATATGGGTACAATATATTAGGATAATGGAGTAACTTGTGGAATTAGTACATTGGGTAATGGTCGGCCTACATTGGGATGAGGGAGTTACCCATCCATGGGTTAGATAGATGTTTATATATAGGAGATGATTATCATGGTAAAGATATCAAGTAAGCATTGAGTCTTCTATTGTAAGAGGATATTGGAGGTTGTCCCCTCGAAGAGACATTGTGGAGTTATTCCTTCCTAAAGGAGTATTATATGGTGTTGCCCTACCTTAAGGGTATTTTTACATATATTAAATATTTGAATCATATCAAGTCGTATCAGAGCTTCAATTTGGGCAATTTTTGTGGAGTGAAACCCTAGTTTTTTGAATCATCAATAACTTTTGATTGGTTGCAAATTTTTCTACAATTTTTTTTACTGAATATGAAGAATATTTAAAATAAGTAACAATAAAAAAATTGATATTTTTTAATTAGTTTTGAGGGAGTTATTTCTATTTTAGGTTTTATACTAATTTCACTATATGTTTTGAAATATAGGGAATTTTTATTTTTACTAGAGATATAAGAAGATATAATAGAATCACAATCAAAATTTCAAAAATTTTAGAGTTTTTTTTGAGTGATTTGTTTCGATTTTATGGTTTTTCATATATTCAATCTACATGTCAAAATTTGTGACATTGTTTCACAAAATTTTGACTGAGGTTTCAATATCATAAGAGTAAGATATAGTAAAAATTTAGGACTTTTTGGATCAGTTTTGTATGAGTTATTGATATTTTAGGGTTTCATGAACCCTAATTTTTTTGTGGATCCTGGAGTTGCAAAAATTTTCATGGGAAGATGATGTTGATGCTAGATAATGGTGGCTCAATTTTAAGGATAATAATACTAAGGAAATATTATGGAAAATAGAATTATCTCTTTCTTTGTCTGGGCCTACAAAACATTGGTGGTTTAATCAATTGAGCTTTGCACAAAAGTTTCTTCATGGGAAGTAATGGAACAAACCTTCCTAGCTCAATGGGATATAAAATAAAAAGAGGATGTAGATGAGGAAGAAAATAATGATGATAAAGAAGAAGAATAAGAGAAGGGTTCAAATAATTTAGCTCCAAAGAAATCTGAGTCAATTTTTCAATTTCATGGATGCATTCAAAAGAAGAAGGTGGTTGTGTCCATAAACCCTATTAGCAAGTATAAATTTATTAACATGAATGTGGCCAAACATATATATGTTCAAGCAAATAATATCAAGGAGGTTCAAGTAGATGGTAAGAATATTTTATTGTTTGAATATTTGAAGCTCATTATGGAAAAATATGTTTTGCATTCAGATTTTTATGCTTTGGATATGGATGATATCGATATAGTTCTTGGATATCCATGGTTAGAGACTTTGGTAAAAATGAATATTAATGTTTAGAAAAAGTTCATGAAGTTTTGGTATAAGAAAAATAAGATCACTTTACAAGATATCATAGTGAAAAAGGCACCAATAACAATCCAGGTAGATCATGAGGATGAGATTGAAACAGGTGATGAAGAGCATAATGAAGATTCAGATAATATAGATAAAGACAAACTAAAAATAGAAATAAATACTTCATATAATAAAGAGAAAAAGAAGGAAAAGGTTGAAGAAGTAAAAGAAAATGTGGATAAGGTAAAAATATTATAAAAATTTGAGGTATATAGACACCCACATCACCATGAGAGGAAATAATCATGGAACTAGGTGCAGAAGTGTCATAACAACAATCATTTTGTCTATACAGGAAATAAAAATTCCAATCATTATGGATATGCATGGAATCCAAAGAAAAAATATTTTCACATAGAATGAATGGGGAAATCACTATGACTATGCATGGAAGAATACCTACTATTGTCATGGTTGGAATCAGAGTAGCACAGTAGAATATGGTACATGGAATAAAAAGATGAATAATTATGCTTGGACACCAAAGCAGTATAATTATGATCATGAATGAAATCAAAGGAGCACAATGGAATTTGGAAACAAGCTTGGAGAGCTATCGCCTACCAAGATTGCATATGGATGGATAGATGATCGAGATTGGAGACAAGTGTGCAATGATTTGAAGCATACGCATTATTTGGTTTATTCCTATGTTTCGGGGACAAAACATGTCAAGGAGGGAAGTAATGCTATGTACCTATGGATATGATATATTAATGTATATGGGTTGATGGAGATGCTGACATATGGCACACATCCCCTAAGTTATATGGGTATAATATATTAAGATAATGGAGTAACTTGTGGAATTAGTATATTAGGTAATGGTTGGCCTACATTGGGATTAGGAGTTTACCCATCCATGGGTTAGATAGATGTCTATATATAGGAGATGATTATCATGGTAAAGATATCAAGTAAGCATTGAGTCTTCTATTGTAAGAGGATATTGGAGTTTTGTCCCCTTGAAGAGACATTGTGGAGTTATTCCTTCCTAAAGGAGTATTATATGGTGTTGCCCTACCTTAAGGGTATTTTTGCATAAATTGAATATTTGAATCATATCAAAATAATCCATGGGTTGTTTAGTAACTTTTTGAATTTCCCATTAATTCTAAAAGCATCAGCCAACCCAATACCATTATAAAAAATTTGACACTACTAAGGGTATCAGCCAATCTAATATCATTCACCCTAATACTTGGCTTTACATTTATATCATCCAACCTAGTACAAATCAATCTTTAGTTCACAACTACACCATCTAGTTATTACCTAGTGTTGATACACTTATCTTAGCATCCTTAGATACTTATAAATATATTAGCCAAGATGATATAATCAAAATAAATACTACCTCAACTAATTATATCAACCATGTTGCTACATTTCATATTGGTTCTTTCATACTAAACTATATTGACCAGTGTAATACCATACAATAAAAATTAGATACTTATACTCTAGATCTATAAATCACCTTTGATTCTAAACCCATTGATGTAAATACAAATACACTTTGAATTTAAAAACAAATATAATAAGATTATTCATTTTGAGGTAGATTTTAATATTACAAACTATTACTTATGCTTCCAAGTGATAAAGTTATCCAAAAATTATTTCATGCTAGAGATCCTCAAATTCCCCACCAACATCATAATCTTATCCATTTGAAAAAATGACTCCCTGATTTATAAATTTCACCACTTGTTTTGACCCAAAGAATAATTCTATTTCCAACTTTCCTTCAACTCCATATCATTTTCAATATGCAATGCAATGTTTATTAAAATAAACTCAAATAATTAACTATGGTATAGATTCAAATCCCAAGTCTATTGTTATCTCTACTAAGCTTTATTCTAAAGAGAAAGATAATTATAACCTATTTTTGAAAAAAATCATGAAGTATTTTTTTGGTCATATGAAAACATGCCTGGCATAAAACCTAGTATAGTTGTCCATAGCATACTGACATATCTAGATGCAAAAATCATGCACCAAAATCTATGGAAGTTTCCCCATGATATTTTCACCTAATGTCATAATTAATTTATCAAGATCATAAAAATCCTAAATACTAGGTTCATCTAACCTATAGATTACTTTGAATGGATATCCAACATAGTATCTATTCATAAGAAAGTCACTATGGTCATCTACATTTTTATTGACTTTTTTAATTGTATCTAATCATGTCTTAAGGAAAAATTTACATCACATTAAATCAATGCTATTATTGATTATACATCCAACTATGAGATGTTTTCCCTCATGGATGGTTTCTCAAGGTATAATCACATTCATATCTCCATTGGGGACTAACCTAAAACTACTTTTACTATTGAGTGGGGAGCTTATTGAAATGTTAAGATGTTGTTTATCCTTAAAAATGCCATAAAAACTTATCAATGTGTAAGAACACTTATTCAATGATCTATAGTTAAAACTATGTTGATGACATTATATCCAAATAAAATTATTGTGAAAAACATCTTCATGACCTAGCTATCAGATTTGAATAACTCATCAACTAAAAGCTTAATCTCAATCCTCACAATTGTGTTTTCAATGTTACCTCTTGAAATATATTACGATTCTTAGTATAATTATAAGGAAACTCCCTCTTAGATCAATTTTATTATCAACATGATTATACTTTGATCCATTCCTAACATCCACACTTACATTTGGAAACTTGGGATGATCTGCATATTTATTTATGAGTTAGCTTATCATATATACTTGGTGAACTCCCTAATCAATAAATAGGTTTCACTAATGAACCAATGATTGTCACCAAGCCTTTGATAACATGAATAAATTATTACTTTACCCTCTTAATCTAATAACTAATTATAATTATTTCCCTCTCATATTGTATACCTCATCTACCCCCATATTAGTGGGAAAAATGTTTACGCTACAAGATGAGTGATGAAAAATAATATGTTATTTACTATATAAGTCATGCCTTGATAGATTATGAGACCTAATAAACAAAATTGGAACAATACTATATTAAAATATTCTTTACCACCAAAAACAAATCAGATCTATATGTTTTACCAAACCACCTACATCATAAACCATTGTGACCCCCTTCACCATTTCTTATCCAAAGCTTTCTTAGCTAGAGATAGAATTGGAAAGTATATGGTTTTATTAATGGAAATTGACCATAGAATCATCACTCAAAAATTAGTCAAATGTAAATTTGTTTTTTATAAACTTTCTACTGCAACCCAACCAACTTAATGACACCTTCAAAATACTCTTCTTAAAAATATGTACTCTTCATAGAATTTATTGATAAAGTTGTCTCTTTCAAAGACTACTTCCAAAATTTCATAGTTAGACTTGAGTATTAGAACATTGAAGAGATTGAAATAGTATTTTTTAAGCCTAAATCATCTACAAAATATACTTTATAAAAACTACATGAATTTACCATTGATCTAAATGTGCACTAATCAATTATTATATAAAATCATTCCTTTATATTTCTAATTTAAAATAGATGTTATTAATAACATGGTTGAACATGAAGCTCTCATCCTTGGGATGCAAGTAGCCATCAACCTATACATTCCATACTTACATGCCTTAGGTGATTCACATCTTATATGTCACTAAACCAATGGTCATTGTCAATGTAAAAGTGAAAACCTTATTTCATATCATTGACTTGATTCCTCTCTTACCAAAGAGTTTGAATATTTCACCATTGAATAAATTCTAAGAGATAAAAATGTTATAGCTAAATCTCTAGATTCCTCATCCTTTCTCTTTCATCTTCATCAATCGCAACATGATTGGTACTTCCTCATCCATATTATGAAATATCCATATACCTTAATGCCTAAGGATGACTTTCTCATTTTACACATCAAATATGTCACCACTCAAAGAATTCCATGGTATAAATACATCATCTAACTCATTGAACATCATACATATCCTCCCAGGGTTGATTCTTATGAAAAGACTAGACTCCAAAAGAAAGCCAATAAATTCATTCTTAGACATAACATCATTTATTATCATAATGTTGAAGGTACCCTACTCCAATATGTCAGTCAAGATAAAATCCTTTCTCTCTAATCTCAATCACATGGGGAAATTTATGATGGCCATTGTAGTGGACATGTTATAACCCAAAAATTCCTATGAATGAGATACTACTAGCCTACTCTCAAAACATATTACATTACATTCAAAAATAAGTGTAATGCTTGATAAATTAATGATGATCTTATCCATTTTCCTCCATTTTATCTTCAGACAATTGAATATCCTGACCATTCACTATGTGGGGGTTATATCTCATTGACATCTTACCCTAGTCACAACATGGCCATATCTTCATTAATACTACCACCAAGTAATTTACCAAGTGGGTATAAGTTATGCCCCTAGTTAATTTAATTGGTTTCACTATATCCAAATTCATACTTAATTATTCATTTTTCATTTTTCAATTCCTCATGCCATCATACCTAACAATGGTGGGAATTTAAAAAATAAATACATGAAGCATTTGAGTACAAAAATTAAAATTACACATGAATTTTATACACCTTATCACCCTGAATGAAATGGTCTTTTAGTATTTGTCACTTTTACACCTCTTGATTTTAATTTTGTGAGTTTCATTATTATACTTAGGGAATCAACCAATCCCTCTGGAAAAATGCACATCATTTTTCATTTTCTACATAGATTTTCTACATAGAATAGTGTTTTTCCTCACTTATAATTAGTCATATTTTATTGTGGTAAAACTATAGTATTTTATATTTGTATCCTCATTCACATTTCAAATTTTATTATGATGATGTTTTATACATACTTGTCATTGTACCATCTTCCCTTACACTTTATTTTTTTGGAATCTGGAGAAACCCAATCATTCTATAATCACTTTCATGATTCCTCATTTTTCATTTCCTTTTTGGTTCACCAAATTGTTTTTCAAGATTGTACTCTTTCTAAAAGTGAAAATTTAGGATTCTTTAGGCACCATGATCTTTAGGTTCTCCTATTTAAGTGACTAAGTGTAAGATCTCTTTTGATAGTCATATTTAGCACCTATGTTTGTTTATTTAAAATCCATATGGAAGAGAAAAATAGAAAATTCTTAATAGAGTTAAAACTATATCATAAAAAAATGTAATGTTAAAAGGCAACTCAAATCTTAAAAGTTATATCACACCAAAAGACATGATATTTCTTGCATATCTCCTATTCTAGTCAAACTTCAAACTCCATAGTTGGCCCTATAATAGATATAAGGTTCATTGGGGAGTGTTAGGATAGTATAATTGGGTAGGAGGTATCATTACATCATCACATACTTCTTACATTATATTGCCACCTACTTTCTCATGCAAGTACCCAATATTCATTGTGTACCAATGGATATATAAGGAATCCTAAGGAATTGGGAATACATTATGGGAAGGTATGATCCTTTTATTTTTCATGAATGCTAGACTTCATGGGATGATATTTTAATACACTAGTTTTCCTAAGCTTATGTTTTCTAGGTAGGGTTCTTTATGCCCATTTCTATTTAAAACTCTTTGTCCTACTAAATTTATTTGAGTGACTCATTTCTATTAGAAACCATGTTTTCAAATTAGTAACACCCTATTTTCCATCCCTCCATTTTTCCCCCTTGATAGGCAAGTTTGTTTCTAAATTATCCCCATATTTACTTATTATTCTCAATATATTTTAGATACAGTACCAATATTATAATTATATATTTTTCCATCTTTAGAATAGAAGTTGCATATTTGAGTTGTTGTGAGATGCTCTCTTACACATTGCCTTATCTTCCTAATATTTATCTTAGTTATATTTGGGACCCTAAATTTTATATTTTCTTGTTGAGAGCCATTCAATCCCATTTTTCCCTTTCATGCTTCACATATCTGTTAGAATTTATCTTGTTAGTTCTCTTGCATTGATATTTTTAACATAAATCATTTATGTATGTCCTTTGTTTGATTTTAACTGTTACTTATCTTACTTTGGATTCATTTTTTGGTTATTTCAATCCTAAGTGGCCTTGGTATTTTGGTTTACCAATTTTCCTTTATTTTTATCCACTTCATTCGATATTTTGGTTCTAACCTAAAACTATAAATATTATCTTACCAATATTTCAAACTATTTCAATATTTTTTAGAGTTTTTTGTACATCCACTTATTGGCCATCATGTGCATACATGCCTTACTTTTATTTATTTTTAACCTATATATTTAGGGTTTCTAAAATATAGTTATTGCACCCTCTATGATTGATAATATGGTATTTTCATGCACTCATTCAATGAAAAGGTAAGTCAAGGTATGTATATGTTACTTTCAACTATTTATTTATCAATACTTATTTCAGTATTTATTTTTGGTTGTGCTCTTTAGCTTTGTTATGTATGTTTCCCAATGCACCATCTCACATTACACTATTGTGACATGTAATGAGCCTTGGGTGGAGTATATGTATACACCTAATATTTTTCACTTTGTATGAATTTACTTACACTTTATCTTACATGGAATGTTTGTTGCATCAATAACCTATGCACACAACTTAAAGGGTGTACCAAGAATGGGGTAGGATGAGCTCATGGTACTTTGTGAGAGATGTTTGTATACTATTTTATTACACCATCACTAATATTAGTTTGACCTCCTCTAGGTATTTATCAATTTTTCCTCTCCATCTACTTCTCATCTATATTTACAAGCTTCCCTATATCATATGTTATCAGCTTGGTCGGTACCCTTTTTCATAACTTTATGTCCCATGTACTATATTGATCAACCCAATATAATTCTAAGTATTTATTTTAACATTTATACTATATTGACATGGATGATACCATTATATTAGAGATTATGGTTGCTTTTGGGTATTAGATACATATTTATATGGGTCATATTTCATTTCTAATAAGATATATCACATTCGTACACTCTACTTCCACTCATATTTATACCCTAGAAGTATTTTAGAGAATCAGTGGTTTATAAATTTATATTTGAAGTATTATCTTATGATGTCATTAAATCTAAATAGGATAGGTCATTTGGAGTTCTTAACTAAGTATTTCTAGGTCTTCAACCTAAAAAATCCCTTATAAAATGTTTCACTAAAATTTTGATTTTATTTTTATTTAGAAATATGTAAAAATTGAAAGAAGGGTGAGGTTAGTAGAACATGGATTTGGTTTGTACTCCATGATCCAGATAGTTGTAGATATTCCTCTTTATCTGGGGAGGATGACTTGCAGATAATAAAGACACTATAAAATGGTTGATTAGTTAGGTATGTGGGTGGATTAACTAGAGTGAACTAGATCTAAGAAGTACATGACTTCCTTGGAGGGTGTCAATCCACCTTTTAGACAAGTTAATTAATAAAGTTGTTGATAAGAAAGACTACATAACATAATGAAAGTACTTAATCAAAATGAAATAAATACTTTTCAAGAAATAATGCATTTTAACAAAATAACCTTAAAATAAATGTTTAACTATCAAGGTATGGTTTAGGTGTGGTTGGATTATTGTTTTTTATTTTATTTAGTGACAGAGGTCAAGAAAATATGGGTTTTGATTGGGGTTTGTGGTTGATAAATTCTTGTTATTTTGGTTTAAATGATTTATATAGTAACTATCATTGGTCACTAATAACCACTAATAGTTAGGGTATGACCATCGTTGGTTGACAAATGACCATTGGTAATCAAAGGTGATCATTGATGGTCATTGCGAGTTTGATAGTCTTAGCTTTGGGTGAGAAAGAGACTGTGGGTAAGTTGTATAGGGATTCTATAGGTCATTTTAAGGTTGGTTAAGGGTTATGAGAGTAGAGGTAAGTTCTTATAGGTCTCAATGTTAGGGATTTGATATTCAAAATGATTAAGAGTGGTCAAAGGGTGTTTGGTAAAGAGAATGGTGTTTGGATTTGTAGAACTCCAAAACTAAAGAGATTATGGGGAGAGGTTCAAATTAAGTGCAGGATATAGACTATTGAAACAAAATAACTTAATTAAAAACTAGTGTATGATAATTATCTTTGGTACTTGATGGCTTGGAGGAATCTTTAAGCTAAAAAGAAGCCACTTGGGAGTCTAGAGCAACTTAGACAGAGTAACAGTACTTGAATCCTTGGTGTTGAGAATGTGGAAGTACCTCCTTGGTCTCTATCTGATTCTCTATTGGCTCTGGGAAGATTTTGGATACTCTTGGGTGTAAGAATTTCTTTCACCAAAATTCAATTAAACCTCCTCTTCATATCTTAATATAGAGTAAAGGAGCATTGAAATGAAAGAGTTTAACAAATAATCTAACATGAATTGATCATGAAAATAATAGACTAAAATTAAATGGCTAGTAATCAATGAGTGAGTTGTAGTCGAGTTGTAGTTGACTCTTTTGATCATACACTCCTAAGGTAGAGTTTAAGTAACTATCAGTAGTCTAAGTCAGTTATCATTAGTCAAGGGTCAACCACTAATAGTTAGAGAAAAGAGGTCAAAATGGCTGAAATTAGCCATTTACACTAATGATTGGTGGTTAAGGCATTATAAAATGGTCTGAGGGTAATAAAGGAGGCATGGGGATATGTGAGGAATAAGTCTAGGGAGGTAAGAAATTAAATGTTGGGGTAAAAATGGTCTTTAAGCTATGTGTCGATAGATTAGCCATGAGTTTGGGTAGGTGAGGTGGAAATAAGAATTAACTAATTTATTTAAATAATTAAATTAGCTAAAGGGATAAATGGGTGAAAGGGTGTGTTAAAGTTTAATGAAACTTCTAGATTTATAGTGTATAGATTTCTAGTGTCTACATTTTGACCATTTTATTGTGTAGTTTATGTCAGCAACTGCAAAACAAACAAAAATTGAAGGTTGGTGGAATTTTGGTGGAAGGTGGATGTCCCAAGTATGGGAGGAGGTGTTCCCCCTCAAACCAAGAATCAATGAGGTGAAATGGATTTAGTTATGGGTTTGATAAGTGAATAAGTGGGTGATAGGGTGGGTTTGGTTTTTTGGGTATGTAAGCATGAATAGGTACACAAAATGTGAGTAAGAGTGATATCATAGGTCATGCATAAACAAAGTGACCATAGTTGAGGTAGTTGGTAAAATAGGGTTGGTACTAGAAGTATAATTGATAGGGTAACCATGCCATAGTGTTAGTCATAGTTGATATGGGTTACTCTTATAAACTCAAGTCTTCTAGGCTAGGTGTTTGGATTCACAAGGGTCTAAAAGTTGGGTGAGCTTATGAAAATAGAATAGGTCATAGGTATCGGTACCACAAATGGGTCATGATCTGAGGCACTTAAATGGTTGGTGTGCAAAATTATCACATGGTTTCAAGGTTGTTAAGTATGGTAAGGTATTCAGTGTGATCAAAATGACCAAGGTAAGGTTGGTCACAAAAAGTGTAAAAGGTAGGCCAAAATGACCAAGGTTGGGGTTATTTAGTTTGTTGGTTATTTGGTTGGAGAATAAGGTGATCTCTGATAGGTGTATGGTTGGTGGATAATATGGTGCTCTCCAATAGGAAATTTTTTGGTTGGGTGGTGCTCAAATTAGTTTCCCAATTTTATGGACCACTTGGTTGGGTCAAAAAGGGTGCAAGTTGGGTAGGTGGGGCTTTCTAAGACTCAAAAGGGAAAGACACATGCCCTTTAAACAAGTGGTCATGAAAATAGATGGCGGGTGTTATTTACAAAGATAAAAATGGCAAGGTGGTGGGCTTATGAACCTAAGTCCCTTTCATGCTTTGCATTATTGTTAGTTCATTGGTTAAAAAAGGTAGCTTGATCATATAGTGTCAAGTAATCTCAAAATCCCTCGATTTGTAAAGGGGTTAAAAGGGGAGATGGATGAATTAGGTGAATGTATGATAGTGTGACCTTCTTATGGGTATGTTTTTCCCCTTTTATAGGTGACCTAGGAACCATTATAGCTAAGTCCATACTCAAATTTGGTGTAGACTGATTGATGTGGGAATTCTACTTTTTGACTTTTATGAAAGCTGATTGTAGCTTTCTTTGGGATTGTTTTGAATTTTGACTTTGGGTATTTTGATGCTTTTATTTTATGCTTGTTTTGGTTTGGTAAGTTGATCGATATGGGAAGCTTCCAAGTGATTTTTTTTTACAAATGTTTAACTTAGCCATCCTTTAAGGGATCAGTCTAGGCTTTGGATTTGTTATGTTGATAGTTGTCCTTCAAGGGAGAAGTCTACCTTATGTTTAAGCAATTTGATTTTGTTGGGTAGTTGTCCTTCAAGGGAGTAGTCTACATGCTAGAGATTTTTGACCCAAGTAATATTTTGGTATCCCAAATAGATTTTTATGATGGTTTAGACATGGATTAGTATATATAGGTTAAGTCTTTCCTTTATGGAGGAAAAACCATAGCACAAGAAGGTTAATGATGGGTAAAATAGGTGGTTTAAGTGACAATGACCATGGGGATCCATTTTATAAGGGATGAAAATTATCCATGAGAGAGAATCATGTCAAGAGTAGAGCCATGGTACCCATTCTTAGGATTAAGATAAGGCTATAATGAGTAATCACATGATCTTGTATTTAATCATTTGTCCTTAAAATAAGGAGATGAAGGTGGTTGAAAAAAGTGGATGAGCTTAAGTTGGACACAATATGACTAAGAACTTGGTTAATAAAAGAATGGATGTGAATGCAAAGAATTGAGGGGTTTAGGTTCAAATATGCCATATATCTATAGGTATGTGTAAATGGTTGATGCCAATCATGAGATTTAATGTCCCCCAGTTATTTTTTGACATTTGACTAGACATGGAAAAGATTATGGATTGACAAAGCAAGAGGCAAGGTTGGTTAGGTGATGATAGTTTGGCTTGAGTTGGCTTTTAGGATTGATGGTGGTTGGTTTTGGTTTTGGTTTTGGTTTTGGTTTAGGTTGGTTTGGGTTATTGATAAAATGTTGGCCAAGGTCAAGTTTTATTTAATTCTAAGGTTGGTTTAGTATTAGGCTAGGTGTAGGTTGAGGCATAAGTGCCAAGGATTGGTCTGGTCATTGGTTAATGTCGGTAGGAAAAAGTTTAAGGTTTGGTTTGGTTTGGTTATTGGTTATTTCTCAAGGTAAAGGTGGAAAATGATAAATGGGTAAAGCCTTTTGGGAGAGAGTTCCCCCAGTTGTTCCTTCCATGTATGTTTGAGACAAAAAAAGGCTTTAGGTAAAGACATTGGTTAGTAAAGAGGGTTTAAGAGGAATGAAGATGACTTCCTCAGCCTCCCAAGGGTTTTTAGCTCTTAGTTCTTAGTTCTTAGTTGTTAGTTGTTAGTTGTTAGTTTTTAGTTGTTAGTTGTTAGTTGTTCATTGTTAGTTGTTAGTTGTTAGTTATTAGATGTTAGTTATTTGTTGTTAGTTGTTAGTTGTTAGTTGTTAGTTGTTAGTTGTTAGTTATTAGTTGTTAGTTTTTAGTTGGATTTCAATTTTTAGGCAGTGGTTCAAGCAGGATTTCCTCTATGATACTAGGGTGAAGGAGACACTATTAGATTGGATTTAGGTGGGTTTGGGGTCTATAAATGATGTTGGAAACATCATCTTGAAATAAATACTGGTTGGATAATAATTTTTGGTTCTTATAATGAGGGATCTTAGGTGAGGTATGGGTAGCTTGGATAAAAAGGTGGCCAAAATTTAAGAAATCTCAAATGAAGGGTTGATTTTGGTTTAGTTTGATAGATGAGTTGGTTAGAGTTGGATCAAAATTTGGGTTAATCATGGTTGATTGATTTGGTCTATATTTTGGTTTGATTGGTTAAGGGAGATAGTCTAGATGGTTGATCTAGTTTGTTGGTAGATTTTGCTTGTTTTTTTGGTTTGATTAATGAGGTAAGATGATAAATATTTGATCATATTCTAAAGGGAATTAAATCAAATACAATGGCATTAGGTGGATGAAAATGATTAGGTTATAGAGGAATTATATTTATTTAGTTGTGGTTGAGGTTAGGTTGGTTTGAGGTGAGGTTTTTGAGTTTGTGTTGGCTCCACAAGAAAGGGAGGTGGAAGAGGTAGGTTGGTTGGAGGTTGATCCAATTAAATAGGAAGTGGAAGAGGTAGGTTTGTTAGAGGTTGATCCACTAAAATGGGAAGTGGAAGAGGTAAATTGGTTTCCTTAATTTTGGTTTTGAAGGAAAGTTAAGAAGGTTCTACTTGGTCAACAAGTGGTTGGGTTAAGGTTGATTCTTCCTTAATGATGATGGCAAAAGGAAGTTGGGAAGGTTTCAATTGGTCAACAAGTAGATTAGTTGGGGTTTTTATTATGGTTTCCTTAGTTATAGGTTCACTAAGGACCAAATCTAATGAAATGACCTCATTGTGTTGAGGGTTTTGATTATGGGTTTCCACAACTATGGGTGTAGAAAGAGGTTCAAAGATGGATTTCTTCAAGACATTCAAGGCTAGGTTGGGGGAAACATAGAGAATATCTTTTATAACCTCTTTTTGATCGATATGGTTTTGGAAAAACATTTTAAAAGGCCTACATCTATCTACCATATATCCATTTGTGTGATGATATGTACAAAAGTCATTCTCTATAAGCGAAATTGGTTTTAGAAGAGAATGATTAATGGGTTTGATTAGAGTAATTCTGATGATAGAAGCCATTAAAATTTTATCATGGATTGAGGCATATGATTCCCCTATTGGGATGTACTACCTAAGAATAGGGTGCACCCATGGCTCTTGAGGTTGTGAGCTAATTGGTTGGTTTGATGAAGTTGTTTGGTTAAATTAATTTGATTGATTTGATAGGTTAGGTAGGTTTGATAAGATTGGTTGGTTTGATATGTTGAGTAAGATTGATAAGGTGGTTTGGTTTGATAGGTTAGGTAATGTTGATAAGGTGGGTTGGTTTGATAGGTTGGGTAGGTTTGATAAAATTTGTGGGTTTAAAATGTTTGGTTGATATCTGTTGGTTTGATTTGATGAGGTTGGTAAGGTTGATAAGGTAGGTTGATTTAAAAAAATTGGTTGATAGTTATTGGATGGATTTGATGAGTTTGATAAGGTAGGTCAGTTTAAAAAATTTGGTTGATGGTGGAGGGGATAAACCAAGTCTTAGTATTGAGATGAAAAGGGTTACCATAAAGGGGGTTTAGATAATTGATACGATGGTTGGGGTGGGTAATCAAAAGTTTGATAAGGTTGAGGTAGTTGATATAATGGATGGGGTGGGTAACCCAAAGATTGGTCAGGTTGAGATAGGTGTAGCTAAGGTGAGCTATGACAATGGTCAAATAGGTGTTGGGAGGTTGTTGGTTGGTGGTAGTTGAAATTGGATTGATTGTAGGCAAGGTTGGATTGGTTTTAGGTTGGGTTGGGTTGGATATAAGTGAGGTTGGGTTGATTGTAGGTGTAGTTGGGTTGATTTTAGGTGAGGTTGGGTTGGTTATAAGGTAGCATAGGAGCATAAATGGCTCATGATTCAAGGTAAAACTAAAAGGTAATAGATCTATCTTCCAAGAGTATAAAAAAGTTAGGATCTCCCTGAAAAAATATAGGAGGGCTCCCCATTAAACAAGGAAATAGAGATGAGGTGGATGAAGGAAAAATGGTAGAAGGTTTACAAGGGGAGTTAGATTCTTCACAACTCAAACAAAGAGAAAAAAATAATAATTCAAAGAAGGTAAAACACACAATAAATCATGCTAAATCCTAAGGTTCTTTTTGTCTCTCTTGTGGATTATGCCTCAAGCTAGAATTGTGTGACTAAACTTTGGTTTGTATAATAGGTAATAAATAAGAAATCTAAGGATAGTTTCAGGTAGTTTAGGCTCTCAAAGGGGTCTGTATTGGAAATGATGCATGTCTTGATATTAGGGCCTACCCCCTCACTTCAAACACTATAGTGATAAGGGTGTCAGGTGCTTAGACAAGATATATCGAATGCCAGAGATTATACTCAGCTAGAGAACTAATTTTTGGTTTCTCCTCTTAGTAATGATGTCCAAGTAGGATAGCCAATGGGTGAAGGTTTACTACTAGGAGATGAAACCTTAGTCAGGACTTATGTCAAATGTTATGATGTTTGATTAAATGTGTGGTTTGGTATTATGTGTGTGATAAGAATTGAGACTATGATTAATTTACTTGATTAAATTAAGTTGTGAGCTAATCAATACAAGCAAATAATGGATACAAAGTTAATTTTAATCCAAAATAAAATTTTGGTGTATTTTTAAATGAATACAAAATAACTAAGATGCACCTGGATTAAATATGATGATTCAAAGCCTAAGCCTATAATGAGTACTTTTGATTTTCAAAAATGAAAGCAAAAATGATAATTTTTACATTTTTCTAAGAAAGCAAAAGAAACTAGAACTTGTGTTTTGGAAAGGAAATAAGGAATGTTTAAATTTCAAAAAATAATGAAATGAATGACTTTTCTCTAATGAAACTAAATTTCCTATAATTATGAACCCAAAAAAAATCTCATGGGTCCCACTGGGCATGCCATAATGTTTCACTAAAATTTTACTTTTATTTTTGTTTAGAAAGATGTAAAACTTGAAAGAAGGGTGAGGTTAGTAAAACCTACATTTGTTTTTCACTCTATGATCTAAATGGTTGTAGATACTCCTCTTTGTTTAGGGAGGATGACATACAGATAATAAAGATACTATAAAATGGTTAATTAGTTAGGTAGGTGGGTGGATTGCTTAGAATGAGCTAGATCCAAGAAGTACACAACTTCTTTGGAGGCTGTCAATACACCTTTTAGACATGTTAATGTTAAGAAATTTGTTGATAAGAAATACTTCATAACATAATGAAAGTACTTAATCAAAATTAAATAAATGTGTTTTAATAAATAATGCATTTTAATGAAATAACCTTAAAATAAATGCTAAACTATCAAGGTGTGGTTCAGTTGTGGTTGGGTTATTATTGTTGATTCTATATAGTGACACAGGTTAAGAAAATATGGATTTTGGTTGGAGTTGGTGGTTGATAAATGCTTGCTTTTTTGGTTAAAATGATTTACATAGTGACCGTTGGTGGTCATTGGTAACCGTTGGTGGTTAGGGTATGACCATCGTCAATTGATAGATGACCACTGGTGATTGAAGGTGATCATTGATGGTCACTATGGGTTTAACACTCTAAATTTTGGGTGAGAAAGGGACTATGGGTAAGTTGAATATGGGTCTTATAGGTCATTTAAGGGTTGGTTCAAGGTTGTGAGAGTACAAGTAAGTTCTCAAGGTTAGGGATTTGATATTAAAAATGGTTGAGAGTTGTTAGAGGGTACTTGGTGGAGAGAATGGTGTTTAGAGTTGCATAACTCCAACACTAGATAGGTTATGGGTAGAGGTTAAAAGTAGGTGCAATATCTAGGCTATTGAAACAAAATAACTTAATTAAAAACTAGTGTAGAGTACTTAGCTTTGGTGATTGATGGCCTTGAGGAATCCTAAAACTAAAAAGGAGCCACTTGGGAGTCTGGAGCAACTTGAACAAAGTAATGGTACTCAAATCCTTGGTGTTGAGAATATGGAAGTGCCTCCTTAGTCTCTATCTAGTTTTAGTTTAGATCTGATAAGCTTCTGGATTTGCCTGGGAGTAAGAATCTCTCACACCAGAATTAAATTCAACCTCATCTTCATATCTTAATATAGATCAAATGAGTGTTGAAATGAAAGAGTTTAACAAATAGTCTAACATACATTGATCATGTGAACAGTAGGCTAAAATTAAATAGTTAGTAATCAATAAGTGAGTTGCAATCAAACTGTATTTGACTCCTTTGATCATGCACTCTTGAGGTAGATTTTAAGTAACCATCGATGGTTTGATTCAACCATCACCGATCGAGGGTTAACCATCAATGATCAAGGAGAAGAAGTTAAAATGGTTAAATTTATCCATTTTCACTAATTATTGGTGGTTAAAGCATTGGAAAATGGTTTGAGGGTAATAAATGGGGTATGGGGATGCATGAGGAAGAAGTCTATGGATGTAAGACATTAAATGTTAGGGTATAAATGGTCTTTAGGCTAGGTGTTGATATATTAGCCATGGGTTAGGGTAGGTGATGTGGAAATAAGAATTATCTAATTTATTTAAATAATTAAATTAGCTAAAGGGGTAAATGGGTGGAAGGGTGTGTTGAAGGTTAATGAAACATCTAGAGCTATAGTGTATGGATTTATAGTGTCTACACAAAGCTCCACTTAAACCAAAGGGGGATTTGAAGCTTTGATAGGTCCACCCAAAGGTAAGTATTTCTATCCTTACACTTTTTCCTTTATTTACTTAGTATATTAGATGATGTTGTTTATTAATTTTTGGATATGTATATCCTTTCTTAGGATTCTCCTTATACTAAATAACATGGTATATATAGGGTTGATTAGGATTTCCATTTATCACCTTAGGTTGCATTATAGCTTAACTTATATGAAATAACTTTTTCATCGTTCAATTTGTTTGTACCCATCTTTATGGTCATAGTTATAACCATTTACCTTTGTCAATGTATAGTAATATTTATATCCCTATGTCATAGGCTTAGGCTTTGGAACCTTTTTCTCTTGACATTTTATTTGTAAGTTACCCTCCACTAGATATATATTTATCCTAGGTCATTACCTACCTATCCAAGTATATGTAGGCTCTATTTGATTGAAATTAATTGAGTCCAGTCTATTGAGATAAATAGGATAGTTTTAGATCATCATATCCCATGGATATGGTCTGATGAACCCAACATGAATATTATCGCACCCTTAGTTGGATAAATTCCATGTCTATATTTTTAACTTCTTAGCAACATCATTAATATCATCTTATATATTTCAATCCAATTATCTCAGCTAGCCATATACTATTAAATAGTTTTAGAAACTACATTAGATAACATGATACCATTTCTTGTTCTTTTGTTGATTGTATCATTCAACTTGATACCATTTTCTATCTTTCTAGACTATATCATCTAGTCTAATATAATTTTATGTGTGATTCAAACTATGCAATCATTACATAAAATATGTGTGGATAATGAGTTAGAAGATCTATTAAACCATATATAGTAGCATATATAGTAATATAGTATGATAAAAAAATATTCTCAAATATTATTCATTGTGATAGGTTGTGAAAAAATATTGGGACATAGATATATACAAACTATAATATTCAAAGGTGAAAATATAAGAGACAGAACTCAAGGAGCTTGGATAGGATGAAAATGTATTATAATTAATTCTTGATAGAACTAGCATCACAAACCCAAATGTATTAGGAACTATAATTGAAGGTGGTGAAATTGTATAAGGTACCACACAAGATTTGGTGATTCACTCCTCATAAAGTGTACTAGATGATCATGTGTATGATCTTAGAGTTATAGTAATAAGGTCATAATGTGTGCCACAAATGATATATATTTTATTATTATGCATAAACCTAAGACTGTAGACACCCCATTTTTCCCACAACCATGTTCCAAATAGACTTCAGATTGATTTATACCAAACAGTACAAATTAAGCCTATGAATCATTGAATGTCCCAATTTCATCCACACATAAAATATTAGTACCCAGAATCATGTCGAGGCATCCCTATTTAGGGTATTATCTTGTATGTAATAGTAACCTCTCACTAATTCATCTCCAGTCAAATTATAACCTATAAAATTGATAGATTAGAATTTAGACCCATTAAGTGGGGCACTTAAATAATTCTTAAAGTGCAAAAATGCTAAGTATAATTAATTAACTAAGAAAATCCAATTAAATGCTTAAGTGAAATTTCCATGTGAAATTAGTGAATATTAATTTTGTAAAAAATAAATTCTAATAAAATTAAGGTCAAGATGATGTCATTATCCTCAAAGTTAAATAATTGGGAACCTCTCCAATAAAGCCTTAAATTTATAAATAGAGATCCATGAATAATAAATAGGATATCTATCCCAAATATTAACTACCTATCCCCTCCTTAACTTAACTAGGGTTAAACTAAACCTAACCATGGGTAAATCTAGCCTAACTTCACTTGGTTTAGAGTTAGTTGGATAACCTATAAATAGAAGTGTCAAGGTCATTCTAAAACAAGCTCTTAAACCAAATTTATAATGTTAAATTTTTAAGAGACAAAGTTTTCTTGTAATGTTATAATACAAAATTATTGATAGATTGCTACATATTTCCAAATCTAAGCCAAACAAAGCAAAAGTGACAAGGAGAAATGATGCAAAGAGCACCATTGTTAAATAATCTTTGAGCACACAATTGAACACATTCCTCCAAGGCCAATGTGCAACTCTTTCTCATAAAGAAGGTGAAGAATACTTATTCTGTCTTATTTTATTTGTTACTTGCATTGTTCTCTTACTCCTTAAGTGGCTAGCCTTAAGGTGTTAGATTGATTTATGTGTTTTTATTGAGTTTTATCATACTAACACTTGACTAACTCCCCTCTTGGATTCCTATCTCACATAATGGCATGCTTGGTGGGACCACACATCCCACATGCATAATGAGATTATATTTAGACTTCCTTGGAGCTAAGAAGCATTCATTTTAGACCTTTTTATTGATTTTTATCTAAATTTTTTAATTTGACCTTTAACTATGGAACTATAAATTCATTCCTAAAAAACTATGAATTCGGTAAGGAAAATATCAAAATCATCAAGCTAAACTGTGAAATTATCTTGAAAAATCAAAAAAATGTCTCTATTTAAACTTGGCTCTATGAAACTATGAATTCAGGCCTTGAAGTTTCAAAATCATTGAGGCAAACTTCCAATTCACCCTACATAAACCATAATTTTTCCTTTATTTTATAGTTAATTGAAAAATTGTTTAGAAATTGTGAAATCATCATTTACAATTTCAAAATCATCATTTAAATTTTTGAAATAATGATTATAAGTTGAAAATGTCTTTTTTTAGTTGTAAAATCACATGTCTAACTATGAAATCGTTATCAAATAGAGAAATCATACTTCTACATTTTTTGTGTTTTTTATAGGTTTTTCTCACAGTTGTGAAATCAACAAGTTGAAGTGTGAAATCATTGAGATGAGTTATGAAATTGTTTAGGAACTAAAAAATTACTCTCTATAAGTCTTATTGCATTCTGGTTTTATGTGTTTTTATATGCTTGAATAATTTCTTAGTTCATAGTCAATGTGTAACTATAAAATCATTCCAAAGAGATAATATGTGTGTCTTATTGAGTTAACTTTAAATATTTCACCTTGGCTTAAGCAAAATTAATCCATTAACCTTATTTGTATATAACTTATCCAATAAGAAGGAATCTTAAGTGATTTTTAGTCATTTTTTCCTTTTGTAAAATCAAAATTCACAATAAAGGTTATAATTCATCCACATTTGGTTAAGGTTCTTAAAAATCATTTAACAAATTTATGTTTTAGCATTTCAAAGTTTTTACAAGTGAAAACAAGTCCAAGGGGCCAAAATTTTAATTACATTTAAATTTGGTTCTATTAAAAATAATATACACTTTAGTTAGAGATCTTAAGGGCTTTTTCAATTTTTGTTTATTCTTTAGCTAGTTTTAAATTTTATAGATTAGATTCCTTGTTTTTTCACAAACTAAAAACTATAGTGTGTATGCTCTCCCCCCATCCCCTTAAGGGAAATCAGATGACCAAAAGCACTTGTTTTATTGCCTTGTTTATTTGGTCTTATCAAAAATAATGTTTTTTATTCTCTCCCCATGCTTTGAGTGACTTGGGTGACCCAAAAATGACCTCTAAATTCTTTTCAATTTTCATTTACTTATTTTCTTTCATTTGTCTTATGGACAGGAGTTCATCACCTCCTCAAAAGTTATTTATGGGTACATTGACTTGAGGTTTCATCTCCCATCATCATACCAAACTTTCTCCATTATGGATATATAAATCAAGTCATATGATACTATGATTACCAAGGAGCTAAGAGACTAGCCTCTTTGATCCTAACAAAAACCTAAGTTAGGTCTTGATAAACATTAGACTTCACTAAGTAGTACATAGATAAAAAATTTGTGTAAAGGAATAGACCTTTACATATTAATCTAGTAGGTATGAACCCAAATGATGTGATTGTGCCCTTGTATTAGCCACACTTGGGACCATCTAGTACATTTAGAAACTTATATAATTTTAGTCAACCCCACTTACCATAGAATTTCTTGTCAAATGTTGAATGTTCCTCATTATAAGTTTGTGCCATGTACCAATTCTTAAGAGATAGAGGGGTCATAAAAAATCTACCTAAACATATTCTTTATTTTTTAAATTAACACTTAATTCCTCACAAGCATTGGTATATCAGTGGAAACTTTGGCAAGAGATATGCACAGCCATGTCAATTTTAGGGATAGGATGATCCATTAGTGTTATTTCTATTTTTTTATTTACATGTGTGTTTTGAGATGAAAATTATTTTTTTGTTTAAAATCTGAAATGAGTCATAAACATCACATGTTTTCATCCCACTTTAGCCTAAAAAGTGTTACTATGCCCATTTTGTGTCACACTTTTGACATAGAATTTTTATCCCAAAAAAATTTGTGTTTCACATGTTTAAATGGGGCATTATTACACTACCCATTTCATCTCAAACATTTACCTTGGATTTTTTAAATCCATGTGCCAATATTGAGTCAAGTGTTTTAAATTGTTTGCCTTAGAATTAGATTAATTGCAAGTTTTTACCTCAACCTAGCTTATTTCAAAGTTTAGCTTTATGCCTTTTGACCAAAGACCTAGAATTGCCTTAAAGTTTTTAGATCTATTTCATGCCTTTTTAAGTCTATCATTGTGACTTTTAACTAAAGACCTATCACTTTTCATTTTAGACCTAGATTAGATTTGTTCAAAACACTTTTCAAAGACCAGGATTCAAATTTGCCTTTCATTTGACCATTTGTGTGAAAGACCTTAGAGTATTAGAGATATTTGATAGTTGTTAATAATAAATTCATTCTATACCAATTTTAAACCATTTGTAACAATATATCAGTTTTCCATCTAGACCAAGATTTAAGATGTTTGTAAGCATCAACCAATCTTTTTAGACTATGTTTTAAGTGTTTTATGAGCTTTAGACCTTTTCTTCATGAGACATTAGTCATGGGTTTAAGATATTCCTGACTACACACATAGTGGGACCATGCACAATATAGATTATGAAAGCATAATCATGAATGATCCCTTTATTTAGGTACCATATGGGGATGACATATTTTTTGAGATGGATCCATATCCCCCTTACACTACTCAATATATATAATAAGGGCAAGACCTATTAGCATAATACCTAGTTAATACACCTCTTTATCTAGCTTAGGATCAAAATAAATAATTTAATACCTTGCTAATGTGTTATCTATTATCAAATAATTCTAATAATAACCTTAATATGTTACCATGATAACAAGATATGACCCTTAATTATTCAATCATCACTTTCTTGAGAATAGGGATGAGATTTTGGTTAGTGGCATAGAGGTAGGAGCCAAGTTTTTGGCAAACTTTACCCATGAAAGTCTACCTAGTCTAGTTAGAGCACCTAGTAATTCACCTCGCATCAAACCTATCAAATAGGCCTCTAATAGTTACCATTAGGCACTCATGCCAATACCAAACCAAGATCTAAATGTGCTTGCAAAATAAAAGGGCCCTATGATGAACTAATTCATGTAAATATAGAAATCATATAAGACTTATCTTAATCTAGCATAAAATTTTAACATTATGACCATATAAAATACCCACTTATAGAGTTATATCCCTTGGAAAGAGTGCCAGTTAACTCATTAGGTCATACTAATCTAAATCTAAACCCATTTTCCCAAGGTACTTTGGTAGGCAACATGTTTAATGTCTTGGTTATTTAGGAATAAATTGTGACTTCTACTCAAAACCATGTGCCAAATGTATTGGATAACACATAAGTGTATCCCAATTTAGATAAATGTGGGTTAAATGCACCATAATAATTTATACTAAAAACTACCTATTACCAATACTATGAGTGGTTTGTAATAACAAGGGGTAGGAATGCCTAGTTCCTAACCACATCATGTTACTCCCACTCCTCAACTAGTTACTTCTTCAAGCACACAACACCAAGGGATAAGTAACTAAGCACCACCCAATGTTTTACCCCAAAAAGTGGTGAATATTACCCCACCTCAATAGGTGATAGCTAATTTTCTATGACCACAAACATAGACTAATATACCACCACAACACATGATGGGTTCATCACAGATATTGTCTAATCAACAATGTGTTCCTATTGGTTAGTGATAAATACCAAACACCCAAAAATCATCTAGTTCATAATAAGTGTTTTTTCATCAAAGAGGTTCCAACCTATTAGGCAATAGTTGCCTTTTATAAAACATGTGTCACATATTCAAAGGCAGGGCTTTAATCAACATCAAGTACCATTTACATAGTCAAGTTTGACTAGTCAACATCAAGTTCTTACTCAAACTTGGTAGGCACAATACCTTCCACAAGGCCACATACTTCCATCACAACCCCAATTCCCTCTTACTCAAATCCTTATTCTAAATCTAAACCAAAATATTTACAAATAATACATGTAGTATCAATAGGCTAATCCCAATACATAGATGCATATCCCTATTTGATTAGTCTATCAAAAAACATTCCAAAATACTTCATTCCCCCAATATACCTTGGTCAAAGTGATCCACCTTTGATCACCTAGACACAACCACAAACAACTATGCGATCAAGTTTATTGTCCTAAGAACTAAAATATATGAAGGATGAAATTATAGCCATTTAGACAAGAAAACAAACTAAGAAATTTAAATTGGATGATGTGAGCTCATATCCATTTAACATGGAGTATCTCCAAATACCATTCCCTCCAAGTTATGAGCCACCAAAATACAAGGGTAAAGGAGACCCTAGGGAACATTTAAAATATATTTTTTTTGCTTTCCATCTGGTGGAATATAGTGACATCTACCTGCTTCTTCTTTTTACTTGAAGTATATTTGGATAGGCCTTGGAATGGCTTCTTAAGCTGTCAAATAACTTGGTATCTAAATTTGATGATCTTTTAGATAAGTTTGTATAAAATTTCTCCTAAAATCTCAAGTATGAGATTTCAGTAGTTGATTTGATTCAAGCCTAATATAAATTTGGTGATAGCTTTATGAGTTACTTATAGTGATTAATATCACTTGCTATTCACTTCACCAATAATCTACCAGATAAACAATTGGCAGTTATGTTTACCAAAAGAATTCATAATGAAAAATCTTATAACTTAGAGCTTCAGTGTGCTCATACATTCAAGGAGATCATTGAGAAAGGTATAAATATTTAAAAACCCCTCATTAATAAAAGGATTAGTAAGTTATATTCTTTAAACTCAAACTAGAGCCAAAACAAAAATTTAGGCCCTAGTCAGAGATATAGCCTAGTCAAAATATAAGCATTTGTACTCACTCAAGATAATAACTATGAAAAACCTAATCCATACAATTAAAAAAAATATATATCAATAATGGAAACACTGAGTCACATCATGTTCAAATGGTGCAAACACCATCTACTTAACCTATCCCATAAATTTAGCTTACTCCACAAATGCAACCTATGTAACATACCCAGTCTATGTATCAACTCAGGCCAACTCCTAAAATACTACAACTACCATCTTTATAAACCCCTCTTCCAAGAAGAAGACCTAATGCTAATGTATTAAGTGACCTTGGTGATCCTACTGAAGTAGTATTTTTCAAATTAGTCACAACCAATATGATTAGTTAGTTGATTCCAAAACACTTTCATAAAGGAGTACCTTATCTAGATTGGTATAAAGAGCATGATTTTGGTGAATACCATTGTGTTCATGGACATTATATACACCATTATGTGTAGTTGAATCACCTCATTGAGAATATGTTGGAAAATGGAGAGATCTAGTTGGATAATAGAGCGTCTACTTATAATTAAAACTAGGGTATCTACCAAAATCCTTTTCCACAACATAACAATACCAATTAGTAACAAAAATGATGAAGGCCATAAAAAAATCAATAGAAATAACAATAATAACAACTTCAACCATAAAAGGGATGGAACCAAGGCTAGAAAGATCCCAATAACCAATAGACCTATCATGTAGTTGCACATGACTATAATAAAGTTATAGGTCATATTGTATATGGTCATGTTTCTACCATTACCATTAATCTTGGACTGAATATCAATAGACCAATATCATTACCTAATAATTCCCATCATCCTACCAATGTCGATAATCCTTCTTTGACCTATGATCACATCCAAGTGCAACATTAACTAAATATTACCATCTCAGGTCCCTATGTTAGTATCCCTTTATTCACCTGTGACCATAGCTAAGCACACTAGTAATCTAGAATTACCCTCTCTGGCCCCTCTCCATCATCTTTTAGTTATGATGGTCTTTTACCTAGTTCATATGGTGTAATTGTAATTTGTCATCTAAAGTCACCATTCCAATCCTATAACCTCCTATGAATGAGCCCATCCAACCCATTATACTAGATAAGAGTAAGCCAATTACCACTATTAAGGGAAAAATGTATGATATTATGGAACAACTTCAAAAGACACCCACACAAATATCTATTCTAGATTTGTTTCATATATCTAACATCCACAAGAATATCCTTACTAAACTCTTAGGCTAATCTCAAGTCCCCAATGACATTATGCTAGAAAAATTTCAATATTCTTTTGGACACCTATCCCCAGGCTAATAATTGACCTTCAATCAAAATGATATGTCATCCCTTGGCCCTTTCCATAATAACCCATTGTACATTGAAGTTGTTTTAATGCATCACAAATTTAAACACATCCTCATAGACAATGGATTGGGCTTAAATAGTGTGTCTCTAAAACTAATCAAGCATCTAGGATATACAACAATTGACCTTCAGCTAGAGACTATTACTATCAAGGCCTATGATAATGAAGATCAAAAATCACAAGGAACCATTAGTTTTCTAGTAATCATTGGGGCATTGACCCATAACACACTTTGCTATGTGTTAGACCTTTATTTATCATACAATTTGATTTTGGATAGACCATGGATACATGAAATACATGTAATACCTTAAACCTTTCACCATTAATCAAGTTTCCTCACTCTAGGATGGAGGTAACTATCAATAAATATTTACATCCATATGAATATTATAATCATTTAGAAGCCAAATATGAAAGTTAAACCATTATTTTGGTCAAGACCTAGTACCAAAGAAAGACAAAGATAAGGAGATACTTGTTAAATTGTTAGAGACCAATTACATAGACCTTGATAGCCTTGCCTCAACTTCACATACACCTCTTGGTGAAATTTATAATCATTTTACCATTTTGGATAATGGTCTAGGAGATTATTTTACCCATGATACCATCTATATATCCAAGCTTATGCAAAATCCCAAGTCCTATAGAAGGCCCAAAGTTAATCCAATTTTCATGAAATGGTGATAAAATGGAAAAGGAAAGCTTCCTAGCCCAGTGTCTATTATTTTTAAACTGGCCAATATCCAAGAATAGGACTTGATTTTTAATGATGATTCTTGGTTATATAATGGCAAATTGGAAAATTTCTACCAAAGTACAAAGTATCCCATCCCTAATTGGATTATGGATAAACAAGTTTATGAAGGTATAGACTTGAGGGAAAATTACCAGGGTACTATTGGGCCCATTTATATGACCACATACAAAGGAACTGATGCTCTTAGATTTAAACCACCTAAGGGTGACCCCACACATCTTATTCATGTTCCTACACCAATAACTAGTGATGAAGATGTTGATAGTGAAGTGGAGTCTGATTTTATCTTATATGAAGACCTAGCCAATACCAACTTATTTGACTCAAATACCATTTGTACCATCACACCCATAATCTATCATTCCATACTTACCCTTTATCATCCTCAACTCATAAACTAAGATCAATAAGAATCCACAGTACCTTTAGACAAGTTTGAGAATGATGAGGCCTTTTGTGATTTTTTGGGCCTAAGAGATAAGGTTCCTTTGGGAGACCATAAACAAGGGTACTATATCAAATTAGGTCCCACTTCCTATTTTAGAGAGTGGGTGAACACCCTTGGCCAAAAATAATAAAATAAAATATTGAGGCACCAAAGTGAAAACCTCTTTCAAGTACTTTTAAACCAAGGTAAAACTAAATAAAAAATCCAATCTCTTGGTGAAAACTTATTTCAAGCACCACTAGACAAAGATGCTCACCCTTCTTTGAATGAATCTCAAGAGACCACCAATAGTGAACTTGATTTTAGGTTTAAACTCAGTATAAAGGAGCAACATGGATTTGATCAAAAAAATTGATAATGTCTTGCAGTGTTTGTTACATGGCCCTTGCCACCATTAGGAGATTTAGATTCATCCTATTTATAAGAAATTAAAGAACCAGTCTAAGCAAAGGACTTTACCATTACTAGCCAATTTACATCTTTGCCAACTATTCTATAAGATGCCTCAACTCTCCTTATAGAGGATACTATAGAATTTAACATTAGGACTTTAGAGGACCCAAAGTGGATCAAATTAGGTGCATCCCTCACTAAGGAGGAACGTGAATCCTTTACAACCCTTCTAAGGGATTTTGTTAACATATTTGCATGGGCCTATTTGTACATGTTAGGTTTGGGCCCTACCTTGGTTTTACACCATCTTATTGTACATCCTAATACCATACCCATTAAGAAAAAACTATGTAAAATGTAACATCATATCACTGTGTTAGTTAAGAAAGATTTGGATAAACTCTTGGAAGTGAGATGCATCAAGTCAGTGAACTATTTAAAGTGGATCTATAACATTGTCCCTATTAGTAAAAATCCAAAAGGTATCAGAATATGCACTAATTTATAAGACATCAATCATTCTTGCCTGAAGGATGACTTTCCTCTACCAAATATTGACATGATTATTGACTCCATAGTTGGGTATGAAATGATTTCCCTCATCGATGGATTTTTAGGATATAACTAGATCAAGATTTCACTAGAGGACCAACACAAAATAGCATTAACCACTCCTTGGCAAATATTTTACTATTAGGTTAAGTTGTTCAGCCTTAAGAATGATAAGACAACATACCAAAGGGTTATGTAATATATTTAAAAGTCTTTGAGAGTATAAGGTTTGACTTAATCCCAATAAGTGCACCTTTAGTGTTAATTAAATCAAGTTGTTAGGATTTATTGTCTCTTATTGACGCATTAAAGTTAATCCTACCAAGGTTCAAGCCATTATCAAGATGCCACCACCTTCCACATTGAATCAACTCTATAGTTTGTAGGGTAAAATCTAATTTATTAAACACTTCATTTCATAGTTGGCTAATAAATTCAATCCTTTCACTCATTTATTGAATAAAGGTATTACCTTTATCTAGGATGAAGAATGTCAAAAAGCCTTTGAATACCTAAAGGAATAATTAGCCAATATATATATATTATTTCACCACCAATGTTAGGTAGGCCCTTCCTACTTTACCTATCTACCACTAAAAATTACCTAGGGGCACTTTTATCCCAACGTGATGAACATTGGAAAGAACATGCAGTGTACTATCTAAGTCATACAGTGGTGGTATATGAATATAACTATATGCCAATTGAAAAATCTTATTTAGTTATGGTCTTTATATCCCAAAATATGCATCATCATATGCTTAATGAAAACACCATAGTCATTTCTAAATTAGATCTAATCAAGTATATACTATCAAAAATAGCTTTGCAAGACCGCATGGCTAAGTGGATCATGTTTTTGAGTGAATTTGAGATTAAATCTATCAATCAAAAGGCCATTAAGGGACAAGTACTTATATCTTAGCTTGTTGAAGTTCCCACTTTAGATACTCAACCACTTGATTTTGCATTCCCAGATGAGTACATCGTGACTATCATAGAAACACCTCTTAAGGAGTAGCAATGGAAGTTGGCATTTGATGGGTCATTCACATCTCATAGATTAGGAGTAGGATTATTATTTATTGCACCATAGGGATATATCATTCCCAAATAATTTTTTATCATATTTTCTTGTACCAATAAAATGGTTGAATATAAATTATTATTTCAAGGATTCATCTAGAAATATAATGTAACATTCAACATTTATTGGTTCATGGAAATTTCCAACTTATTATTAATCAAGTTACATACTAGTTTTAGACCAAAGATGATAAGTTAGTACCATATAAATCCAGGGTGGACATTCTCAATCAATAAATTGATCACATTTAGTTTGAACGCATACCTTGATACAATAACAATATAGCATATGGCATGGCTCCCATTGGCTTTTTTATTCACAACATAGACAAGGCAAGAGACTATAAGTTCCTCATTGAACATCTTTGGTTTTCTACTCATGAACCCTCGACCGTTGAAATGATATATGATATTATTGGTCCTAGTTATATTTGGTATTATGAATTTTATAATTATCTCCATGAATAATTCCTTCCACGTGACCTTTAACATAAACAATAAAAAGCTTTCACACACCAATCCTCTCAATATACCTTGTTCAGCCCAACCCTTTACCATACAAGATTTGATGGAACTCTATTTCATTATTTGAATTTAGTAAAATCCAGATTAACATTGAGGGAATTTATTAAAGGATTTTATGGGTCTCACACTAGAATGGTTGTCCTTGACAAAAATCTCCTACATACTGGTCATTTGTGGCCAACCATGGAAGCAGATGCAACTACTTATGTGAAAATATGTAAGAAATGTTAGAGGCATGTAAATTTTATCCATGCTTTAGTAAGAAAACTTGAACTAATGACTAAACCATGGTGATTTTAAACATGGGGAATAGATATCATAAGTAATATTAACCCTACCTCTTAATATAGCTATAAGCATATCCTTACCACCACTGAGTATTTCACTAAGTGGGTTAAAGTTATACCTCTTACTTATGTGATAGGAAAAAAAAATCCAAATTCATATTCAACCATATAATTTTTCATTATGGTATCCCATGTGACATTATATTTGATAATTTTGGATCATTTAAAAATAAGGATGTCAAAGCATTTTGTGTCAATTTTAACATTACCCAACATTTTTACACTGCATATTACCCACAAGGTAATGGCCAAGAAAATCCATCTAACAAGACCATTGTCAGTATTCTTAATATGATATTTTTTATCCTCTAGGATTACTATATTAATTACCATACTCCAATAGGATCCACACCATATTACTTTATCTATGAAACTAAGGCCATTTTTCCCATCAAGTTCGAGTTGCCTTATCTATGTATCTCATTGAATCACATCCTTGATGATGAGGATTATAGAGTCACTTGTCTATAAGAGCTAGAGTTACTAGATGAAAAATGCATGGTCATTATAAATAGACTTCAAGCATATAAAAACCTCTTATGTGGTTAGTACAATATGCATGTGAAGCATAGAGAATTTGATCTTGGTGATCTTTTCCTCAAAGAAAACTAGAATAAAATTATGGCTAAGAAAAATAAGAAAGGCAAGTTCAAGCCTAATCTGATAGGACCTTATGTCATTGTTGCTAACTATGGCTTTGGAACATATAGGTTAGATACATCAGAAGGAGATAAACTTGATTAACCCATGAATATAATACATCTCAAACATTATTTTGCTTTAGAGACTTGAGGTGTTTTCTATGAGGATCATTTGCATTGTACCTTAATATCACCTTCCTTGTACCATACCATATATTATTCCTTACATACCTTCCATATTGTCTAAACTTGTTTATCTTCCCTTACCCACCCTTTTTGGACCTTGGTTCTAATCTATTGGTACTTTAGGCACCTTTAGAGATTGGATTTAGATGAAATTTCAGCAGTTAATTTAGTATGGCAATTTTTTGAGCACATATTTTTTAGGAAAGTCAGTATCTTAGGGAAGTTGATAGTGGTTTATAAATTATGTTCTTCATTATTTTCATGTTCTATCTCATTACTAGTGGTACTGATTATAACTACCTTTGGGAAAATTAGTATCAATGACCTGTGTCATTATTTCCTCATTATAACCACCTTTGGGCAAATTAGGAATAATCCCATTTTTATCCACATTTCTACATCATTATTCTATACTTTTACATTTATCTATTCATGAGCTTGTTGTTACATAGTTGGATCCTCCATTATAAATATAACTACAGTGATTTGAGGTCTCATGTGGGACTACGTATCCAGTGCTTGATTTAAGTTGAGGTCAACTCAATCACCCTCTTTGCCATGCTCTTACCATTTTATAAGAAACCATTTCCCACACTCTCACCATTTTATAAGCTCATTCTCATTACAAGCCTTAGATGTAGTAGACACTATGAATTACCAATTTTGTTCATTTGTGGATACTCATCTCTTAACTTTTAGTGTGGTTTTAACCTAAATCATGCTCTCATGCTTGCATAATTTATTTATTTTGATGCTTTCATGATTGTGAACATCAACCCCCTCTTTTATTATGCACTCACTATTTTATGAGACCATTCCTAAATTCCTTTACATGTCAATCATATTTTCTTGTCATCAATTGTATTCTATCCCATAGCTTGGGAGAACTACATTTGACCTGAAGGCCATGTTGGAATGGAACTATGTAGACAATATCCACTTGCCTATTGCATTTAGATTCAACTCGACTACCCCTTCCTTTTGATATATCTCCCACCATTTTTTTTTTGTATATCATTATCTACTATAGCCTGGGGAAATATTTGTCATATTGTTTATATCATTGTTCCCTATAGCCTAGGGGAAACATTGTGCCATTTGTTCTTGTGTTATTTTACCTATGTCATTGCTACCTCACCTAAGGGTCACCCTATAACCAAGAGTAATACATCTATTACACATGCAAGAATAATTTGTATTCTACTTGTACTAACATTATAATTACCCATTGTTTATTACTTTTGTGTGTTTTAAATAGTTTATTTATTGCACTTTTATTTGCTTTGGATTGTTTATTTATTTTGGTTATTTTATTTATTTACGACCTTATTTGTTTATTTATATGTTTATTTATTTTATTTTTATTTTTTTGTTTTATATGTTTTATTTATTTGTTTAATTTTGTGTTGTTTATTTGAGTTTTATTTCTCTTTCCTTGTTTGTTTATTTTTGTTTATTGGTGTTTTATTTTTTATTCTATTTATTTGTGTTTGCTTATTTATTTATTTTTATCTAATTGTTTGTTTTCTTTGATTCATTGTTAGTTGTTTGTTTATTTATTTTTCTTTGCCTTTTTTCTTTTTTATTTCTCAATTATCATAGGATTCTTACACTTTATTTACACTTGAGTCTTGATTACCCATATCTTGTACTTGAGTTGTGAATTTATGTTCATTCTTACACTTAGTTTATTAGATTATATTCACTTGGGATTTGATTGTTCATATCTTTTCCCTAAGTTATTTGTACTTACAAATAAACTAAGTTTTCCATGCCTCAGATACACATTATTATTATAGTTTTTTATAACTATGATACATAATATCATAATCTATAGAAAAAAATCAAGCCAAGGGATCTATCAGATAATGCAATGGGTGGTACTTCTCCTTGTTCACACTTGACAAATCCCAAACCTACCCAAACACTACCCAAATGTAGAGTAATTAAATCATAACCAAATAGTAATCATTACTATTTAGGATGTGCATCTTTATACTAGTAGGTAGCCCAAATTCATGTTTATCCTCTATGTCAACTTATTGTTACTATGTCAATACATATTCATTACATAATCCCCCTTTCCTGATCTACCATGGATGAATTATGTGGACCTTCCCTAATCATATTCACCCTACTAGGGTAAAGATGAATTGTATCATGCTCCCATCTACCCTACTAGAACACCTCATTATGCTAATTATTATAACCACCTTTGGGAAAATCATTATTTTAACTCATCTTCCCTACTGGGACACCTCACTATGCCACTAATTATAATTGCCTTTAAATTATAATTTCCACCCCCGTTACCTATAGGTTATGTCATTTCTTTCTTTTCAAGGGAATATTTATTGATTTTATTTGGCACCTTATCCCTTGAGGGGAATTTAGGGATCATCCATCACCTTAAAGGGAATTGGCCAAGGCATTAATAACTTTATCATTATTTAAGAAGATGTTACTATGCCTATGTCTAGTAATGACTTCCCAAATAGGGAAAAACTGTAGACATACTTGTTGACCAAATTTGACTTTTAGGTCAAATTGGGGCATCCCTAAGTAAAAACTTAACTTATAAATGTTTTATGGGGGTATAATTTATTTTCATGGGGTGTATTACATTTTATTTGATGTTATCTAATGCACTTCTAGCCTTAGTCATAGTTTCATTAGCTTATTTATCAATTTGGGTCATTTAATGTGATTTTAAGGGTTATTAATGCAAGTGGCATAATTCCCAAGGTGAAAAGGTGTAATTTTATCCTTATAATAATAAAATAGGTCAATTTAACTATCATGGATGTCATTTACATCAAAATATTATATTTTCCTTAACTAAAATTCAAGAAACAATTGAAAAAGAGAGAAAATAACACTTGTACAACCCATGGGGAAGTGTACCACATGGGAGAAGATATTGGAGGGTGTATTAACCTTATTAACACTCATTTATACATTTTTTTTCTATAATTTTCATTTTAATTCCAAAACCATTCTACTCCTTTCTTGGTTTTCTAGACACATAGAGGTGACTTTTGGGTTTTTGCTCAATATAGACAACTGAAGATGTTTCAAGTCAAATGATTTTAGGAGGTTATATTAAACTCTAATATATTAATTTTCATATAAATATTTTGAATAATTATTTTCTTTTATTCTTGAACCATCCTCATGAATTTGACTATACTTTTGTGGTAGTTGTTTCATGTACCCTATAGGTTTTACTCCATTTTGGTCAAATCCATATGAACTAGTTGGTGATGTTGGATTTATACAATTTTGGATTCCTTATTATATGGTATCCATTCTTAGTTCTATTTTTCATAATGTTTGGATAAGAAAATTAGTCCATGCTACAAGAGGGTGTTACCATATACAGTCTCAGCTAAAGTTCTTCCTATTTGCTAAGTATTATTTTCCTGTAAGGGTATCATGTAGTTGGAAAATAGTTTTGCATAGGTCTCAAGTTCATATTACCATCTCCTTCCATGTTTTGGTTCCACCATGTCATCTTTTGGGTAGCTTTCAACCTTTTCTTTCTCTATAGTCAACTTTATGCTTAGCTTCACTTGAAGTCACCTATATAAGCTTGTTTAACTTGTCCATGGAGTTTTAATTAGAATGATTTAGTTTTATAATACATCAAGAGTTTTAATGAGTCCATGTATATGCTTGGAAAATGTGCAAGTGTAGTCACAAGCTCATCTACCATGCTAAAATAGTCCTGAGATGCCCTTGATTGCTCTTCTCCATGTATATATAGGTGATTTTCATGTTATAAAAGATAGGTTGTAAATGGTTTCAAGGTGTCCAAGAATGGAGATCATGTACTTGAAGGTTGACAAATGAATTTGATTGTATTTTAAGCTATTCACTAGCATTTTTATACCCAATTCCATGACCTGCCTATATAAAATGCCTAATACATACCTACAAGGCCCTTGTTAACGTCATACTGAGGTGTGGGAAGATGAATGTGCATTCCAAACTCTTATTATTACTATATGTGGCTAAGCAAGGTACTAAAATGCTTTTATAGAGATGATCAAATAGTTTGACACTTCTTTAAGATCTTGATATGATGAAAAATCCAAGATATACCTATATAAAGAGCCTAAATGGAAAAAATAAGTGTGGAATTATGTTTGAAGATCATGGCTAGGTTTAGGGAAGTTTTCCCTAAAAAGGTCAAAATAAAGCTCTAGGAAGTTCTTATGAACCTCGTATGATAGGTTTGTTAATGGTCTCAAAGATTTTAAAGAGTTAAATGTTGTGAATTCTATCATGGAAAATATCTCTACTAATAATGGAGGTTAAAAGGTCAGTGCAAGGTGAGATTTGAAAGCCTTAAATTTACCCTAAAACACACTAAAATGCTCTAGTAACATCTACAAGCCTAAGGAGGTAAATGGTCTTTTATCACCCTTAAAAGCAACATTGAACAAATTCTCATAGATAATATTATTTAAATTGATGTAAGTTTTCACTAATGGCTTGAAGGTAAGCAATAAAGGATTGAAATGTTCCCATGTAAACCCCATGACTACCTATAGTCTATATAATGGACTAAGATGATACACCTACAACTCAATATAGGATAGTGAATTATTTATTATGCCTAAAGTGGTGTTTTGAGATGATCATGTTGAGTGCAAGTCCAAGCATGAAATTTTTGACCAAAAGGGTTCCAAGAGGAGTCCTTTAACCTCATATACAAGTTGAATAGAGGCAAAAGTAACCTATTAGCAAGTCTATAGATAGGGTTGTCCCAGTCATGCTAAAAGGAAACCTAGTCATGAACCTAATGAGAATACAAGGTGAACAAAATATATAAGAAGATATCAAATGCTTATTTTTCTCAATTGGGGGTAAAGGAAGTCCTTTTAAAACATGATCAATATTAGTTAAGGCCATATGCATCTACAACAAGGTGTTAAGGGCAAAGCATCTCAGTCTAACCAATGACCTATAAATTGATGCTAAAGTAGTTTTTGAAGGATTAAAAAGAGGAATAATAGTTAAAACATAGGTTTTTTTAATTAAATGTGTATTCAAGGAGTCTTTTTCACATCATAACCTAATCCTAAATAGTACACACACACCTACAACAGTCAGACTCAAAGTTTCTCAGTCATCTTGGGAAAACTTAGTTTAGTGTAGCCTAAAGTGTAGGTAGGGTTAGAGAGAATTGGACCTAATTAAATAATATTTTACCACATATTTTAATATCATGGTGACCTAATAATCCCAAAACATGATGAAATATACCTACACAGGTCCCCTAAACCCCTGTATACACCTACAATAGGGTGCAAGCTAGTGAAAGTAGGTTAAGGCATGGACTTGTCTAGGGGAATGAAAGGGGCTACAAGTTTAAAAAATTGGTCCATGATAGACCAAAAAGTATTTTAAAAATCCCAAGACTCTTATAATGTGATAATATGCCTTTCTTATTTGGCCAAAGGACAACAGTCTATATTGTGGGTTAGGAAACCATGTTTGTTCAATAGGTAAGTATGAGGAATGCAAGGAAAAGAGTGTTTTTGGATGAATTAAAATATTTATTAACATTAAATAGATATGTTAAACATGTTTAAGACTCATAAAATCATGGTTTTATCATGTAATGGTTACTCTTAAGTGGATTTGTGGAAAATGTAGGAAAATAGGCTTTTTGAGGCCTTTTTGGGGCATTTGGAGATGGTTAAGCACCTAGACCAAAAAATCCAACTAAACCCTCTAGTAAAAATCATCATACATAATTTTAAAAACTCAAAAAAATAATCATTTTTCCTTGTAAATGAGGGATATATCTCACTATTTTATCTCATAGGTCAGCTAGTCTAAGAAAATCAAGCTTTGGCAAAATGAGCTAGTGAGTGAAAAATGGGTAAAGGGCTTGATATAAATCTTTGGGAACTTCAAAAAACATATTATGAGGTGTATGGAAGTAAAATATATTATATTTAATCAACATACCAATATTAAACCCCTCAAAGTGACTAAATTACCCATGCACATAGTCAAACTAGGCAAACTATCACTAGGCCTAGTTGGTAAATGAGAGAAAATGAAGAATAAGAGTGATTGGAGGGTTATGTAGTGGATTTTTAAGCTCAAATAATATTTTTAAATTAATAATTCACCAACCTAACCATTTAATATCAGTCCTAATATCCAAAGCTATCAAAGTGCTTATTAGACCTATTAGGCTTTGGGGGGACCTAAAACTAATTGGGGGTCCATCTTCATTTCTAACTCTTGGTGGGATATCAAGATGATTGAGGAATGTTAGGGAGGGGAATATATACATTTTTTAACTCATGGTATGAAAATTAACCTACACATAATATATTTTTATCCTATAAAAATCCCAAGCATGTAAAAAGGGTAGGAACAAACTCGATGAGGTGTCTTGAAATGCTCATATCTTTTCTAAGGCTTTGCATGAGAAATAGAGGAATTTTTAGGTGTTATAATGGTCCCTTGGAATAAATTTTATATAATTTAATGGTAGTTATGGTGTCAAATCTTTATGAACAAAGCTTAAGATAAAAAACTACCTAAAACCCTATTAAACCCTCAACCAGGACCTGATGGAGAAAACAAGCTTGGAGAGCTATCCAAATGGAATATTTTGACCATGTAAGATATTATAACATGTAAATTATTCCCACATTATATCTCCCACCAATATTAGTTATATGAAAATGTATAGATGGGGTATAAAATAGGGTTTTTCTAACTATTTTGTGTATTGTGTAGGGTACAGGAGGTTCCAAAGGATGAAATAAAGTTTGGGAGAAATTTTTAGACTTTTTATAACTCCATATGGTAATTTATTTCTAATAAAAAACTTATAAGTTTTTAAACAATAACTCTCATTTTAGCCAGTCAAAATTGGCATAGTGGACACAAGGGTGAGAAGGGTGAAAACTCCAAGTGTGAGCCTTTTTAAGGTGTACCTAATAAATATAAGGCCATGGATATTCTTTAAAAGTTTAATTCACTCCCTTACATGTATTTTAATGCAAAAATAAAGCTAATTTTTATTCCAAGTGTGAGGGGTGACTGAAAAAGGAGTTTTTTAGATTGTAAACAGTGATGGCTTCCTTCCAAAGGTTTCCAGATGAGTAGGAATGAAAACAATGAATGTATAAGAATTATTTAATTCCTTAACTCTCATTCCAATCATAATACATATCCCTATTTATTTTTTGGATTTTCAAATAGGTTCAAATTATGAAGGTAATTTTTTGAGCCAAGACTAGTAGTTTTATGCCACTTTTCATAAGTTTCATGACTGTATGGACACTTGGTCCTCCTAAAATTACATGGTTAATTCCATGAATCTTTATAATTAAATTTTAACCAGTTTTATTATATTTAAAAGTGTCCAAGTGACCTTTGGACTTCCCTTGTCTTGTTCTTCTCTCAAAGGCTATAAATATTGACTTTTTTGGCTTTTTTTTTGCAGCTTCTTTTGGTTGATGGTGAAACCCTGGGAAATTTTCTACTTGAATGTATCTTGAATTAATAAAGCAAGTGAATTTTCCTAATTACATGATATACAATTGAGTTTTTTAATCTTGTTGGTCTTGTCCAGTAGAAGATGATCTTTTCTAGCATGTTATCCTTGATTGTTCACCAAGTGTGTAGAAGAGTAATTGTATAGGTATTTTTTAGTGTTCTATTTCAAGTTTATAAGTGTATTATACGTGTTTCATGAATTTATTCACTAAATTAATCATTAATTTCCCTCCTAAGTATCAAAATACCTTATTGAACCTATATTGTGAAACATTGATGTGATAATGTAACTTAAATTGTAAGTTTATGTGAAAAAGGCCTTATTTAGCTCTAAGTAGTATAATTTAAATAAATAAGATGGAATACAATATTGGTGAATCAACTTTTTTATCTTTCTTAGTTTTTTTTCTTAACCCTTTCATCCAAATTTGATAGGTAATAAAGTACTTCAAAGAGTGCATCAAGGGAATTAGCCCTTCTAGAGATTCATCTCATCAAATTGTTACCCACAGCAAGAGAGATGTTTCCATTGTGTCATTTGGATGAGGAGAGCTAGGAATCTCCTAAAGGGATGAAAATCCAAGTGAAAACAACATCATTTTGGGCACAACCATGTTCTAACTAGACTTTAGATTGATTTCTACCAAATAGTGGAAATTAATCCTAGGAATCACTAAAAGTCCAAATTTCATCTACACCTCAAACATTAGTATCCATAATCATGTTGAGAAATCCCTATTTGGGGTATTATATTACATATAATATTAACCTCTCATAGATTCCTCACCAATAAAATTGAGACCTAGAAAATTGATAGATTAGCCTTTATACCCATTAAACAATGTACTTAAATAATTCCTAAAGTGCAAAAATGTTAAGTAGAATGAATTAACTAAGTAAATCCAATTAAATGCTTAAGTGAAATTTCCATGTGAAATTAGTGAATATTAATTTTTTAAAAATTAAATTCTAAGAAAATTGATATCATGATGATGACATCATCTTTAAAGTCAAGGAATTAAAAAAATCTCCATTAAAGCCTTAAATTCAAAAATAGAGATCCATACTTAATAAATGAGATCTCTATCGACACTAAAATCATTCACAAGATAATAAATAGATAAATGAGTTATGTCTAGCATCATTTTTGAATTTTTTTAGGATGAAAGAGAGGATTAGGGTTTAATAGTGATGGATGCATCCTTTAGGATATGGTGGTAGTGACAAAATTGGCAAGATCACTTAAGGAGCTTGGGCATGGTGGATTGACATAAACAAGTGAAAATAAGCTAATAAAAGGAAGGATCAAAGTTTATGAGTATATTTTATATGGGATAAATCCATAAATAAAGTATTTATTACAAGAGGTAGAAATATTACTAGTGTAAAAAATATAGTACCTTACCAAATCTATAGTCAACCATGATTAGGGGGTTCTCCCAAATTTAGGTCAAAGATTAATCTATATTTAAACTAGATAAGATGTCACTAGTAGGTTTCAATTGAACCATTGATAACACAATCCATTCTAGAGTAGAGGGCATCTTTTTAAGTAGTTGATTCAAAAAAATCTTCCATTTTTTGCTCAATCAGTGATCACAAGCCAACAAAGTTCAAAACCCCACTTTTGGAGAAAAGTGTATTTTTTAAGTGTCTTGACTCCTATAAATTCCACCTATGTCAAGTGGTCTTTTAATGTGTAATGACTTAATTTTTTTCTATAAGTTTTATGTTATGTCTTGACTACCCAAAACTTCACCCAGTATAAAGTGGAGATTTTGAGTGGAGATACATGATGGGAATCACAATTAGGTTTTGCACCTACCATAACTTGCTTTAGTTAATAAAGTGTTGCATTTATAGGAAGGTCTGGGTTTGTTTGAATTCTTTAGGGTTGTAAAATCTAAGTGTAGTTAAGCATCTTCAAAACTCTAATTGTAGTTGAAGTAAAGCAACTTTGGATCTCTGAAGGCTAGTGAAGTAATACATCTTCAGTACTCCGATCGCTAGTAAAGTAAAGCAAATTTAGAACTCTGATTTCTAGTGAAGTAAAGCAACTTCAAAACTCTAAATGCAAGTGTAGTTAAGTAACTTTAGAACTTCAAAGCTTTTTTATGGTTTGTGGGTTTTTGACTCTACTCTACTTAATGATAAAAGTGAAGTAAGTTACCTTCCCAAACCTGATTTATACTAGAAAATTCTTCACAAGAGTTTTATTTCAACTATAAAAATTAACTTTTATTCTAGAATAGGATTTGACAAAATTGGTTTACTTCTTTATGAGATGGAGATTGAGCTAGTTGACTACTCAGATGATATTTATGATGGGGAAAAAATATGAAAAACAAATTACAATTGTCAATGTGGTGATTTTGAACATCAAGGACTTTTCTCTAGTACCCTTAAGGGGAAGTCTCCATGGGCACTGCCTTTATATGTTACCCCTGGGCAAGTGGATTGGAATGTAAATTATTATGGTCTTTCAACATTTTTCAAAGGTACTACTTATGTGTCTATCCTATAGAGGATAGGAGGTGATTCTTATTAGGATAAAAGGTTTTATGGATAGATTGGTGTTATTTATTTAGAATCAAAATAGAAACAAGTTTGGCATTCCATGGGAGAAAAGGTGGATGTAACTCGACCACATGTTTTTATGAATAGATCTTTCACTGAGTGTGGTGGTTTTGAGATTGAATACACCCTTGTACCAAAGGATAGTAAAATTATGGTAACCTCTATGGCAAAATGGAAAATGGGATACCATAAAGATTTGACTATTTTGGAATCAAATAGAGTTATGTTGATATTGGGAAAGGAACATTTTGTTTTTCTGATCACTAAATCAACTGACAACATTTTTCAAATTTTGGGTGAGGGTAGGGTGAATAGTTCACATGAAGAGAAGTTCAATAGCCCTATGAAGAATCCAAAAAGAGATGTGTAAAATCTCATGTTTTTCATGTTAAACTAGTTTTGGGGTAGGATATTTAGATGCATGAGGTGGTTTTCATGGCTTCACAAAATCTATTTGGTAGATTTTATGGTCATAGAATAGGTGAGAGTAATATTTAGGAATGGTTATCAAATAAGTGGGGAGTTATCCTTGGTTATATACCCTCTTTCTACATGTTAGCAAGGGGTTGGTTGGGTTTCCATTTTTAGTCAGCAGATGACTTAGAAAGAATCATTATACATTGTTGGTAATGGGACTCAATGCCTTTATTTCTCAAATATTGGACCCCTTTTTTATGCTATAACTAAGAGGGTGGACTTGATGCCTATTTCAGTCAATTTACCTGGCCTTCTAATATATTTATAGTTTTTGGAAGTTTTCAAGGCTATTGGGAACACTCTAAAATAATTCTTGGTTGTTGATATGAGATTTATAGAATATGGATATATGTCAATTGAAAATATTCTCATTGGTATTGATATTTAGGTAGGATTGGCAGGTAAAATTACTCTTCATAAGGTAGTATTTCATTGGTTCATCAACTAGATTACCAAGGTATACCATTCAGATGCTTTAGATGTCATAAATAGGGTCATTTGGTAGCAAAATGTAATATGCCTTTCAAAAGGAAGATTCAACAACATAAGGAGGTAAACTTTCTAGAAAATGATGTGGATCAGGTTGAGCCTCGAGACACTAAATGTCAAGTGGAATAGGATTAGTTACATCCAAGGTAAAAAAATGAAAAATCTTGTGCTAAATGGGTCAGCTTCTAGGGACCCTTTGGGTTTATACAAGAAGGTTTATGAACTAAAAATTTAAAATGTAAATATAGGCTTTTTAAAGGGAAGTCTGTTAAATTCTTCTTTAGGAAACATGACACTTCCCCAGCCAGTGATTTCCAATTATTGTTTGAAAATAAATACCAAGGTTAGAGATACTTTGGTTTTGAATGAAGCTAAGGATAAGACTATTTCAATATTAGGTATGAGTTTAATAAGGGAAGAAGTAAATAGTCCATTAGACACTCTTTTTGACAATGTTGATGATTCTAGTTCCATTCGACAAATTTATCCAATGTTCTTGAAGGAGAGATTTCACTTGCTTTTTTGGCTATTAATAATGAGCTAGGGAAGGTAAAAAGGCATTATAATTTAAGTAAAATAATATCTAAAATGGAGGTTGGAGGGAATAATGATATAGGATTGGGTTCAAATCTGAGAATATGTAGGAATAAAAAGGGGAGAGGAAGAAGGTCTCACATCTCTCTTGCATAAGAGAAAGCTGCAATTGAAGTTTTTAAAGGGAAACAATATCATATAAAATGGGTTCTTAGAGAAAATTCAACCCTAATTTAGGTTAAAATATGATTTGCCTCTCTCTAAATATTAGAGTGTTAGGTAATCCCTCCAAAAAATTATCCTTGAAGTGATTGATCCAAGTTCACGATCTTGATATTTTGATATTGTAGGAGACTATGTGTGATGGGAGAAATATTTCTTAACTAGGGAAGACTTTAGGGGGATGGGAATTCATTTACCTAGATGAAAATTATTGATTTGGGGGATTGATCACTAGGTGAAGACCTAGGTTTTGTCTTTGTAAAAACTCTTGGGCTATCAAGTTAGGTCTAGGCATTAACCTTTTCTGTCGGGAGATTGGTAAAGAGATGACTTTTTTGAACATATATGGTTCTTACGTAGATAGAGTGTAGTACTGGGAAAATATTTTTGGTTTGGATATGTTAAAGTAGAAAAGGGTGATCTTAGGGGGTGACTTCAATATTTCTTTAGGAAGATCTAAAGTTTGGGGACTACACGCTCAGGTTGACCCTCTGACTAATTTTTTCATTCAAATATTTGAAGAGGCTGGGTTAAATTAACATTGCTCCTATCAAAATTTATCTTACATGGAGGAATAAGAGGGTAGGTGATGATAGGATTGTAAAAATATTGGATAGATTTTTAATAATAGAAAACATCTCTTTTAAAAAAATTAGAATTAGACAATGGATGGGAACTAGGGGAGACTCTAATCACTTCCCTATTTTTTTAGACTGAGCTTGCGGGGGGGGGAACCTTCTAGTCCTTTTAAATTTAATTTTGATTAGTTGAAGGATAAGTATTTTGTTTTGACTATAAAAGAATCTTGGGTTCCATATAATGAGGTTGAATTTGTCTATTGCATTATAATTTGTAGATAACTTAAATTATATTAAGAAAGTGGTTTCTTTTTGGGCTTCTAAGAAAAGGAAAAGGGAAGAAAAAGAGTTAAGGGAGGTTGAACTCCTATTAGAATAGTTGAATCATAAATATTTGTTAGGTTTTATTTCTCAAGAGGATAAATATGTGGTTTATCAATTGGAACATATGAAAAGAAATATTTTAGATTTTAGAGAAGCTAAGTGGAGGCTTAAGAGTAGAGCTATATGGTTAGCTTGTGGGGATGAAAACACAAAAATTTTCCTCTAGTATATGAATCTTAAGAAAAATTTCAACACTATCTTGAGGTTGAAAAATAGGGAGGGTGTTGAGGTTTCTAACTTTGATGACATTGGAAAATTAGGTATAGATCACTTTGAGGAAATATATGAAGAGGAGAGTAGGGTGACTATTTTTGAGTTGGTCAAAATGACTTCGTTATTTCCCGAATTTGTGAATAATAGGGAAAATAAGAGTCTTATAAAGAAGTTTTAAAGGAACAACTTCAGGTCATTCTTCATAGCTTTTAGAAGGATAAAATACTAGGACTAGATGGTTTACCAATGGAATTCTTTATCAGTTTCTATGAGCTAATAAAATAATATTTACTCAGAGTTATCAAGGACTTCAGAACTCAAGTAGAATGCTTGCTACCTATAATTCTACCTTCATATAATTGATCCAAAAATTGGTTAATTTGAATAATTTTGAGGAGTATAGACCCACTCCTCTATGAAACTACATCTATAAAATTATTTTGAAGATTATTTCTATTAGGATGAATACCTTGTTATCAGACACTATATCCCAGGATTAATTTGGTTTTTTATCTGGTCAAAAGATACATGAAGTTGTTAGGGTGGAACAAGAGGCTCTACACACTATCAAATATAAGAGACTAACTACTATGATAGTTAATATTGATCTTTCCAAGTCATATAACGTATTCATTTGCTTGTATCTTTGGCTCATGATGTTGCATCTGGGTTTTTGTGTTCAATTTATCAACTAGGTGATAAATTATTTAACAACTATTTCCTTCTCCATTTTCATTAATGGGGATTCTACTAATTTTTTTAGACCTAAGAGAAGACTAAGGTAGGGCTTCCCTTTGTCCCCTTTACTCTTTCTACTTGTGGTAGAAGGTTTGAGTCGGGCTATTTTAGATGCTAAAAGTTTTGGCAATTTTAAGGGAATTAGAATGGATGACTCTTTATATTTGACCCACTTATTATTTGTAGATGATATTTTATTAATTTGTGATGGTTCATGATAGTATTATTGTAATTTAGAGGAAATTATTGATTTATATTACTTTTCTACTGGTATGAAGATTAAAAGTGGCAAGTCTATTATCTCCTTTTGTGGTATTAGTGAGCTGGATATGGGGTTTTTTTCTCAACTTTTTTCATTTTAATAGGTGGATGTTCAAAGTGGTTTAAAGTACCTTGGTTTTATCATTAAACTAAATGATTATGGATAGAAGGATTTCCATTGGCTTATTGCCAAATTTGAAAAATGATTATTAGCATGGTGTTTCAGGTGGATATCTAGACGTTTACTTTGGTAAAATCTATTTTGGAAACTATTTTGGTGTACTGGATGTCTTTGGATTTTATTCCTAAAGGGATTTTAGATAAGCTTAGATAAATTAGCTTTAGGTTCTTATGGTCTGGTACTAAGGATAAGAAGGGCATACCCCTTGTAAAATGGGAAAGGATTGTTGTACCTAAGGAAGCTAGGGATAGGACTTAAAAATTCACATTTGTTTGTTAAAGTGTTGGTAGAAAAAAACGTCTAGAGAATCATTATTGGTAGAGGTTTATGGTGTGATGTTATCTTACCAAAATATATTAAACTTGCTACTTTGGATGCATGTATACATAACCCTAAAAAATCCTATAGGTTTGCCTCTATTATTTGGAAGGCTACTATTTCTTCTTTTCAAATTGTTGGAAGGTGGCTAGTGTGGAAAGTGGAAGATGAAGGAAAAGTTAGAGTGGGAGAATATCCTTGGGTAGGATGTGATTAATTATATATAATTCTAAATAGTCTTATTGATCATCTAAGAGGGTAGGGCATTTTATACCTTTCACAAGTTGTCAACCAAAATTTTTCAACTTTGTGGAGTCAAGAATGGAAATCTGATAAACTTTTGGGATTAGAAGATGAGGGGAAAGTAGCATGGGAAGTTTATATAATAATTTTAAAAATTAGTCATGCCAGATTAAATAATATATATGACGAGTTAATTCTGTCAAAAAACCAAAATAGTGGTATATACATAGCAAAGATGGGGTATAAATCCATTTATAATGTTGAAAGGGACATTGTTCATAAATGGTGGTGGAAAGTTTTGTGGAAGCTGAAGTGTCCACTCAAGGGGCATATTTTATTGTGGTTGGTTCTCACTAATAAGATTTTGACTTGGGATGATTTTCAAAAGAGAGGACACTATAGTCTAATTAGGTTTTCTTTATGTAAAGCTTGTGAAGAATCTGTTAACCATATATTCCTCTCATGTGAATATATTGGCAAAGTCTAGAGAGAGGTCAAAATGTTAGCTGGTAAGAGAATTGTTTGGATTGGTAATACTATTGATGAAACTCTCAATAGTTGGATGAGGAATCAGGAATATAAGGAGATTAAAGTTATATCGATTCTAGTTCTTTGGGGAGTTTAGCTTTTTAGGAATGCTTGCATCTTTAATGATAGGCACATTTTACCTTATCAATCAGTTTATTAAAGTACAAATATCATAAAAACTATACTCAATAGAAGAAAACTAAATCTACAAGGCATATAGTTAAGGAAGTCATTAACAAATCTAGGGTCTAGGTATATTTTGATGGGGAAACACAAGGTGATCCTTGGATATGTGGTGTTGGAGGCATCATTTACTTCTTTGAAGAACATAAATTAAATTTTAGAGAAATATTGGGTTGAGGTAAAAACAACTTTTTAGAAATTATGGCTCTAAAAATGTCTCTGATTTTAGCTATTGAAAGGGGCATTACTCACTTCTAGGTGTTTGGTGATTCACAATTTGTGATAAATTATGTGAATGGTGTCTATCAGATGGAAAATATCTATCTTCAGCCCATTTTAGAAGAGATACTCTCTATCAAATCCTTCTTCTCAAATGTGACTTTCCATCACATTTATAGAGAGAAATAGGACTATTGATGCACTCTCAAAAGGTAGACTACTATTAAACCCAAGTCGATGGTTGTTATCAAAACTACATGAGTGACACATGGTGGAATTTGAACATGCTCCAATAGACTAACTTTATAAACTTGTGGTTCTTATTTTTTTGTTGTTTTTTTTCATTTTTCCACCTTTGATCTTTTTATCAACTATGTTTGTAGAAGTTTTGACTTGTATGTGGCTTTTTTATCCCCCTTTGGGTGATGTTTGGGCTCAAATGAGTGGATTTTGTTTTTTATTGAGGCCATTATTGTTTACACAATGGGTTAAATTTTTTTGAATGCTTATATTATCATTTACAAAATGTAATCTCATTTTTCCTAAATGAATTACGATACATTTTTCTCTGGAAAAAAAATGAGATCTCTATCCCAAATATTAATTTCTTGTCCCCTCCTTAACTTAACCAGGGTTAAATAAAACCCAATCATGGTTAAATATAACTTAATTTCACTTGGGTTAAATTTATTTGGAGAACCTATAAATAGAAGTGCCAAGGCCATTTTAAAACAATCTCTCAAGCCAAATTTTTAATGTTAAATTTTTGAGAAGCAAAGCTTTCTTGTAATGTTATAATGCAAAATTATTGATAGATTGCTACATCTTTCCAAAGCTAAGCCAAAAAAAACCAAAGTGATAAGGAGAAATGATGAAAGGAGCACAATTTTCAAATACTCTTTGAGCACATGACCAAGCACATTTCTCCAAGTCCAATGTGCAACTCTTGCTCACATGGAAGGTGAAGAATACTTGTTCTATCTTCTTTTGTTTATTACTTGAATTTTTTCACTTGATCCTTGAGTGTCTAGGCTTGAGGTGTTATATTTATTTATGTATTTTTATTGAGGTTTAACATACTAACACTTGACTAACTCCCCTCTTGAATTCCTATCTCATAGAGATAATGGTGTAGTGTATATGGTATCATTCTCATTTGATTAATCCATGGGAATCTACGTAATACATTATATGATCATATATTAAAAATGGCATAAATCAAAATATAAGGGTTGTAAGACTAACTATAATTGGTAGTGAAATAGATTAAGAGTACATTACAAACTATTTTAGAATATACTTTGAAGCTCACTATTAGTAATTTGGTGTGACATTTTTTGTAAAGTGTGGTTTTAGTTTAATCAAAAATATATTAATTAGTCCTTATTTGATTTGAAAAACTCAAGAAAATGTGACCTTTTTACTAATATTTAAATAAAATATGATAAGAACATATTTTCCAAATGATTTAATATATGCTCATATCCCATATGTAGGGTGTAGAATCAATTTAAGGCATACCCTATGAGACATGAAAAATATTTTAGTCACAAGTAAATAATCATGGTGAATTGCTACACCCTTAACCTATGGCCTGTATAAGGATAAGTGTGGTCAGCTTGTGGCTAACAAAACCTTTAACCTTATCATATCATAATCTTCTATATTTTCATATTGTTAGTACCGTCAACCCATGGAATAACCATAGATTAAGTAGTGTATATAAAGGAGGCATTAGTTAGTAATTGATGATATATTACAAATTGTTTTCTCATTGCATAGTTTTAGAGGCTTCCCCCTTTAAGTTTCTTAGTTTTATATTTCCAAAATTATATTCTATTATCAACATTTGGTTTATATCTTCTCTATTATAATCTTATTATTATGATTTATAATTGTTAATTTTCTCATAATATTTATATTTACATCCATTGTTGTGAATTGGCTTGATATATATAAATAGTTTCATTACAAGTGGAATCAAATCTTTGATTTTAGAAAGGTTATATGATGCATCAAAATTCAAATCTAGCATAACATTTATTCAATGAGAAAAAGGATTAAAAAATCATAACTTGTGATCTAGAAGGATTTAATTTTTTCTTCAACATTGTATTTCTTGAGGTCTTATTTAAAAAATTAGTCTAAAAAAAAATCATGCCCTTATGTAAAATTATACCTTTTATCATTGCTAAAAATCTACAAAACTCATTTGGATATATCCCCCTTTTGAGGTGAGGGATTGGAAAAAATTAGACTAAAATCACTCATCTAAAAATTAATATTCAAATGCATCATGTGTTATAAAATGTATATATTCAAAGCATCAATATGAGTGAAAACTCATATAAATCACATGCAAACATCATATAATATAATTATATAAATATGTATAAAATATAACTATCATAAAATATCATCATGTAAAGCTCAATAAAAATGTGTGGATCCTCATATGAGGGTAAAATATTAAAGTATGTGGGGGAATAACATAACCCATTGTAGCTAAAATATAATTAATGGATAAGTAATGTGTCCGTATGAAACCATGTAGTATATATAACATCATGCACTACTAAAAATAAAAAAGTGTGGGGGTAAATGGTATGCCCAAATGATTTTTATATATTTATCATATATGTATCATAGCAATAACTCTTAGATAATGGTCTGATACCCCAAGTGGAAAATCAAGGTATGGAAAACTAGCAAGCCATAATGTAGAAAGGAAAGGATAATTGGCATGCCTACTATAGTAAGTGTGCCCCTAGCAGGGCTAGATAAAGTAATGAATCACACAAAAGTAATGTGACCCCATAAATTCATGGTAAGTACCATGTTTAATGTAGGAACAAAGCATGGAAATATTCAAAATATTAAATTTCATAATAATATTGTGGTATCTTACATATCATAAGCATGATATATATCATAGCAACAATCATAAAATATTACAAAATCTATTACAAGAATCACATGAAATTATGTATCTACATATGGAAAATCATCACACAAGAACATATGACACACAATACATGACACAACATGAAAATAAGATGATACCCTATTGACAAGTATTCAACAATAAAATGGTAAAAAAATTCACAAGCATATGAATGCAATTAATTGATGAAACATAGGAACTCATAGAAATAAAGAATGTAACAATCATAAATAATAAACATATATATCCATGTAACACATAAGATGTTGTCAATAGAATGATATTATATAATAAATTTAAAATGGCTTAGTATGATAAATGGAAAGAAATAAATATATCACCATAATATTTTTTATATAGAGATGCCCTTAAAGTAAGGCATGCCAATAATGTGATCATGACCCCATGGTGTGGGAAAGAGAATAGTTGTGTAATATTGATAGTATTTAATACTATATAACATATATATCATGCATCTCTTCCACTTAAATAAATACCATGAGAATCATGAATGTTAAAAACCTCTAGCATAGGTATATTTTCATGATATGTATCCATCAATAAAGATTTTTTTATTTTTTTATATTTTCTAATGTTTTATTCATTTTTGTAATATTTTTTACGAACTGAGTAGATGAAAAGGAAATAAATACAAGGATAACATATAATAATAAAGAGGTGAATCTCAATTGAATAAGCTAAAATCAAAGGGGTGTAATCAATAAACCACATAAATAAGTTGGCCAATGGACACAAACAAGACTAAAAAAAGAGGAAGAATCCAAACAACCTACAACTCCCCTCAAAACTCAATTTATGTTAGGATGAAAGGTATATATATATATATATATATATATATATATATATATATATATATATAATACATATATATATAATACATATATATATATATATATATATAAAATACATATATATATATATATGTATATATATATATGTATATATATATATATATGTATATATGTATATTTATGTATATATATATGTATATATATATATATATATATATATATGTATGTATATATATATATATGTATGTATGTATATATATACATATATATACATACATACATATATATATATATACATATATATACATATATATATATATATATACATATATATATACATATATATATATATATGTATATATATATCTATATGTATATATATATGTATATATATATATATGTATGTATGTATATATATATGTATATATATATATATATATGTATGTATATATATATGTATATATATATATATATATGTATATATATATATATATATGTATATATATATATATATGTATATATATATATATATATATATATATATATGTATATATATGTATATATGTATATATATATATATATACATATATCCATCATCAAGAAATATTTTCAAGCATTTGGAATAAGATTAAAAATCAAAGGGGTAAGGGCCAATGCAACATAAAAATAAATATAAACCAATTGGTTAGAATAATGTTGATGCAAAATAGAAGGTAAGTATAAAATTATCAAATTTAAAATAAGAAGAGAAGTAGAATAAAATCAAGGGAGGAAAGCACATGAAGGATATGAAATATAGAAAAAATAATATATATACAATAATAAAACTATAGTAAAATAATTATTTATTAATGAAATGAAATGAAATATATATACTAGCATGACTAACTGATGATCTGATCTATAATGTGATAATCTAAAATGTTAAGAGTCAGATGTGTTGTTGTAAGTATTATAAATATATTCACAAGATGTGTAATAGGTGAAATCATTATCCCAAGGATATGTGTGTAGTATGAGCTAGAAGAGTTATTAAAACCTCTATAGGAGCATGCATAGGAATATAACATGATAAATGGCATTTCTTCTTTTAGGGCCTCCCCTTGCATGATCATTACTTCCAACATGTCTAGATAATTAAATGACATGTGTTCCCATGATCTAAAACTTTGAAGCCACATGTTTAGGAGATGGAGCCCCTGTTTTAGCCTCAAGAGAACATGGAATTTAGTAATAACAGTACCAATCTTCTCTTGAGCTTTTATTAATCTTTTCTTAGATTCAAAAATATTAAATTATTCACTAACAATGATAACCGCATGAAGATGGAAGCTTATGTGGTATCACTAACCTAAAAAAATATGTTAGTAAGTAATTTAATATAAATTTTTATGTGCTATCTACAAAATTATAAAAATGACAAAATTAAATACATTTACATTTGAGAACTCAACATACCTTAGAATTTCAATCCAAATAACCACTAGGATCTACTATACTATTAATAGTATCAATAATTTATTCATGGTCAGACTCGTGAACCTTCCATGGATTCTTATTTAATGGCCTCCCTGATATTTAAATAATTGAACATTTGTTGCAAGAAACAAATTTGAATAGTGAATTATCTTCCTATGTAATTCATATCCTTCAAACAATGATACATCTAAATTTATGATAGGGTATCATTGAAGCCAAGTTCTAGTAATAACCACACAACTAGTGGCATAGTCAATGTTTTCCCATGATTGAGGAAGTTTATTTATTTTTTTCCTCTACACATCAACATAATTAGTAGTGTGTTCCCTTTCATTTTCCTCATCTAAAATAATTTCATAAACATTTCATGCATCACAAAATAAAATAATTTTATAATAATGATGTTGAAAGATAATAGAATTTAGTCCATAATGATTAATATTTTGCCTAGTTTCACTAGATTAGATACAAGGTCAAAGTCATATGATGATGTCAGATCTATAAGTTATAATTTTGGTGGAACCTAATATGTGTTGATTTGACTTAGAGGTCTATAGCTCCATTAATAAACCCACTCTTGTGACTCACACTCATTCCAAAAAAATTCCTTACATTCAAAATAAAAACATGTCATATGCATCGTATGATGTGTCCAAGAACCTACATTTGAGATACAAAACGAGTAGAGCTCACTTTACCTTGTTATGGTCATATAATCCTCGTATGTTTCCAATTTTTATTCTTCCATCAACTAAAAATATCTATGAACATTATATTTTTCTTAAGAAACATGGTAATTTTTCCCATTATATTATTCAATAATGTTTTTTCATCAATCAAATCAATGTTATTGTTTACTTTAACTCATTTCTTGTAATGGATATTTTAACACATGATCCAACACCATCATGCTCCCCTTTTTCATGTCTAGCCTTAATGAAACTCCAAATATGTTATACACCAATGATAACATGCATCCTACTCAACCGGTAAAACATTTGTGCATTCTTAAATTATGATGTGCAATTTTCTAACCAAATATAATGTTGATTTAAATTAATGTTCCTCTCAATCAAATTTATATAGGATATCTCAAAATAGTCTTGCACATACAATGTAAAATGTGATCGATCATCACTGACATATAAATGATAATCCATTAATATTTTTTATCTTAATTTGTATTATCGAGTGTATGCATGAATGTTATATGCACAAAAATGGAAACCTATACTAAGTAATAGTACTTTGATTGAACCTCCATTTATGATTTGATGTGTAATTCTCATCAAATTTAACTCTAAAATAATAGAACCAAGTGGTAATATGTCCTTGATTAACTTAAATTGTTCATCTAACCATCTAACTCTATATGTGTGCCTTACATACTCATAAAAAATTTACTCCCTGAGTTTGACCAAGAATTCTGAAATAAGTATTTGTTTTGAAACAAGCTCACACCCTTTAGATTCCTTGTCATATTTTTATTTATATGTCATAAATATTTGTTAAAACCACCTAATTCTTGTCCAATTCCACTTATACTTTCCTCATGGATATTTATTTTCAATTTTAGCAATCCAGCACAAATGTTACAATTTTTATCTAACATTCTTTGTTATTAGAAAATGTCCATTTGGTATTTCACAAAAAATGGTTAGAATAAATTCTTTTAATAATTCTAGTGTAACTTCCATGCTACACTTCTAAAAAATTTTGTTAGTAATAAAATTACAATGGCATGTTGAAAAACATCATAATGCATTGATTGTTCAACATTTTGCCTACAACAACAAGTGGTTTGTGTGTGATTTATTTTGACATAGAAGGGTTTGACAATCTCAAAATATATTTGACTAATGTAAATATGTTGATATTTATGTACAAACGTAGAGTGTAGTTATGTTTGGGTCATATCAAATAAATTTTTAAGTTGCATTTCATGATTATGAGAACCAAATATTAATTTCATTGAATCTCTTATATTGGGTAAAACCCTTGTGTTGTCTTTCCAAAATTGTGCAATTAAATTTTTGAGATCATCAGTTATAACCTTATTTTTTCATGGAAGTCTGTCAAAGAATGCCTAGAACTCTTTTTTATTAGCATCGTCAAGTATTTTGTGTATCCTAATTACTTTTATTAGTATTTTTATAGATATGTTTAATGTTTTGCTTGTTTTTTAATTGAGAATTTTCTCCATGTTTGACCACTTACTATATAAGTTGTAATTATGTGTCAGGAAGAATTACTATCTTTCTTGCATATTTTCACACCTATAGTATGGTATGCACCATGTAGATTTTAAACAATTTCCTTGCTTTCACCTTCAATATTAGATGTTCCTAGTCCTATGGCATACATTTTAGGTCTCATATTAAGCAATTTCATTAGTGAAATAAAAAATTAAAATATTATACTATCATTTAACTTTTTCAAATATTTATCCCAAAGTATTTCATTTCTTCTTCTTAAATGGCAATCAGAAATTTTCTAAAGCATTCATTTCAAAACATTTTCATCAACTTTAACTAATTATATGGGTTTTCTAGGCAAAATATTGAGAGGTGTTACTAATGATACAATTTTTGGATTTGGTGTTTCCATATTGTTGTCTCCACTACTAGTTTCTTCATTTTTTGTTCATGTATCATTTACTTCATTGTTAATTTCACCATTCAGTATTTCTATGGAATTTTTTTCATTATTACCTTCACCATTCTATGTTTTCATGTTACTTTCTTCATTATAAGGGGTTAAATCATTATGCATATTATCATCAAAAAAAAATTAAAAACTTCATAATTTGAATGTGGAATTGCATTATAATTTGGAATTTTAGGTAAAAATTCATCATTATTATTTTAAACATTTGGTTCATTAGGGATAATATGTATAACTTGCCTTGAATGAAATGTTTCTATTTGTACCTTTTTTTAATCTCTCAACACTTTTAATTACTCTGATGTTTTAAAATTTAATTTTTTAATCACTTTAGAAATAAATACATCACCCATGACTAGACAAAACTAAGAGATTTTGATGGTGGGGACAAAAAATATAACTTGATAGCTTTTGTCTTCAATTGTGTAGAGCCTAAAATGATGCGGAGAATAGTGTGGGGATAAGAATCTTAAAAGAGATAAAATATACACATTAGATAAATTATTGTTTTGGTAATGCAAGGAACACATACATTTTATAATACATACACATTTTTATATACATGTTGTTTATAACTTTTATTCAAGGATTATTTATACCTTTTATCCAAGGGTTTCTTTATAATTACTTCATTTTTTTAACAAAATTAGGGTTGATTACCTATAATTTGCATCCTATACAATATATTTTCACTCAATTTGGCCCAAATCACATCATTGATTGTACCAATTGACTATTTGGCTCAATCTATGATAAAATTAGGCTCAATTAAGCCCCTAATCAAATTAACTATTTGGTTCATTATGTGATAAAATTGGATTGCTCGATGCCCAAGTCACATCCTACACTATTGAAATTAGGTTCACATGGATTAATTTGTCCCAAATCACATCTTATAGTCATAGTTAGTTTCAAGGGGCTCATATTGGCCCCAATTACCTTTGTGATTACATTTATGATAAAATTAGGGTTGATTAAGCTACAAATTCATTTTATACAATCGATGGAGCCATAAATTAGGTTTATGGAACATAATTTCACCCAAATCACATCTTTAATTTCACTAATTGACTAATTAGATCAATTTATGATGGAATCTAAGCTAATTTATCCCAAAAGCACATCCTACTCTTGAAATTAGGATTAAGGGGTTGAAATTGGCCCCAATTTCATATATGATTAAACCAATTAATTATTTGGTTCATACAATGATACAATTGGTACCAATTGATCCCAATATCACATCTTATATAGTTGTAATTAGATTTGAAAGGGTCTCACTTTAGCTGAAATCACATCATTGATTGCACCAATTCACTAATTGGCTTAGCCTATGATAAAATTAGGGCTATTTTATCCCCTAATCAAATATTATAGTCACAGTTAGTTAAATGGAATCAAATTTTCCCCAATTACCTTTGTGATTGGGGTAGTCAATTATTCAGTTCATTATGTGATGTAATTGGGATTGATTAATTCCCAAGACACATCTTATACCATTTAAATTAGGTTTGCATGGCTCAATTTGTCCCAAATCACATCCTATAGTCATAGTTAAGTTCAAGGGGATTAGATTGGCCCTAATTGCCTCTATTATTACATTTGTGATGAAATTAAGGTTGATTAAACCTTAAATTCCATATTATATAGTTTATTGAGCCATAAATTAAGTTCATGAGGATAAATTTCACCTAATTCATGTCTTCAATTACATCAATTTATTAATTAGATCAATTCATGATGGAATCCAAGCTAATTTAGCCCCAAATCATGTCTTACTCTCATAGTTAGGTTTAATGGGCTCAAATTAGCCTTAATTGCCTCCCTATTTAAATGAATCAACTATTTGATTCATCATGTGATGACATTGGGTTCAATTGAGTGGGAATTCATATCATAAAAAAATAAAATTATGTTCACATGGATTATTTTTTCCAATTTGCATCATTGATTGCACCAATTGACTAATTGGTTCAATCTATGATGAAACTATTGACACTTAGATTTTCACCCATGAGGAGATGCCTAATTATCCTCATCCAAGTGGCACCATGGATACATTTCTCTTGCTATGGATGACATTATTGAGAAATGAATCTCTAGATGAGAGGCTAACTCTCCTTGATGTACTCTTTGAATCTTTCTCTTTAACTTAGTAACTTGAAGATGAAAAGGTATAAATAAAAATAGATAAAAAAACAAAAAGGTGATGCACTAATATATAATGTCCTCTCACTTTAATAAAACCACTACTTAAAGATAAACAAGGATGTTTCACACACAAGACTCATAACTTAGGATCCATTGTTACATCAATGATTCATATGCTAGATTCAAGAAGGTATATGATTCTTAGGAAGGGAATGAATGATTATAAGGATGGATACAATCATGGACCACTTCAAGGATATCTATACACTTAAAAGATAATAATATCAAATACATGAAATAATCTCCTTTCTGAAAATTGGTAGACCATCAAGAGTACAATCTAGAAAAGATAATCTTTCACCAGACTAGACCAACAATATTCAAGTCATTACTCAATATTACAGCATATGAGAGACAATAACACTTGTATATTTCTTCAATAGTTATTCAAGTACAAATTTGGTTGTAGTTTCCCCATCAACCAATGAAGGATACTCAAATGAGCCAAGAGAATGCATATTTATATCTTTGAGAGTAGGAATAAGCAAAGGAAGTCCAAGGGTCACTTGGACATGTGTAACCTTGAGAGAATAAATTAAATTTGAATTTTTAAAAGAGGTAGGGTGATATATTCCATGTCATAGAGTTATAATTTCCAAAATAAGTCATAAGAATGGATAAAAGTGGAAAAATCCCTACAATTTTGGCATAGGAAACTACCTTCATGATTCACCTTCCAAAACTATATTTTCTCTACATATGGTCAAGTCTGATGGTTGGTCTAAGCAAGAGGGGTTATAAAAAAGTTCCCACATGCATTGGATTGATCTTTGAACAACCCTATTCTTTTAGACATGAAAAATCATCTCTGTCAATTTCAAAATGGCTCTTTTCCATGCATCTTCTACACTTGGCATTCAAAAACCCCCAATTTTCCAAAATGATCCATGAAAATAGGGTATGACACTTTTCAAAGGTTCCCATATCATCATTTTTAATTAAAAAAACCTTTAAAATGCTTCCCTAATTAATTTTCACCACTTTCCAAAAGTTTTCACTAGTTAGTTCACTAGATTGGCTAAAAGTGAGGGCCTATTTGAGGCACTTATAGGTTTATCCATGAGATGATATGAATTTTTAGAATTATCTCAATAGTACATCATTACCTTGCCAATGAGCTAGTTTGCATTTTTGAGCTATATGACCCTTAATTTGATCTTACCATGCCTTAAAATATATTTAAAACATCATTATAATTCCCAAATAATTCATTCAATTAACTATAACTTTTGGATAATCATGTGACTTGGAGTGATTTTGCTTTAAGGGCTAGATTTGCATGTTTCTTTATCAGGCCTGCCTGCAGACCTCCTTGTCTAGACCATCTTGTTGGAATTACAACCCTATATGATGGTTTTTAATGTTCCTTCATGTTTCCCCAAACTATCCAAGCCTCCTTTACTGATCAAAATGAGTACAAGTCCTCCATTCTTCACTTTTCCCAAAAACTACCATTTTTGTGCATGAAAGGACTGACCTACCTCTAAGATAAAATAGAGGGTATTAGGCCTTATGTGATGAGAAAATTGAATTTTTTTTATCTAAAAAATTTTCTTATTATCACTTTTACTAAATTTTTTTGTCATATTATTTACCTAAGGGGTTTAACCATCTCAACTTTGTTAGAAAAGGGGTCAAAACCCCTATTTTTGCATTTTTTTTTCTCAAATCTCCATGTAGCTACTAATTCTTAAAAAATTTCATTATTAAATGTTGATAAAACATTATTATAATGTTAATTTAAATATTATGTAGCTTTGGGTATCATATTATAACTTTTTGTTAACGATAAACCCTTGTTTTCCCTTTATTCTAAGGTCTCCAAGCCTGCCTATATGGACTCAGACAAATCTTGTATGGGTGAAAAGGTAATTAAGCATGTTTTGAGTGTTATAATAATTAATTTTATGATATTTATTCATTTTATACTTTTTTTACCTTCTCATTCTTGTCTCCATGCTTGGCATTAGGCCAATCCTTCACCCTTTCATTCTTACCACTGCCTATAGGACTGAGACAACCTTTATTTGAGCACATTAGGTTTGTGAAGATCATGGGAATGAAGTTTATAAATTTAATTTTATCCATTTTACATACTTAAACCTTCACCTATCTTATCATATGTCTTTAATCTCCTTATATGCTCCCATGGCTTGATTGTGTTTCACCTTTTTGCATGACAGTAGGTGCACAATTTGCTTTGCCTATAGGTTTCCAATGTGAGTTTTTAGCCTAAAAAGTACATAAAAACATTTATGTTTATCTATATAATCATTTTACATCATCTCACCTCATTACATGCTTCACTTGGCTTAAAACCCACCCTACTCTAAACTGAATTTACAGCCTTAATACCTCTGACTGTGTATGCATGCTCACAGGCCTGTAGGTACATTTTGATAGGTATCTATCCTTAAAATTTATTAAATTAATTTTTTTCCTCTTATCACTCCATTATAATCATTTCATTTTCTTACAGCTCCACTTGAGTTTTAAAAAACCTCCCTTACCCCTGATTGAGACCAACTTCCAATACTAGGTTGTAGGTGCATATTTTTCAGGCTTGTAAGTTTCTTTGGAGCATTTGGATCATATTTCACCTTGTTTATAGCTTATTTAGATTATATATAGCCTTTTATAATTCAAATTTAGACTATTTTTTCCCTATGATTCCTTAACACAAACTCTATATGCCAATGATTGAAACATTGCATTCACTGCCTACTATGCCCTGTGTACAGACAAGGGATAGGCCCAAGAGGTCACTTGATGCAATATCCTCTTTCTCCATCACCTAAGTGCTCAAGAATTATTTTTATAGTCCTTATAAATTTTTCCTCTACTTTCACATGTTTATGACTTCCTCATAGGATGCAAATATCAACCTTCCCCTCAGAATCTTGTAGACAGTATTGCTCTTTCTCAGTGTTTTTTTTTCCATTTTGGGAGGTCTCAAAACATAAATGACTCTTTTCATTTCAAGATAAAAAATTTCATGATGATTTATTATGAATGGGACTACAAATTTAGCATAATATTATTCCTCAAAACCAAATATAGCTTCACCTTATGAAAACCAAAAAACTCGTAGGAGCTCTGTTTAGTGTGTTTAGGGACTGAGGAACAAAACTTAATAATCTCTTTTGATTTGAATTCTAACCTTATATTTATGTCCTTTGTGAAGGAAATATGATCTATCATATTAAAACTAATACATATAACCTTAAAAAAATACCCCTAGACCATCTCCATCTTCCAAATTCCTTTGTTCCCTGTTCATGGCCTCCTATAGGTTGGACTGAGTTAGAGTGGGCAATGAGAAGAAACAATGAAGAAGTGCATAGTTTTATACCTTATGAGAATTATTTTACTACTAAAACATGTCCATAACATCCAAAATATATATAAACTTGTCCAGTTTCATCATATTGGCATGGATAACTGCTCAAGATCATCTGTAGGTGTACTCCTTTTGAAAAGAAGGTAGTACACTGACCCAAAGTGGAAAACAAGCCTAGAGAAGGATTCATTACATTATTGATTCATTTAAAACCAAATGAGTAATGTATAACCTGAAATAACACCTTAAAATTATGTGGACACCTTTATAAAATATGGAATCATCAGACCAAAATAATAAAATGAATATGACTACAAATAGTGACCCCCCTCCTAGTTTTAAACCCAAACAAGGTTTTTTGTAGTGTTATCATTGGTTAATTAAGGATAATTCACCAAAATTGAATTTATTTTAATGTATGTGTGGAGTACTTAAATCACTATCCACCTATAATAGCACTCCTTCCCATTCCACCGGTACGATCTATACCATATGCTTGAAGTTACTTCTTTTTTGATTACCATGATAAGAAGAGAGGAAAAGAAGAAAGAGATGAATTTTTCATACCAAAAAAAGAGTAAATGTCTTTTGGGAGCTGAATATACACCTTACTAATGTTTCCACCTAAAAATGAGATGATCTATTCTGTGCAAGTGCCATAAAGGCCCTCAAAACAAGGGGAAACTGATCCTTTATAACTATAATAGATTCATGGACTATCATAACCAGATTTAGACCTTATATAACATATCCCACATTTAATCCTAGATTATTTACAAGTTGGTCACTCAATCCATTCGTTCAAGTCCTCCTCTTTAGCTCAAAGTGGGCCCATAAGGTAATTATTTGCATATTGAACATGATAAAAGTAATTCAATAAACTAAAGATGTCTTAAATCATATTAAAAACAATAATAAGACCAAATTAACATAATTCATGCCTTTCACCACGTTTGACCCTATTTGACCAGGGTTCACCCTCCTTGACTTGACTAGTACAAAGGGCTAGACTTGAACCAAGACTAAGCTAGGCATAAGTGGAACATATGGATCACAAAGACACCCCTATAGGTCATGAATAAACTTATAAAAAGTTTGAAAAATTAGGGGGTTGACTCAAATTTGACCAAAGTTCAGATTTTTTCAACATAAACCAAAGTTAATTTAACCTCAAATCACATTGTATAGTCACAATTAGTTTCAAGGGTCTTAGATTGACCTTAATTGCATCCATGATTAGAACAATCAATTATTCCATTCATTATATGATGACATTACAGTTGATTAAGGCCAAAATCACATCTTATACTATCAAAATTAAATCTATAATTCAACCAAATGATTGTTTGGTTCTTTTTTTGAATAAATTAGGGTTGATTGAGCCCTAAACCACATTTTATAGTTGCAATTAAGTTTAAGGGGATAAAAATGTCCCCAATTACCTTTATGATTGAATTAGTTGACTATTTGATTTATTTTGTTCTGACATTGGGGTCGATTGAGCCCCAAATTACATCCTATAGTCAAAATCATGTTTAAATATTTCAATTTCACCCAAATTACATCATTTATTACACCTATTGACTAATTAACTCAATTTGTCATGAAATCAGAGCTAGTTTATCCTAAAATCACATTATATAGTTGAAGATAGGTTCAACAAGTTAAATTATCCCGAATTACCTCCATAATTTAAATAATCAACTCTTTAGTTCATTTTGTGATGAAGTTGGGGCTAGTTGAACCCCAATCACATCGTATGTGGTCTAAATTAGGTTCACAAGATCAAATTGACCCAAATTGCATCATATATTGATTATTTCCTTTGTATAGTAGTGTATATATTAACACACACCACTTTTATAATAAAAATATAAATTTAAAAAAATGATAAGTCTACTTCACATTTACATCCCTCGTGGCAAACAATTTAGATTTAGGGAAAAAATGTGGTTAGTAATATAGATAATGAAAACATTATATGCATATTTGTGTATGTTTTTAGTGATCACAAATCACATGAAATAAATAAATTATATGTTTCTAGTGATGACAAATGAGAAAATATAGATACATGTAGATAAATACATATACATTCTTATATATACTAATGCTTATATATTATAGCATATGCATGCTTTTAAAAGTGCATATATGTTATAGCACATATGTTGACCCTTTTTTCATCATAAGGAAGTCATGTCCAATTCAATTTAAGGATTCAGATCACCCATTGGTTCTTCAGGTTTAATAAATTTAAGGGAAACCAAATGAGTATGAGGTCAATCCTAGATGAGTATCATCATTTAGATGTTTAAATATGTTTTTGAATGTGCAATAGTCTTCTTGGCATCCCTTTCAACCTTTCAAATGAACACAAATCACTCCCAAATCCCATAAGAGTCAATCAAAAAAGGATTTAGTCAATTATTTGTGTTTGCTCAGATTTATGTGTCACTTTTCTGCTCAGTAGAACTTAGCCATTTATCTTCAAGGTCACTTGGTGCAATGCGTCACTCTCCTTGTAATCCTAGGCCAATTCAAAAGTATTTTAAAAGACTTAGTCAATTTTTAAAACATTTCTTGGTAAGTCAATGATGTCTACAAAGCCATGGGAAAACAAGTAATTGGGATGTTTTCATGTGTCATAATCTTGGTGACCCAAAGTCCTAAAACCATTTATATAGTTCAAAACCCTATGGTCTAGTAGGTTAATGGGATGATTCCATGTGGCATAATCTCACTACCCTACTCTCTCAAAGATTTTCATATAGTCTAGAGAGATATCAAAGCCCTAAACTAGTGAGTGAGTGGGATGGCACTGCATGGTATAATTTTATTGCTCTACATCCTCGTAATAGTCTATATAGGCCTATTAGATTTATCAGATCCCTAATCAAGTAGGTAAGTGAGATGATTCCACATGGTGAAATATAACTTCACTTTAGAAAGAAAATTCAATGTTTTACTTAAATTCAAGAGATAATCATCGAGTACCATTTGGACCTCTTATAATCTATGCCCCTAAGGCTAACCATACATAGTCATGTAGACCTATAAAATATCAAGTCTTTATGGCCAAATCATAAAGGATAGTTGTAAAGATCTAAATAAGTCTAGGAGTCTACAAAATGTCGAGTACATGGGGTTTGGGGGAATATACCCATAGAAGTAGAAAATCCCAGAATGATCCCAATGTAGACATGTGGGTGGAACCAACCACTAAGGATTTTGTTGACATCTACACTGGCATTATCTTAGACAAATTTAATGCCCCGTCTCACCCATTTAGATTTAAAACTCATGTTTAGGATATATAAATACATCAATTTTGTAGAATCAATATTGGAGTGGCTCAACATGAAAATCATATAACAACATGACTCCAACTAGTATAATGGCAAGAGGAGTTAAATTTGTGCATTATCAATGCACCATCATAATTACCATTGAAAATAAGACCTCAAGAACCTCAATAATGTCATCTCTTCCCTTTATGCCAAAATCAAGGAGAAGAAGTCAAATTAAACAAGGAATTTTATGCCCCTTACAAGGTGGATTTTCATCATGAAAGATTGAAAGATGTCAATTGAAGTTAAACTTAAGTCATGTTTTAGTTTTTAGCCTTAATTAGGGCATGGATGATAATATTACATGTTGGTCCCCTCACAAAAAATTGATTCCACTATATGTACTTGTTCTTTCTAAGTAAGAGACAGCTAGCTCATTGTGACTCAACCTTACTAAATTTTAGACTTGTAAACACCTTCTTAAGTAATAAAGAAACTAATTTTACCTTCTCATATGCTGGTGATTATGTGAAATTGAAGGATTTTTGATGTAATCTTGTGATAATTATAACATATCCCTAATTTATGTCCAATTTTATGCACCTTTATGTAGAAATTTTGATCTTGTGAAGGTTGCAGTTTGTTTCTCTAATATTTTATGCAATTCATAATTGTGATGAATGTTATTTGAACTTCTTAATGTAAGTGTTCATCCTTTTAGGTAGTATTATAAATTTAATCCTTTCTACAAAATACTTAATCCCAAGATATATTGGTGAATTATGAGTTTTGTATGTGTGAGTTCTCTTTGAGCTCATTATGTGTGTTTCCAATCAAGTTGAGGTATTCAATTTTGGTGCTTCACCCCATACTTAGTCATATAAGTATAGGAATCTCTCTTTTTTAATTGTTAAGAAGTATTTTAGGTGAGGATCAAGGTGATTCATTAAGGTAACTAGCCCTATCTATAGGTTTTAATTCCATTATAAGCTACTCATAATCTATAATCAATCACATTGTGTCAATTAGGTGAGGAAGCCTAAAGACCTTCCTCAAGGGTGTGACTCAAATTTGAAAATAGTTTCTAGCATGCCCAGTGGAACTTGAAGTTTTATGATCTTCACATTATCCATTGAAACATTTTGGGGTATTCTTCAATGCATCTTGCCATTTAGGGTAGATTATTCAACACCATAGAGACTCCAAAAATCAAATCTACTAGTTTAAACAATCCAAGTACTTAAATATTATCATGGATCAATATTTAGGTGATGTTCTTGATCTTTTCCTTCTTTTAAATAAATTTAATCACCTAGTGACTCTAATGGTATATACTTATTCTTTAAGAAGCAGACCTGATTATTTCTCTTTAAAGGATATCTTAATGGAATTATGGTCTAATTTAATATTTTAACATGTCATACTACCTTATTAAATATGCCCCTTCCCCTCCTATTTGTCTAACTACATTTTGTATACCCTCCTATCATCCAAATCAGACTAAAAATGTTGTTGGTTTTATCCTAAATAGCCCTATCATAGTATAATTCCATCTTGATTATAGTGTTTGTCTCCCTCCCACTCTAGTTTAGCATTCTTGGAAACATATTCATACTTATAACATCCTCTTGAAGGCTATGTTATTCCTAATCATCCCTAATAAAGCATCATAGATATAATGTTGTAATTCAACCAATAGATGAGGGAAGTTGATAGAGAGTTGGAGTGTAGTAAGTAGTAGGAGGACCTTACTGACAAAGCTTACATCCAACAACAAGATTTGAGTGAGAAATAAATATATCATGAAGAATGCTTGGCTAGGTATATTGTAAATAAGGAGGAGAAGATGTGTCAACTTCATATACAAGCACAATATATTGGATCCTAAGAAATCCCTTCCATCCCTAAGTTCAAACAAGTTTTTCCTATAGATATGGACCAGCCTATGAGAAAGTAAACTTCTACAATCAAGATCCCAAGCTTCAAGCAAGGTAAACAACATGAACTTTCAATAAAGCCTCCCAATTTTTAAATCCCAAGTTTTAGAATTCTCCATCCTTTGAAAGAGCTTATTCTTGTGTAAACTCAACCTATCATCCTCCAAGATGACCCTCTAAAAATCCTATTCTTCCTTAAGAGCCTTAATATTCTTGACCATGGTAGCCTTCTTGGACTAAACATCTTAATTTTAGGATTCCAAAACTTGGGAAGGAAACTCCTCTCATACCAACTCAAAATCAAGAAAAGGAAAATATTGTAGAAGCTGAATCAAGAAGAATCCCAAGTTTTAGGAGTTCCTCCTCAACCCCAAAGCCAATTCATGAGTGATAATAGACCATAATGCCTCATATTCAACTTATAAATGAGTATGAGCATATTAATTCATCATTTAAACTCTCTTTCCCTCTCACCATGTCCCTTTTTAAATGGGGACCTATTATATGGAGAACAAATAAAGACCATTTAGATGAAGAGGGGGATATTTTAAGTGAATATGATGAGGAGATAATTATTGGTAGCCCTCTTTCTATCACTAAACTAGAGAAATTAGATTGGGATAGAAATAAAAAGATAATATTGAGATGAGAGGTCAATTCTCTCTACTCAAGAATTTATTCAAGGGCACGAACAACACTTCTCTTGGATAGATGAGCTTTCATTCATCATGGAAGAGGGATAAAATAAATCTAGTTGGCATGGATTTGAATTTATTGAGGAGGAAGTGGTCTTTGAAGATGAACGGTCAAGGTCCCTTCATGAGGAATATTTTAAGACTCTTAACATGATTGGGTAACTCTCTCTCTCTCTCTCTCTCTCTCTCTCTCTCTCTCTCTCTCTCTCTCTCTCTCTCTCTCTCTCTCTCTCTCTCTCTCTCTCTCTCTCTCTCTCTCTCTCTCTCTCTCTCTCTCTCTCTCTCTCTCTCTCTCTATTGAAGAAGAAGCAAATGCATTCCCTCCTACTCCAAAAGAGAATTTAAAGAAGGAGAGAGAGGTTAGTTCTATCAAATTCTTCAATGAGTTGCCATTTTACATGATGGAATAGGAATTTGAGGATGAATAAGGCATCAAAATAAATCATATGCTTCAAGAAAAAGAAACTAATAAGATCATGACCCATTTGCAGACACTGACAAGTGATGATGAGTTGTAAGACTTGTTTAGGTCTTAAAAGTAGGATATGTTCCTCTTCAATGAGATTATAGTTTGATTAACACTAAAGAGTGTAGCTTTGGAAATTAAATAAAGAAATAAGAGAGAGGTAGTCCATTAAATCTGCTTTCACAAGGGTTATATTTAGTTGTTACTAATTTTTTGATATTTTTAATGTTGGTTATCTACTCCTTGATAAACATGTAGGTAATTTCACACTCCTAAAATATAATGTAGTCCTATTTTGGTCTCAACCTATCAAGAATATTGATTTATATCCTCTTGGGGATAATACCTTGATCATAAATGTTTTCTTATCAAAAAATATTCCCTATCAAGCATCTATCTTAGTTGGAGGATGAGAAGGAGAAGCCATCACAAGTTTTGATCAATCCCTAGCACAAAATTGAGCATTAAAAAGACCAAAATCAACTTGCCTATCCACTCCAAGATAGTTTTATTTCCAATCAACTTATATGGGTAGGTAAGTTTAGTTGTATACTTGAGGAGGTATTTATCCAGTTTATTAATCACATAATCCTCTTACAGTTTTTGTTGGCTTCCCTCAAACATGAAAATATTATAAGTTGATAAGAAAAGGTAATTATTTTGTATAACTAATCAATGGCTTTATTTAGATGGAATTTTAATTGGTTATTCTAGGGTAGGTTAGATGTTTTTTTTTGAAATTGTATGCATGCACATTGTAAATAATTTTATTTATTTTTATCTTCATATAATTTCCTATGGCATGGTTATGTGTTCATTTATCTCTTTTTTATTGGGGGCACTTTCAGTTCTAAGAGTTGGCTTAGTTATCAGATTAGAAAGTAGGGTAGAATTAAAGCTCCAAGGTAGATAAAATGGTGTTTGAAGGAGATCATGAAAATTTGAGAAATTTAAAAGAGTATATCAAAGGCAAACCTTGATAATATTTTAAAATATTTTATGAAGTATTTCTTAGTTTAGTTTATTCAGTGGCAGGCCAAGCAGGTTGCAAATATCTTGCATTTTTAAAATATGAGAAGTTCAAATGCTTATATGACTCCATGCCTAATGGATTGCATAAAGTCTAATGGAATCATGTTTAAAAGGAAAACATCCTATAGTGGTCACCAAAATATTAACCTTTTTTGGCCACCATGGGGAAGTCACATCCAATTTAATTCAAGGCTTTAGATCTCTCGTAGGTTTTTTAAGTTTAGTCAATTCAAGGGAAATCAAATGAGTATGAGGTCAAACCCAGACAAGTTTTAACACTTAAACATTTAATTAGGTTATCAAGTGTGTAATAATATTCTTAACCTCCCTTTTAGCCTTACTAATAAACACAGAGCACTCTTAGAGCCTGTAGGAGTCTAGTAGTAAAAGACTTAGTCAATTCTTTATGTCCACCCAAAGCCATGGTCACTTTTCTACTTAGTGGTACTTAGCCATTTCTCTTCAAGGGCACCTAGTTCCATGCATCACTCTCCTTATAGTAATAGGATAGTTATAAAATATTTTAAAAGACTTATTCAATTTTCAAGAATTTACCTAGTGAGGTAATTATGTCAAAAAATCCCTATGCAAGTGGGCAAGTGGGATGCTTTCACATGTCATGATCTTGGTGACCTAGAGTCCTAGAACCATTTGTATAGTTCAAAATAATATGGCCTAGTGAGTTAGATATATGATGTCATGTGAAACAATTTCATTACCCTACTCTACTAGATATTTTTGTACAACCCAAAGAGATGTCATATCCTTTAGATAATAGGTGAGTGGGATGGCACTGCATGGTACAATATCATTGCTTCATAACCCTATAACTATTTTTGCATGTCTAATAGCTTTTTTAGAACCCCAAAAAAGTTGGTAATCAATATAAATCTAGGTAGAGAAATTTCACTTCACTAAAAAAATAATAGTCAACATTGTACTTAAATCTAAGAGCTAATCAGCGAGTGCCATTTAGACCTCTCAGAATCCAAGCCCCCAAAACTAACCATATGTAGTTACGTGGACCTAGTAGAACCTAGTTCTCTATGACCAAATCATAGAGTATAGTTTATGAGCTCTTATTAAGCACATGAGTCCAAAAAAATCTAAGTATGTAGGGCCAAGGGGGAATATACATGTAGAAGTATAAAATCTTAGAATGAGCCTAATGTTGACATGTGGTTGGAAATAGCCATTTAATAGTTTGTTACCATCTACGATGACACTATATGAGACAAATATGATGACTTGTATCACTCATTCAAACATAAAACTCATGTTTAGGATGTATAACTAAATTGATTTGTTGAATTAATCTTAGAGCAACTCAGTGTGCAAATCATAGTGTAGTATGGCTCCAATTGGCATAGTGGCAAAAAGAGCTGAAGTTGTGAATTATCAATTCACTATCATAATTTCCATTCAAAATAATACCTCAAGAACCTCAAGAATATCATCTCATCCCTCTATGATAAAATCAAAGAGAAGTAGTCAAATTGAACAAGGACTTTTATGCCCCTCATAAGGTAGAGTTTCATCATGCAATATTGGAAGATGTCAATTGAAGTTAAAATTAAGACATGTTTCAATTTTCATCCTTAATGAGGGCATGAATGACAAACTTTAATGTTAGTCCCCTCATGAAAGGTTTATTTCACTAGATGTACTTGTTATTTTTGAGTAAGAGATTACTAGTTGGTTATGGCTCAGCCCTACCAAATTTTAAAATTGTAAACACCTTATTGAGCAATAATAAAACTAACTTTATCTTCTCATATGTTGGTTATTATATGCAATTGATGAATTATTTATGTAATCTTGTGATAATTATGGCATATCTCTGATTTATGTCTAATTTTATGCACCTTTATGTAGCAAACTTGATATTATGTAGGTTGTAGTTTATGTCTTTGAGATTTTATGCAATTCATAGTTTTGATGAATTTTATTTGAGATTATTAAGGCAAGTGGTCATCCTTATAGGTATTGTTATAAGTTGAATCCTTTATAACAAATATTTATGCCCAAGATTCATTGGTGAGTTCTAAGTTACGTATGTGTGAGTACTCTTTGAGCTTATTCTTTATGTGTCCAAGTAAGTCAACATATTCAGTTTTGGTGTATCACCCCATAGTTAGTCATATAAGTATAGGAATCTCTCTCTATTTTCATTATCATGAAGTAGTTTAGGTGAGGATTAAGGTGATTTATCAAGGGAACTAGTTCTCTCTAGAGGTTTACTTCCATTATAGGATACCCATAACCTATAAGTGATCCTACTATGTCAATTAGGTGAGGAAGCCTGAAGACCTTCCTCAAGGGTGAATCTCAAATTTGATAATAGTTTCTAGCATGCTTAATGGGACATGAAGTTTGATTATCTTCACATCATTTATTGAAGAATTTTGGTGTATTTTTTTGTACATCTTGCCATTCAGGATAGATTATTTAACACCATGAAAACTCCAAGGATAAAATATTTTAGTTTAAGTAGTCCAAGTGCTTAAATATTATTAGAGATCAATATTTAGGTGATATTCTTTATCTTTTCCTTTTTGTTAATAAAATAATCACCTAGTGACTATGTTAGCATGTACTTGTTCTTCAAGAATCAGACTTAATTATTTATCTTTAAAGGATATATCAATGGATTTTTGGTCTATTTTAAGGTTGTAACATGTCATAATGCCTTAGGAAATATGCCTCATCCCCTCTTATTTATCCAACTACATTTTATATTCCATCTTATTATCCATATCAGACTAAAAATATTTTAGGTTTTATCCTAAATAGCCCTATCATAGTAAAATATCATCCATCTCATAGTGTTTTCCTCCATCCCACCCCTACTCAATATTATTGGTAGCCTACTCATGCTCATAATAATCCTCTTGAAAGCTATGTTGCTCCTAATCAGCCCCAATAAAGCATCAAATATATAATATTTGACTTCAACTAGCATATGAGGGAGGTTGACAGAGCTCTAGAGTGTAGTAACTAGTAGGAGGATATTTATTACCAAGCAGTAAAAGTTGAGTGATCAAGAAATATATCATGAAGAATACTTGGCAAGGTAGATTGAAAATAAGGAGGACCAGATTCACTAACTACTTATGCAATCATAAGAGATTGGATCCCAAGAAATACCTTCCATCCCCAGTTTCAAACAAGTTACTCCTACAACTATAGACCAAACTATGAAAAATGAAGATTCTACATTTAAGATCCCAAACTTCAATCAAGGTAAACCATTTTAACTTTTAAGTAAGCCTCCCAATTGTAAAATCCCAAGTTTTAGAAGTCTTCAACCTTTGAAAGAGCTTGTTCTTGTGTAAAATAAATTTATCATCCCCCAAGAATAACCCTCTAAATATCCTACTCTTCTTCAAAATCCTCAATTTTCTCAACCATGGAAACCTTCTTAGACCAAGCATCCTAATTTTAGGAGCCAAACCTTAGGAAGACCACTCCTTTCATACCAACTCAAAATCAAAAAGAGGAAAATATTGTAAAAACTAAACTAAGAAAAATCCCAAGTTTTAAGATCCCTCCTCAACCCCAAAGCCAATTCATGAGTTATAATAGACCATAATGCCTCATATTCAACTTAGTAATGAGCATGAGCATCTTAATTCATCAATTTAACCCTCTTTCCCTCCTAACATCTTCATTTCAAATGGGGACCTATTATATGGAGATAAAATTAAGACCATTTAGATGAAGAAGAGGAGATTTCAAATGAATATGATGAGGAAATAATCATTGGTAGCCCTCTTTCTATCACTGAACTAGAAAAATCAGACTTGGGACAACAAGAAGAAGATAATCTTGATGATGAGAGGTTAATTATCTCTAATCAAGAATGCATTCAAGGGCATGAACAAGACTTCTCTTGGGTAGATGAGCTTCCATTCAGTATGGAAGAGGAAGAAAATCAATTTGGTTTGCATGGATTCAATCTTAATGAGGAGGAAGTGGTCTTTGAAGATGAAAGGTTAAGGTCCCTTCATGAGGTATGTCTTTGGGCTCCTAACATGCTTGGATAACTCTCTCTCTCTATTGAATAAGAAGAAAGTGCATTCCCTCCTACTCTAAAGGAGGATTTTGATAAGGAGAGAAAGGTTAGGGGATATCAACTTCTTCTATGAGTTGACACTTTACATGATGGAGGAATTTGAGGATAAAAAGAGTGTTAAAAGAGAGAATATGCTTCAAGAAGCTAACCCTAATCATGTCATGATCCATTTACAGATATTGATAAGTGATGGTGAGTTACAAGACTTGTTTGAGGTCTTAAAAGTAGGCTATGTTCTTCTTTAAAGGGACTATAGTTTTAATAACATAGAAGAGTGTAGTTTTGGTGAGTAAATCAAGAAACAAGAGAGAGGTAGTCCATTAAATCTACTTTACCAAGGGTCAAATTTAGTTGGTACTAATTTATTTGATATTTTCAATGTTGGTTATCTAGTCCTTAATAATCATATAGACACTTGCACACTCCTAAAAGAAAATTTAATCTTGTTTTAGTCTCGACCTCTAAGAATATAGATTCATATCTTATTGGGGATAATCTCTCAAGCATAAATATTGTTTTGTCAAGAGGATTCCCTATCAATCACCTAGATCAATTAGAGGCTAAAAAGGAGAAAACATCACAAGTTTTACACAATCTAGAGCATCAAATTAAGCATCAAAAAATCCAAAATCAACCTACCTATCCACTCTAATATAGTTGCATTTCCAGTTAACTTACATGGGTAGGTAAGTTTATTTACATCCTTGAGGGGGTATTTCACCAATTCATTGAGCACACATTCCTCTTCTACCTTTGGTTGGATTTCCAAAAATATGAAAATAATTATAAGTTGATAAGAAAAGGTGGCTATTTTTGTAGAACCAGTCAATAGCTTTGTTTAGATGGCCTACCAATTGGTTAGTCTAAGGTAGGTTAGATTTTTTATTTTCCCTAAGTACATGCATGTACATTGTAAATAGTTTTAGTTGTTTTTATCTTTCTCTAAGTACCTATGGCATAATTATGTGTTTATTTCTCTCTTTTTTGTTTGGGGCACTTTCAGTTTCAAGAATTTTCTCAGGTAGTAGATCAAAAATTAGGGTAGAATTAAAGCTCCAGGGCATATGGAATGGTGTCTAAAGGAGGTCATGAAACTTTGAGAAATTTAGAGAGTATATCAAAGACAAACCTTGAGAATATTTTCAAATAATTTATGAATAAGTTATTAGTTTAGTTTATTTAATGGTAGGCTAAGCAAGTTACAGCTATCTTACATTTTTAGAATAAGAGAAGTTTAGATGTTTCTATGAATCCATGCCAAATGGATTGCATAAAGGTTATTGGATCTATGCTTAGCAATAAATCATCCCACATCAGTCACTATAATGTTGACCATTTTTGGTCACCCATGGGGAATATGCATCTAATTTAATTCAAAGATTCAGATCACTTACATTTTTTTGAAGTTTAGTTAATTTAAGGGAAATTAAATGAGTGAGGTTGGGCCCAGATGAGTTTTAATGCTTAAACTTTTAAGGAGGCCTTAAGTGCTAGTAATATTTATAGCCTCCCTTTCATCCTTACTAATGAATGCAAATCACTCTTGGAGCCTATAAGTGTTGAGAAGAAAATGACTTAGTCAATTATTTATGTTTATTAGAGCCACATATAACTTTTTTACTTATTAAAACTTAGCCATTTCTCTTCAAGGTCACCTAGTGCTATGCATCACTCTCCTTATAGTCCTAGGCCAGTTCAAAAGTCTTTTAAAAGACTTAGTCAATTTTAAATAAATTTCTCGATGAGGAAATGATGTTAGTAAATTCCCAATCAATTGGGTAAGTGGTTAAGAATGATGCTTCCACATATCACAATCCTAATGATCCTGAGTTCTAGAACCATCCATACAGTTAAAAATCCTTTGGGCTAGTAGGTTAGCAAGATGATGTCATGTGTCACAATCATGTTGAACTAATATCCCTAATATTTTCATATAGACTAGAGAGATGTTAGATCCCCAAGCTATTAGGTGAGCAAGATGGCACCATGTGGTATAATCCCACTACTCTACATCTCCATGATAGTATGTGTAGGCCTAGTAGATGTTTCAAATCCCTAAGAAATCAAGTAATTGATATGATTCCATGTGCAAAACTCTTGCTTCACTATAGAAATAATAGTCAACATTGCACTTATAACTAAGATTCAGTCAACAAGTGCCATTTGGACCTATCAAACTATAGGGCCCAAGGGCTAACCATACATAATCACATGGACCTAGCAAATCCCATGGATTTATGGCCAAATCAAAGAGGATAATTGGTGAGATCTGAGTAAGCCCAAGAGTCTATAAAATTTTGAGATGTGGGGCCCAACAAGGAATATAACCATAAAAGTAGAAAAGCCTAAAATGAGCTTAATAATGACATATGGTTCAAACCCACCACTAAGGAGTTTGTTAGAATTTATGATGGCATTGGCTAAGAAAAATTTGATGGCCCATCTCACCCATGTATATGTCAAAATCATATGCAATATGTATAATGGCATTGATTTTTTAGAATCAATCTTGGCATGGCTTGGCATGTAAATCATAGCACAACATAGCTCTAACTAGTAGAATGTCAAGAGGAGCTAAATTTGTGAATTATCAATGCACCATCATAATTTCCATTCAAAACAAGACCTCAATAACTTTAGTAATATCATATATTCCCTCTATGCCAAAATTAAAGAGAAGAAATCAAATAAAATAGAGACTCTTATACCCCTCACAAGGTGGAGTTTCATCATGCAAGATTGGAGGATGTTAATTGAAGATAAACTTAAGTCATGTTTTATTTTCTAGCATTAAGAGGGCATGGATGATAATCTTGCATGTTTCTCCCCTCATAAAAGGTTTATTCCACTATATATACTTGTTATTTCTAAGTAAGAGACCGCTAGCTAGTTTGGGCTTGGCCCTACCAAATTTTAGACTTGTAAACACCTTCTTAAGTAGTAAAGAAACTGATTTTACCTTCTCATATGCTATTTATTGTATGAAATTCATGAATTTTTGATGTAAGTTTGTGATAATTATAGCTTATCCTTGATTTAAGCTCAATTTTATCACCTTTATGCAACAAACTTGATCTTATGCATGTTGTATTTTATGTCTCTGAGAGTTTATGTAATTCATTATTGTGATGAATATTATTTGATCTTCCTAAGTAAAGTGGTCATCCTTATAGGTAATGTTATAAGTTTAATAATTTATAAAAAAACACTTATGCCCAAGATTTATTGGTGAGTTATAAGTTGTGTGAGTATGAGTGCTCTTTGAGCTCATTTTGTGTGTGTCCAAACAAGTTGAGGTATTTAATTTTGGTGTATTTCCCCATAGTTAGTCATATAAGTATATGAATCTCTCTATTTTCATTGTCAATAAGTAGTGTTAGTGTTCTATATTTTCACCCTAACTAAGAAGGGGATTGTTCAGGTCCTCTACTCAAAATTTAGACCAACATGAGACTAACCCTAGGCTATGGGTCACCTATCATAGGGTTAGACCTCCAGAGAAGGTCAGCTTCCTTATGGATCTATCACCTAAACTAAACTCTAACTAGCACTTTCTTGGGAAAAGGAGAGAAAAATGGGTAACAAAGCATTAAAACATGTAAAGGAGGTGATGCACCAATAATGTGGTTGTTCATCAACTCTATCTAAACTTCTAAAAAACACTAATGAGATCAGGTCTACAACTCCAAAAGGTTTTTTATGCATTAGTGTTTCATTCAAAGCTTCACCAAATGATCAAAACCTAAGGGAAGTGATGGAGAGGCCTGATTAAAGGTACTAACCAATCAATGTATCCACTTGTTATCTTTAATCAAATGACATTTAACACTAAACATGACTAATAAAATAATATAATATAGTGGTTAGGTGAGATTAGGATTTGACAAGGGAGATTTCTACCACATATGCAAACCAATCTGACATTAACATACTATACCAAAATAATAAGGTTTGAAAAAGAGTCCTTTATTTATATCAAGAGGTTACAAAAACCAAATTTGGGTAGAGTCTAGTCATGCCCAAGATAAGGATTATCAATCTATTTTCAAGTCTTATAAGCTTATATTTATAGAAAATAGAGAGAGAGAGAGAGAGAGAGAGAGAGAGAGAGAGAGAGAGAGAGAGAGAGAGAGAGAGAGAGAGAGAGAGAGAGTTGTGCATTAAAAAATTTCCAACCACTTTTGATGGATTATCACTCTCAAGGATGCTAACTTAAGATTTTATCAACAAGGAACAAATTTTGTATAAGAATTAAATGTCCATTACCTTTATCCAACCACTAGGTCTCCTCTTGGAACCATGTCATTATCTACTTGATCTACCGATGAGGATCATGTCTTCATGCCTTAGAACTGAAAGAGTTTTGCTCAATCTATTTCAAGTGGCTAGATGTATCTATTCATATCATAATATCTGAGCATAGATATCCTTATAGATTGAAAACCAATCATATTATTTGTTTTCCTATAACTTCATGCTTGGTCTCATTTCAAAAAAAAATGTCAAACTTTGACTTAAAAAAGGTCTAAAATACCAATCATGTCTTCAAAAAGATCTATTAATGATACTTGGTCCTAAAATATTTACCCTAACTCAACCTAGATCCATCTTGGATTGCATTTGATCTTGGTTCCTTTATATTAGCTTTGCCTAGGTCTAATACTATTATGTTAATCTTCATCAAAATGTCTCAGGGCCCAATCCTGTATATTGGTTATCAAATGCTGACTCAGACCCTTGACTTCTTTGACCCTATTTACTCTATTGATTTACCTATGCATGGATTCCCATGAGTCATCAATATTCTACTAACTAAATGCACTTGTGCCACTTGTCCTTGACTCATTAACTCTTTTTATTCATTGACCTCTTTGACTCATTCTCATTATTTGATATTTATGAGTGATTGAATATGAGCCCTTTGATCTACTTGAGACCCACTACTTGACACCCAATGGCTCTTTACATATATTAAAATTAAATTTTGCATGAACATCATTTAGAATTCTTGTGGATGTATGTAATGTTCCATAGATCATATTTGATGCCCCATAGACCATAAAATTTAATCTCTAATGTATTTTTTCCCAATCTTTATTTTGACATTAGCACGAATGTCTTATGTTGTAGGTCCAACTTTGAAGGCCTATAACTTGAAGTGTAAAAGTCATAGAGGCACCAAAATTATAGGATATATTCTTGATACTAAAAAGGATGAATCTATTTTATCCATTAGTTTCAATAGCCTTATAAGTGTGTCTATAAAATTCTCAAGATAACTAGTTTATTATAATCTCCATTGGCATCCCGATGATGGTTTAGTTCATTTGGCTAAGTATGGGAAACTTAGAAAAATCTAACTAAGGAGCCAACTTTGAGCATTCATATATTTTAATTCACCTTTTTAGATGACCTAAAACTTATCACGTAAGAACTAAGGACCAAGATGAACAAACCCATATGATCTCTTTTTCCTGAATCATCCATGCATGTCAATTATGATGTCAGCAAAGTGCCTACTCAAAAAAATTTCCATTAGACCCATAATGTCCAGATGAACACAATAAAGAACCAAATGAATGCTATGCACTTCCATACTTATTCTAGGCACTCTTGACATCACGTAGGGTCTTTGTAACACTTTCAACTTATTCTTTAAAAATTGATAACTTACGCTTTAAGTGAACTTAAAGTGTTTCAAAAGCTTTGCACTCTGCATGGTCTCATTGAGTCCACATATTCCATCTATAAATATGCTCACACTAAATCATTAGACCATTCTAATCTTAGAATCCTAATCCTTCCATTTAACTCTTAGACTAGGCACATTTTTTGTATGTAGACCAAATATGGTCAACATCTTTGGTGACTTGGTTGGGTAGCATGCTTGCTATGCTTGAAGTCAAACCATATACATGACTCTTGGACTTATAACAGGTGATTGTAAAAAACCTCTTGATTTAAAAAGACAATATACTTCACCAAAATAAGGAACTCTAAATAGTTAACCCAAGCTACATCATGATCTTGAATAAGTGATTCTTGATCAAACTTCTCAATAACGTGTTCTCTAATGGGTAACATATCTTTAAAAATATCTTCAATCTCTTGTAGACATTCAAGATATAGCTACCAATCATCTTTTTGATCTTAACTTTGATCAATCTAAATAATATCATTTTGAAAGGTATCTTGATCTTTCTCAAGTGGAAATATCTCAACCTTATTTATGACTTCATATTGTACCAGTTCTTCATAGAGCTCTTCCATATCAAGATCAATATTTTCCTACATACCTAAGATAACTTCTTCAATATTATCTATAATCTTAGTTTCAACTTATACCTCAAGTGAAGTATAAATGAATAAATCTACATCATACACACTTGAAGCATCTTGATCGCATTCCCCAAGATCTTAACTTGCAGTTTCAACCTCTTTATCTATCTCCCATAGAATAGGCTCCTCTTGAAGAAGGAATATGGTGGGAGGGTGATGAAATTCATCTACTTGAGATGGATTATGAAGCATGGGAGGTTGATTAGTATTATATTTTGGGATCTTAAGGGCAATGAAATCATTTAGGGAATCTTAAAGAGGAGAGAAAGAGAAACTTTTGAGAACTTCTACATTCTGCTCTTTCCACCTGTCCATTACTTCATCAAGGTCTAAAACCTTTTTTTATTTATGTATGACTTTAACTTGAGGGATGAGTGGTGAATAAGGGGGAATATAACAAGGGTTAGCCTCTTGAATAGACTCTTGACTTGGCATGTGAATAACTTCTTGAATAGGTTCTTGATTCCAACTAGGAATCTCCATTGGATCACACTAAACATGATTAAGAAATTTATGAGAATAAGGAACATAATAATACTAGTAAGGAATACAAGAGGTTTATTTAGATAATTGGTTCAATTCACCTTTTTGCCTCTCACAAGCCTATGCTTTCTTTAATACAAAATTCCAAGACTCATGCCTCTCTTCTAGATCATTAGACACATTTTGAAACCATTCATTTACTTCTTCATACTAGGAATATAAATGTACTTTTATTGCATATGATAGAAATTTGAGCTCTATTTCATCCATATTTTCTTGGAGATAAGACTAATTAAATGAAACATCATAATTGCATAGGAAAAGTGAAATCTGGTCTTAAGACTAATATGGTTCATAAAGAAGGTAAGATTCATGCTCTTGATAATAAATATCATGGAAAACTTGATAAGGCTCATCATGGATTTGATAAAATTATTGGTAAGGATGATTGGGCTCATAACAAGGTTCATATGGATCATGGAAAGGCTAGTATGATCCATCATAGGGCTGATAAGGAGGTAGTACATAGGTATTTTCCTCATACATATCCATTAAAATAACATCAAGATAGTGTAAATTAAAATTAACTTACTTGGAAACTACCTAGACTATTAGAAGAAATTACTTGAGCTTAGGATCACTAGATTCTTCATTAATGACATTGTTACAATTGAAATTCCACCAAGACTAGCTCCAATGGGTCCCACTAGGCATGCCAAAACTATTAGTTTTTTTATATTTTCACCCTAGTTGAGAAGGGGATTGTTCAAGTCCTCTACTCAAAATCTTGACCATCATGGGATTGACCCTAGGCTATGGGTCACCTATCATAGGTTTAGACCTCTGGAGAAGGTCAGCTCCCCTCTGGATCTATCACCTAAACTAAACTCTAACTATCACTTGCTTGGAAAATGGAGAGAAAAATGGGTAACAAATAATAAATCATGTAAAGGAGGTGATGCACCAGTAATGTGGTTGTTCATCCAATCTATATAAACTTCTAATAAACACTAATGAGATTGGATTTGTAACTCCAAATGGTTGTTTATGCATTATTATATCATGTAAAGGTTCACCAAATGATCAAAACCTAAGGGAAGTGATAGAGAGGCCAGATTCAATGCACTAACCAATCAATGTATCCACTTACTAGCTTTAATCAAATGACATTTAATACTAAACATGACCTACAAAACAATAAAATCTAGTAGCTAAGTGAGATCAGTATTTGACAAGGGAGAGATTTCTACCACATATTCAAATCAATCTAACATTAACACACTATACCAGAATAATAAGATCTAAAAAAAGAGTTCTTTATTTATCTCAAGAGGTTACAAAGATCAAATCTAGGAAAAGTCTAGTCATGCCCAAGAAAGGGATTATCAAGATATTTTCAATGCTTAAAAGCTTATATTTATATAAAAGATAAATATAGAGAGAGATTTGTGCATTGAAAAATTCCCAACCACTTTTGATGGATTAGTACTCTCAAGGATGCTAACTTAGGATCTTATTAACAAGGAATAAATTTTGTAAAATAGTTAAATGTCCATTTCCCTTATCCAACCACCAGGTCTCTTCTTAGAACCATGTCATTATCTACTTGATCTACTAATGAGGATCATTCCTTCATGCCTTAGAACTAAAAGAGTCTTGCTTTGTCTATTTGAAGTGGTTTGATGTATCTATTCATATCATAATATCTGAGCACATATTTCCTTATAGATTGAAAACCAATCATATTATTTATTTTCCTATAAATCAATGCCTAGTCTCATTTCAAAAATAAAATGTCAACCTTTGATTGAAAAAGGTCTAAAATACAAATCCTATCTCTAAAGAGATTTGCTAATGATTATTAGTCCTAAAATATTCACCCCAACTTGACTTGGATCCATCCTAGATCACATTTAAGCTTGGTTCATTTATATTAACTTTGCCTGGGTCTAATACTATTGTTTTGACCTTCATCAAAATGTCCCAAGGCTCAATCCTATTCATTGGTTTTTGAATGCTAACTTAGACCCTTGACTTCTTTGACCCTATTCACTACATTGATATGCTTGTGCACAAATGTCCATGAGTCATCGATATTATGCCAATTGAATGCACTTATGCCACTTGTCCTTAACTCATTAACTCATTGGATTTTCTAACCTCTTTGACTCATGCTCACCATCTGATCTTGATGAGTGATTAAACATGAGTCCTTTGATCTATAGGAGACCCATTTCTTGACACCCAATAACTTTTTACCTATCTTAAAATTAATGTTTGCACAAACATTTTTGGCATTCCATAGACTATATTTAACATCCTATGAACCATCAAATTTAATATCTAATGGATTTTTGTCTGAGCTTTATTTTGACGTTAGCACAAACATCTTATGTTGCAAGTCTAGCTTTGAAGCCCTATAACTTGAAGTGCAAAAGTCATAGAGGCACCAAAATTATAGGAGATGTTTTTGATACTAAAATGGATGAACCAATTTAATCCATTGGTATAGAGATCCTTATAATTCTATCTAAAAAATTCTCAAGTTAACTGATCTATTCTAAGCTCTAATGATGTCCTGACAATAGTCTAGTTCATTTGGTTATGGGAAACTTAGCAAAATTTGACTAAGGAGCCAACTTTGAGCCTTCATATCTTTTGATGCACTTTGGTGAATGAATTAAAATTTAGTGCATAAAAACTAGGTACCAAACTAAATAAACCCATATGATCACTTTTACCTAACTCATCTACATATATCAATTATGATGTCAATAAAGTACCTACTCAAAATTTATACCATTAGACCTGTAATGTCTAGATGAACATGATGAATAAATATATGAATGTTATGCACTTCCATACTTATTATAGGCACTCTTGACATCCCATAGGGTCTTTGCAATACTTTAGACTTATTCATTATAAATTGACATCTTAGACTTTAAGTGAACTTAAAGTGTTTCAAAATCTTTACACTCTGCATGATCTTATTGGGTCCACTTATTCCATCCATAAATCTACTCACACTGAATCATTGTACCATTCTAATCTTAGGATCCTACTCCATCCACTAAACTCTTAGACTAGGCACATTTTTGGTATGTATACCAAATTTGGTCAACAAGTAGTTTAGGTGAGGATCAAGGTGATTCATCAAGAGAACCACCCCTCTCTAGAGGTTTACTTACATTATAGGATACCCAAAACCTATAAGTGATCCCATTGTGTCAGTTAGGTGAGGAATCCTAAAGACCTTCCTCAAGGGTGAAACTCAAATTTTATGAATAGTTTTAAAAACATGCCTACAGGCTTATAAATGGTTTAGATTCTTGAACCTTAGGTTTGGACCTGCAAACACATAGTCAAATCCATATTTTTTATAGAAACACTAAAATCCATATTTTCCATCATAAACACTATGAATTTCATCAAGATATTTCCTAAAACTATTACTATTATGTCAAGCACACTCTTCTCTTTATAAATATATGGTTTTTCTATTTTTTTTACTATTCTATGTTTTTCATGTATATTGATTTCTAAGTATGTCTTTTTTATGCCACTATATACCACAATATACATGTTTATATTTGTTTATGTATATTTTTTTCATTCATTCAAATGAAAAAATATAAATTTGTAAACTAGGCCTAATTCTATACACATTGCAAAAAAACTTTTTTTTTCTTAGGCAGTTAAGGGATGCAGAGGTGACTATCCTTTTTTATCAATTTTTAGGGTATATTTGCTTTTAAAATAAATTTAAAAAAAAAATCAATTAAAATTTTAAAAAAAAAAATCAAACTATATGATCTTATCAAACTTTCTACTAAATGGTTTCAAACTAAACTAAACAAAGTTCAAAAAATGAGGGGGTGCATGACCGGTTATCAACTCTAATTTTCTATAAAATCATGATTTTATCTTTGAATTTCAAATTTTTGACCTGCTTATACTTGACCATTTTCAAAAAACAATTATAGTTTATAAATTAGACTTGAAATTCTATAATTCATAGTGTTACATTAACTTCAAATTTTTAGTGCAACCATCTCAAATAATCTATAGAAGTAGATATTTCTTATTTTTTCATAAAAATCATGTGCATTTAAGACCCCCTTTTAGCCCATCATTTCCCTTCACTTACCTCTTATTATTTGACCTAATATTTCTTTGTCGTTTGAATTGAGATTATGAATACGTTAGTATGTCGAGATAATATTATTCATGTAATAGTTATATGTATACAATGTGTGTTTGTAGATGTTACATGAGATTTTTTAAAGTTCAGTTGCTTCAAATATCCTAGAATAGTGTAATGTTATGTGTGTAATGATGTTCAGGATTACAGTTGGCTAAGTGAGGAATATTAGAATACATTGATCATGGATTTTACTATTCACTAGAAGTGTTGTGTCCCTGGTGACACTTCACTCTTTCTTTTTTTAAATGTGTTCTAGTCATTTGTTTTAATTTTAGAATTCCTATATTAAATAACACTATTCATTCCTTCTTTACCCATACCTTAGATATTTTTTAATCTTTCTATAATATCATAAGGTTGAAAATGGAGCTAACATGATGTCACCACTTTTACAACTCGAATGGAATTGAAAATCCAACTTTTGAGGGTCTCATAAAGTGATTTTATGATATTTTATGTTGAAATTAGAGTTAGTTGACCAATAAGGATTTATGAGAGTCTTCTTAGGATCCCAAAAATATTTTTAGTAACACCCATGTGATCATTAATGGCATTGAAATAAGGGACGTATTTATTGAGTATGGGTGAGACATACTTACCCTCATGTCATAAAAAAAGGAGCAGGGGTATTGTAAGAAATTAAAAGAAGTCAGAAGACTTTTATGAGATAAAAATACATGGGAAGGTAAAAGTGTCACCTTTTCATTGGCTAAGGATTAAGGGATTTCTCTATAATTAGGTGGGAATCCACTCTTTTGCAAAAAAATTTGAGTCATAATTTCATTTTGGAGAGAGGAGATTGAGTTTGAGGAGGAGGAGGAGGAAGAGGCTTAGAATAGATAAGGTTTACTTGAAACAAGGTAATTTTAGGGGGAATTATCACTTAGGAACAAGTGGAAGAACCAAGGTAGGCTTCCTCATGAAATTATTTTATCCTTTGTTTATAAAAAAAAAAAATCTATTCTCGTTTATAGTTTTCAAATAGTTGCATGTTTATTTGGCTTTCCCCATTTTATTGTTTGGTTTACATAGCTGGGCCTATGGCCACTATATTTTTTTAATCCATTTAGGGGCATGGAGATGACTAATTTTTCCTCTTATACTTATTTTTATACCCATTTTGTTGACTTGAAATTGTAATGTTGTGTTATTTAATAGGCTTAGCTTGTGGGTTTGATATATGCCTTCATTTGGTAGGGTTTGGAAATGTGAACTATATTTCAAAGTCTTAATTCATGGGTCTTGTTATCACTCTAACCTGCACCCTAAGAGGAGGTTGTCCAGGCCTACCTCCAAGGTTTGGGTAACATGGGAATAGCCCAAGGCTATGGGTGACCTATGACTGGGATAAACCTCTAGATTATGGGGATAGATCCCCTGGTGCATTTATTATGGATCAAAATAACTAATACATACTAATTGGGGTGAATATGGATATAAGGAATGCATAAAATAAGCCTAGTATAAGGATGGCGATGCACCAATATAAGTTGTCCACTCTATTTTCCTTAAATAGCACTAATGAACTATACTAAGAACTGAACTACTATCTCCAAGAGTTCCTATGTAATAATGTTTCACATGGAAGATATATTAGGTGGATATAATATTAAGGCCATGACAATAAGGTTTTATCTAAGGTATTTACCAATTATATTACACTTCAAACTCAATCACCAACACTCTTGCACACCATATGACCTACATAGGTAGAGTTTCATCATACCCAAGTGAAGGATGTGTACAATGGCCTTAAGGCCTCAATATATAGAAAACTTATCTAATAAAGAGAGGGAAAATGGTGTGAATGTGAAAATAATATGCATAAGACCATATTCCACTCACATAGTAGTTACATTAGTTATAACAGTCCTCATATGTCTCCCTCCATGCGTTGGTGTTCTTCAATGAGTTGTTTAGGTGTTGAGGTGGAGTGGTGGGATGATTAAACTATCTTTTACTTAATATAAGGCATGAACATACCAAAAAAAATTCAATAACTTCTCCTATAAAAGTTACAAAGTGTAAATGACGTGCAATTAGGCCTCCATGAGGTGTTGAGCAACACACCCTTCTCCTTACATGTTGACTAGGCCAAGGAAGACTACTCTAACCTTACATAATGACCATGAGGTACATCTATTACCTTCATGATGATAGTTACAAGGTGTAACTACCCTACATGACCCACTTTAACATCCTTCAACACCAACTTGCATCTCTCTTTGTTGACCAAAAGTCCAATTTGGCCACTAGGCCTTATTACCTGACTATTGGCTAATTGAATAGCCATGGAACCTGCTTAGAACCTCTAAAATAGGTAAATTATCATGATTTATTTTTTAATAATTTTTATACATCATGACATAGGCCTTTTACAATAGTGTTATCTTGAAACTTTAGCTTTTCTAGGTGATTAAGCCACTTCTTCTTAGCATATGTAGACCAACTATTTGGTGTGGACTTGAAAAAGCATTTCTTAGAATATTTGTGGATATTTTATGATTTGAGAAGGTGAAACAAGTCTCAAAACACCCCCTCTAATGATTGGAAACTTATCAAATAACCATGTACCCTATTATCTATTTAAATTCTTGTAAAAGGCATAGTTTTTAATAAGTTCATACAGTGTCCATACAAGCCAATATCATATTTGAGGTATCCTTTGAGTGTATTAGGTTATCCAAGTGTTTATCAAGTCAACCCAAGGTGTTTGAGTGCAAATATCTCCACTTTTTCCAAGTCAAGCCTGTCTTAGGGTTTACATAGGGTTTTAGAGGTCCACCATATTAATGATCATTCATAAAGCATAGACCTCTAATCCTAAAATTATGTTCATGTATTTTGATTCCATGTTCCCCCATAAAACTTTTAATTACTCTTTTTCCCATGTAGCTATTAGGGAGAGATATGAGTAGAATATGGTAGACTTAGAACTCCTTAAAAGCTTCTTAGACATTGTTGAAGTCTTAATGATGATTCATAGAGGTAGGTCCCTTAATCCAAGTCTCTATTCCATGTATTTTTATTCCATATGGGTTCCCAACTCCTTTGAATATCATTGGCTCTGATTCCCTCTATCATGTGAAAATGAGTGTTTGAACTAGTGATTTGAAGTGGTAGACTAGATGCAGTGTAGCTCAATATGGGTGATGGGACTAATCTAAACTTTTCCCTAATCCCCTCTACCAAAAAAATCCTCTTTAGTACCTTTACCATCCCTAAATATCTTCACCTAATGTTAGACTTTCTTGGGAGGGTCTGGGTTGGTCACCAAGATTGAGGATGGAGTCTTGAGTAGCCAAGAATGGCTTTAAGCCTAATAGGCATAGATTAATTCTCATGGGTCTTAGTTACCAGTATATAGTTAATGGTCTAAAAATCATAATTTAAAACTTATCCTACCTATTCCCATCCTTCACATTTTTCCCTAGCTACTTAAACTCCATCTCTATCTCCATTCTCTCATATGAGCCTATTGTGAGTGCCATGGTTGCCAAGCCTGTGTGTTTGATAATAGGTGTTAGAGACCTGAGTGGTTTCATATTTATTTCCATCATGCTTATGAGGATATTAACTCATTTAATATTCCCTTATATTTTTGTGTTATTCTTTCTATTGAGCCTCCTTTAGCCCTGTACACTCCTCATATAGTCAAGCCTAGGGTTTGTAGGAAATTATTCCTATGTAGCCTTAGGGGCCTGATGGAGTGTCTTTCTACCTTAACTTGAGGTTTTTATCATCTTTAAACCTTTATATACTTATATATCACCTCCTAATCATATGTTTTCAACTCTCAATTACCCCTAAAATATTTGAATGCCTTCAAATTTGGTACAACCTTGTTTACATCAATTTTAGGCCTAATGGGGCAAGTAGGCCATTAAGTTCTTTTATCTCTCTTGAGGATTTACACATTTTAAAAATAACAATGATATAATTAATAATATAAAATATTTATCATGTTATTAGTTACATCTCTAACATCCCTACATGGTTTCATAAGTTAACCTCTCTTGCTCATAACCCTATCTGCTTAGTTGTACGTGATCAACCAAGTTTTAGTATGCAAGATCTTTTGATGTCTCAATTACCCTATCTCTTAATGAATACTAAGGGATTTAATATAACAAGTCTTAGTTCCTCTATTTCCATTCTAACCCTTCAATCCCACATGTTTTTCAACACAATCACACTTTCCCTTACCCTACCTATAGGTGGCAATCATGCCTTGAATTATGTGAAATAGTGTATATTTATCCTTAGGACAATATTCTACTCACTTATCAACACTAGTCATTCCTCTTGTGAATTTTTCAATATTCTGCACTTTATGCATTTCAATACCCCCTATAATAGGTTCACTAATCAATTTTCCTTCTTATAGTCAAACATGTAGATGTAATTTTAAGCTTTTGGATTATGAGTGTGAATTATCTTCTTTGATAACACTTTGAATTCATTTTGAGTAGTATATCATGAATAATATGACTTCTACTTAACACATACCTTATAAAAATCCTATCCCTTTCTAGTTCAATCACTTAGTGTAATCATATAAAAATGTAATTTGTACAACTTGAGCATGACTTGTGACACCCAAACCATTAGTCTCTCCTGCTTCCTTGCATAACCCACTAGGCATGTTTTTTTACTATTTCCCAGTCATTTGAAGCCTTCCAGATTCAACCCCAGCTATCTCAGACTATTTTCCCAGTAACACACCTATCCCCTATGGTCTATTTCCTCTTGGAAACTAGCACCATAAGTGGGACTATAGCACTGGACCCTAGGGTGTCCACTTTTTGGTGCTATTGTCCAAGTTGCTCTTAGCCTCAAACAGTAAAAATCCTACTTAACACTTTGAATTCTCTTCTTTGATAACACTTTGAAGTCATTATGAGTAGTATATCATGAATAATATGACTTATACTTAACGCATACCTTATAAAACTCCTATCCTTTTCCAATCCAATCACTTAGTGTAATCACATTAAAAAGTAATTTGTATAAATTGAGCATGACTTGTGACACCCAAACCATGGGTCTCTCCTACTTCCTTGCACAACCCACTAGGAATTTTTTTTACTATTTACTAGTCATTTGAAGCCTTCCATATTTAACCCCAACTATATTATACTCCTCTCCTAGGCATAGACCTATCCCCTAGGGTCCCTTTCCTCATGGACACTTGCGCCGTAAGTGGGACTATAGTGCTAGACCCCAGGGTGTCAACTTTTTGATGCTATTGTCCAAGTCACTCTTAGCCTCAAATAGTTAGATTTCCTTGGTTCTTTATCTTTTTCCCTATCATCCTAATGCAAAGTCATCAAACCTAATATCATCAATTTCCCTATAAAATTCTACTCAGGGGTCATTTAGAAGGTTTGGCAATCATTCAAAAGGCACAAGCTAGAAAAACACTAAGCACATTCAAGAAAATCTTCCTATTCTTTATATACAGCTAACCATTGTTATTTATAGCCTACTCAAGCTCTCACACAAGTCATGAGTCATCTCAAGATTGCCCAGATTCACATAATACTTACATTGCATACACAAGATTGCATAATACACATTCAGTTTGGTAGAACTACATTGTCCTTGATCCCTCTTTGGAGTATTGGTATGTAGGTAGTGTGCCCACACATGAGGTGTGATTGCATGTTTAGTGCATAATACACATTAACCCATTTTACATTGATTCAAAATCACTTGTCAAGCATAAGGAGGGACTAAGACCCTAAGAGACAAAATCAGTTACACAGAGCTTTGTAGATGATCGAGACTTGCAAATTCAGACACAACCTCTAGAAGCATCATAATAGAACCCAAAAAGCTCAAAAGAAGTAGATCAAAAAGACTATAGTGCCAGAAACAAGACTATAACATTGGACCCCAAAGTGTCCAATTTTTGGTGCTACTGCCCAGATAGAAAATAGACTTTTAGGTCCTATTTTTGATAGTCTACCTAGTTAGCTCATCAGTTTTCAGTTCTAGATTCCTCCATCTCAATCCAAAAATCAACTAAGTTCACTTTCTACCCCCTTGCTTGTTATTTTTAGTAATTAATTGATCAAATATATATTTACCAAATCAATAGGTTAATTTAGGCATACTATATTACATTTTTTCTAATTAATCTAGACCCTTTACTAATTAATAAATTAAACACTTAGTTTCCCAAAAATAGTAAAACATTTGGTGAACCTAACTTAATTCAAATTTTTGCACAAAAACAATAGAAACCCTAGGGATAATCATTTCTAATTTTTTACAATATTTTCCTAATGTTTCTAGAATTTAAAAATCAAAAAGCTACAAATTTAGTGCAATATTTTCAACAATTCACTCAAACCCTAGTTTCCACATACTAGGTCCTATTTGCATAAAAACACTTCCACATCACTAGGAAAAATATTATGCTAATTTTAGAAATATTTTTAGATTTTTATTGAATTTTTAAAGTTAAAATCTACAAATTCTCAGTAAATTTTTCAAATTATTACTTTAATTTTAGAAAAAAATCATTTCAACCCCTAGTTACACCAACTAATTCCCAGTTAAATTTCCAGCACTATTCCACTTATTTTCTAAAAATTTTGATTAAATATTAAAATCAAAAAATATTTTTCAATTTCAAAAATTCGTAAAATTTGCAAATAATATTTTTTTAAATGATACTTGGGTGCATACACTAGGTCCTATTATATTCAGAGTTATCACTTTACATGTTTGATGGCTTCGTATCCTTTTTTTTGCAAATTCTAAATTACTATTTTAGATTTTTGTGTTTCATTTATCTATTAATTTCTAGTTTAAGCACATTACCTATTACAACTTATTACAAAACATTAAAATACATTTCAATTTATTTTTATACTTGCACAATGGCCCAATATACCATTTTTGATGAAACTAATAAAAGAGAGCTTCAAGAACTCTTAACCAAACACCCAGATATGCAAGATGACATGCTTAGAATTCTATAAGAGGAACAATAAAAGGTAAACATTGTTTAATATCCTCAAACTATAGAAACACTAGTTGCACATGACACTATGGGGGAATATATGTCACAACAACCCCTATAATAGCCCAACCTTCTTCTATGCCACTAGTTGTAGCTAGTACATCCATATCTCCTGATGTGGTAGCCCTTGTGCAAGAGATTCGATCTCTTCAATCCAAGGTAAAACATATTGAGAAAGTTACCACTAGATATACATAGGCATTGGATTCCATCACTTTATTGTATACACCTTTGGCATGACATATAGTTGTTACACCATTACCACCTAGATTTGTACAACCTAAACTCACTCTTAACGATACCAAGGGTGATCCAGAGACACATTTGAGAGCCTTTCACATAGCATGTTTGGATTATGTAGCAAATGACTAGCTATTAACTAAGTTGTTTCCAAGGATCCTTAAGGATTATGCACTATAATGGTTTTACAATCTACTAAATTAGTCGGTCAATGCATTCAATCATTTTGCCAACATGTTCCTAGCACACTTCAGTATCAACATTGGTGATAAGGTTTCATATGCTCAAATTGCACAATATAATAGAAGTCAAATGAGCCTCTCACCAAATATGTTCTAATATATAAGACCATATTGGCTAATATGACTATCCCTATGGTAGATCAGGACTTATAAGACCTCTTCAAATAAAGTCTTCTACCAGTTTTGCATGAGATAATCATGTTCAAAAGATTATCTTCTTTCACTAAATTGTGTCACACTTTAAAAGAATGAGAAATCAAACTCATATCAATGGGAAAACTCAAGTACATAGTGTATCAGATACAACTAATAAGAGTAACAGAAAAGTCCCATATAAAGTCAAGTTTAATGATAGCAAAGGATAGACTCAATAAATAGTCAATGTGACTTCAGAGCCCCCAAAAAGAGTCATATTATTAGCACCTCTTCAATAAGCTTTTACAAATTTATCAGTTTCTCCAACTAGAGTTCTATAGTATCTACTAGAATGTAATATCATTTCTCTACCTCCTATCATAGAAGTTGATCCAACAAAGCCTCTTCTATGGGGATATGATCAGAATGAATTTTGTGACTTTCATAGGGCACCAAGCCATACTAAAAATAGATGCATTAGTCTCAAGCATAATATACAAGATTTAATTGATGCTAACTAGATTGATCTAGGCACTTTAATTGAGCCTCTTCAAGCCAAACCAACATAGGATAAGTCACTTAAAATCTTTTTATATCTATTTCCATAGTATGGCAAGTCAGAGGTATAAGACACATAAAGTTTACATCATGCATATCAAGCACATCCTCCACCAGCTACATATAGGGCATTGATAACTAATTCACATCCATTAAGCCACACGATTGGTACTTTTCATTCTAACCTTCTAGTTTGGCCTTCCATCTCCTTTTCTGAGTAAGAGATCATCGAGGATGACACAGATTATCATGCACTCTTCATTAGAGATTTTATTCATGATCATCCCATTCATAGTGTTCTAATTGACAATGGATCTAGAATTAATATGTGTACTATGACACTACTACAGTGTTTGGGGTATACATAACAGGATATCACTTTGACAAATATAGTTATCAATGGATTTAGTGGACATAGTCAAACTACATTGGGTGAGATCCTCATCCCTTTATAGGTTGGTCCTACATACATGACCACCCCATTCACTATAGTTCCTAGCACAGGAGTCTTTGACATGTTACATAGTAGACCTTGGATACAAAAACTTTGATCAATTCCATCTACAATGCATCGATACATGAAATTCAATCATGTTAATCAAGTTATTATAGTTACTGGTGTTCCATATGAGTTGCCACTTCCAATTTTAGTGCCAATTTTAGTTCTAGAGCTAGTTTTAGTTTTAGCACTAGTTTTATCTCCATCACCAGTATAGAGGGTCCATACACCTCCATAGCTTTGGGATTCTAGATAGCTTCCAACTACAATTTTCACACCTAGAGTAATTTCATTACAATCTCATGTATCTACAAATTGAGCACATGTTTAGAGATTTTTTCCTACTTATAGATGGGTTCTTAAGAGCCCTATAATTGCATATACTTCTTAGATTTATAGAGGATCCCTACATTTTATTTCTACATCATAGATTTTAAAGCATTTATAGCATATCTAGCTTTTAGAGCCTCAATCTCAACACTTTCATTATGTCCCATGATCACACATGATTACACTTTTTGATCTTGAACACCATGACAGGGAGTCTCATCCAAGACTCATAAGTTAGTATCATTACTTTGTGGTATTTCCTATACATAGTCTTCTTTTGCTTGATTATACATAGCTTATTCCAAAAATATAAAAACATGTCAATTTTATGCATCATCTATGTTCTTACATTGATAAAACACTATGCTAGACTTACATTACAGTATTCTATGCTACTTATTTGTCAATTTATCTATATTGCAATGCTTCACTTGATATTATTTGAGTGTGTGTAGTACATCCAAATCCTTCATTGCTTTACTCCACCCATCGAGGGGGTATCTTACTTCTACATTCTAGATACACATCAATACATCTACCCATAGGGGGCACACTCTACATGACTACATAATCTAGGTTATATCATTCTCGCACTCCAAAATCTAGACATATTATGTAGTATGTACCTTACTTACATATATATCACATCCACATCTAGTAGCATTTATCACACTTTTGTATTTCATAGCATATACATTAATCTTGTACCACATATCTTATATACTCTTGTTTCTTACTTTCCATAGTTAGATGCTTGTCTATATTTCTAGTACTTTACATGCTTCCATTTGTGCTTTGATTAGCTAGATGTGTTTGTATTTCTCATTTCATGGTTACTTCCTGTTTGCATTTTAGGACATTTGCCTATGTGCTTTGCATCTATCTATATTGTGTGTGCCTTTGGACATTTTCCAATGTCCTTTATGTGTGCCTTTTATGTGCTTATGGCCCTTGTGCAAATATTTGCTTGTTCCCATTATGTGTGTATGAGATATTTTAACACTGTATGCCTTGAATGTCTATTTAGCCCCTTAGCCACCCTTGAGTGTTTCTTTATTCTTACTTCAAATGCTTGTTTCTTGATTATTTCTATGTGTGTATAATTCCATGATTCTAATAATGCATTTACCTTATTTCTTAGATGCCATGATAGACATTATTCTCCATCCCTTCATGCTAATAACAAACTAACAACTAACATTATACATTCTAGATTTATTTTTATGCACATGTTATTATATTGTTATATCTATCTAGGCATACCCTTATGGATCTAACAATCTCTCTATACAATTTTTGCTATATCTTCATATCATGAATATCAATGTTATATCAAACATTTTCATAGCTTAACACACTTGTAGGGATTCTTCTTTTAAGGGCATTCATTACAAGGTATTCATTACTACCCTCAAAAGAAGGGGAAACAAATACGAGTTTTGTCATAGAGATCAGAGCTCCTAAATGGTTGAAAAAGTATTTTCAAAATACACAGTCCAAATTTTAGAATTTAGTATAGGTAGGCAAGATTAGGCAGACAATAGAGAACACAATCCAATTTTTAGATTTGGCTCTAGATAATAGCACCAAAAATGAGACTATAGCACTGGACCCCAAAGTATCTAGTTTTCAATGTTAGTGTCCAAACAATAAAATTTATAGTTTTTCTAGAATCAGGCAAAGGGCTGAGTTTAGTCATGGTTTTGCCATAATAGTACAGTCCAAAATATAGTAGTTTTTAGCACTTATTTTCTTATAGAATTCAAATATAGGGGGAATCATGCAAAACATGAGGGTTTCCATTTATAGTTTAGACATGGTAGTTGATACAACTTTCAATTCAAAATCTATGTTCTAGACACTAGTTATTGGGGGTAATGTGTGTGGCACATGGGCCTTCTATTTTTTGAGTTTAGTACATTTTTCTTACATGTTCCTAGTAGTTGCATGCCATACTCCATCTATACGTGTTTGGCATCACTTTCAGCTAAACTTTCATACAAGTTTGCTTCCCACATACCCAAGTTCCTGAGTGGCTTCTTAAGCCTTGATTCTAGTTTCGGAGGGGCTTCTATACAAGTCTATTCTCCATCTTTCGAAGTGGCTAACATTGGCCTAGTTTCTAGTTATATTTATCTATTCACACTAACACTTTTATATTATAGCACATTCATTGGCTTCATAAGCCATCCCATATGACATTCAACTTATACCAGTATCTTTTTATTTAGCTTCACATCACGAGGAAATTATGGAGCCAAAGGACTAGCTAGCCTTTGTATTCTTGAGCCATCTATTTAAAAGGATTGGACACACGGTCCAAACATCAATTAGCACATGCATGATTCATTAACTTTGCATAGTTGTCAATGATGGAGAAAAAGGTCCTACCTTTGCATTCTTAAGACACCTTCCAAAATTTGAGCACTTAGCTCATTCATTGATATAACTCTTGGTTCAAACATACATCCAGCATCACTCAACACAATCCAGCATCATAATATTTTTTTTATTGGTTCACATACCTGATGAGGTGTATTCATTATTTTCTCTTTCTTTCTCTCTCTTTACCCAACTTTGTATGTTCTTATTTTAGATATAGTGTATCTAGTAAGAACTAATCCACTTTCACTTTACTTACTTGCAGATTTACATAGTATAACATGATCTCACTATGAACAATCCAACACCACATAGTTTCTTGGGCTTAGCCTCATAGGTAAGTTTATGTACGCATCTATTTTTATCCTTTATCCTAGTATTTCACTTTGCTAAATACTTATAATAAATGGAGGGCAAATGTAATCACATAAAAATACAATTTTTACAACTTGAGCATGACTTATGACACCCAAACCATGGGTCCCTCTTGCTTCCTTGCATAACCCACTAGGCATGTTTTTTTACTATTTCCTAATCATTTTAAGCCTTCCAAATTCAGCCTTAATTATCCCAAATTCCTCTCCTAGGCACAGACCTATCCCTCAAGGTCCCTTTCCTCTTGGACACTAGTGCCATAAGTGGGATTGTAGCACTGGACCCTAGGGTCTCCACTTTCTAGCGCTATTGTCCAAGTCACTCTTAGCCTCAAACGGTCATATTTCCTTGATTCCTTATCTTTTTACCTATCAGCCTAACGTGAATTCATCTAACCCATGATCATCAGTTTCCCTATAAAATCCTATTTAGGGTTCATTTATAAGGGTTGGTAATCATTCAAAAGGCACAATCTAGAAATACACTAAGCACATTCAAGCAAATCTTCCTATTCTCTACATATAGCCAACCATTATTATTTATAGCCTACTCAAGCTCTCATAAAAGTCATGAGTCATCTCAAGCTTGCCCAAATTTTCATAATACTTGCATTTCATACATAGGATTACATAATACACATTCAATTTGGGAGAACTACATTGGCCTTGATCCCTCTTCAGAGTATTGGTATGTAGCCAGCATGACCACACATGGGGTATGATCACACATTTAGTGCATAATACACACTAACCCCTTTTTTAGTTTATTCAAAAAAATTCAAGCATAAGGAGGGACTAGGACCTTAGGAGACAAAATTAGTTGTATACAGAGCTCCACAGATGATCGAGACTTGAAAATTTAGAAATAGAGCCTCTAAAAGCATAAAAATAGAACCTAAAAAGCTTAGAGGAAGTAGATCAAAAGTATTGTAATGCCAAAAATAAGACTATAGCACTAGACCCCAAAGTGTCTAATTTTTATGCTACTATCTAGGTAGAAAATAGACTTTTGGGTCCTATTTTAGATAGTTTGCCTAGTTATCTCATCAGTTTTTAGTTCCAGATTCCTCTATCTTAGTCCAAAAATTAGCTAGGTTTACTTTCTAGCCCCTTGATTTATATTTTTAGTAATTAATTGATTAAATCTATATTTATCAAATTAGTAGGTTAATTTAGGCATATTGTATTGCATACTTTCTAGATTAATCTAGACCCTTTACTAATTAGGAAATTAAACACATAGTTTCCCAAAAATAGTAAAAATCCTACTTAACAGTTTGAATTATCTTATTTGATAACACTTTGAATTCATTATAAGTAGCATGTCATGAATAATATGACTTCTAATTAACACATACCTTATAAATCTCCTATCCCTTTCTAGTGCAATCACTTAGTCTCTAACTATCTATAGGATACAGTCATAGCCTATTATTTATGTAAGGGATAAGAGGTGAGTATTATTTTAAAGGCGGTAATATACTTGATTCACCATGCATATTACTTATACTATGGATTTTTTAATCCATTTCATCTCACACACCTTCAAGGCTCCTTGAAGTGGGCTTTTATGATCAACTTGCTATATTTCTACAGTTAGGTTTGTAGGTGGTCTTTATAGGCCTATTGACTGTGTGTGATCACTTTATAGGTGGACTAATACTCTATTTTCCTCATGGGTGATCTTAACATGTTGGTGGCATACTACTACTATTATCCACCTTCTGAATCTCTTCAAAACCTCATCATTCTACTAGGGCTCTTCCCACCCTATAGTCATAGTATTATTTTCATTGGGGTCTTGACTGAATTGTTAATTTGGGGTGGTTGATAGTGTTGATCTTAACTCAGACCCTAATTTCCTATTTCCATTATTCTTCACAAGACCACATAACTACTTAGGGCTTATTAATTTCTCCAATACTTCAACCCAATAGTGTCACTTCATCTTCTTAGTCAACACAATAAGGCCTGATGTGACTGTGAGGGGTTTATCTTTCCATAGTAGATTGAGGGTGGACATGGTTAGTGTATAGGTCAATGATGAATATGGGAAAAAAATACCAATCATGGATCAAATATGGGTCTTATGTTTATTCCTCTTAGACAAACTAAAAACTCCCTACAAGTACCTTACTTCCACTTTGTCAATGAAATTACATTACCGAGATGACAATCACCATTGGAGATAGGGATTGAAGGGGTTGTTTGGTCTAATGATTATGGTGAGAACTTAAGTGAAGATAAGGTTTTAAATAAATAAAATAAACTCATCATCCACTCTAAAACCACCCCTACACTCTCATTTTTATGTACTAAAGCTCTATAGCATGAAGAACACTGACATGTAACCTATAGATGTGTCAACATGAATGTTTTATTACTCTTTCAACCATACACATGTGAACTAAGGGTGATAAATTCCATATAAGGACCCTCAATACCTTTTGAACACACATCGAGCATTGATTTTCAAAAACACTTTAAAGATGTACCAAAATTGATGCAACTTTAGCTCCTTGCATAAATGAAGAAGACCATTTGAGTGACCAAATTATTAGTGTTTATTCATATAGAATAATCCATGAATTTGAAGACAAATTCCAAGAATGGGAAGGTCAATAGACCCCATTCCTCTTCCCAAAGTCCTAGATATTCACTTTCTCTCTCCTTTAAAAACTAACCAAAAACTTGAAAGCTTGTCTGGATTACTAAGGAGCTCAATAGAGAAATATAAATAGTTTTGGGCCTATTTTGCATTATTTTGGCATGAAACTTATCTATAATTCCTAAAAAGATCCCTGATGTAATATTTGATCTTCCATGTATGAAAATGATCATATAGGTCCATACACCATGCAAAAAACACATTCAAACACTTCCTTATCTAGATTTTCTCCATGTTTGAAGATTTGAAATGACATTGGAGGGTAGAGAGAGGGAAAAAATAAGTTAAACAATATTTAAAACCTAGTTTTATAGTTGGAGGGATTTGAAGAGTCATACTCTCCCATGTGTGGGACCCATTCGGTGAGTGGGGAGTGAATTTGAGTTCTAAAATAGACCTTTATGGATATGAAACCACCTATTCATGATTAAATTATGATTATGAGACCTTTTTAATACCTATATAACAATGAGACACCTAAAAAATTACCCTCTCCAAAGTTTTCATAATGTAATTTGGCTTGTATATCATGTTTAGGGGATCATTTGATGGTTTAGAGGGTGAATCAAGGTTTGAACTAGGCTTAGAAAGGTATACCATGAATAATGACCTTAAACACAACATTATACCTCATGTCATGACTCAAAAAAAGTATTATACACCTTTATATCATGTTGTAAAATTTCTCCCTTCTTAAAATGGCTTAAATAGGCTTAAAATTCATGAGAAATAGAAACCTTAATCTTGTCAAACTACCTTAACTTTTACTAAAGTTCCTTAATCTTGTCAAATAGGTAAAACACTCCTCTATAGACCTCAAAAGACATTTTGACACTCTCTTACTCATTAAATGACCACATGACCACTTAGTGCATCAACCAAAGACCTAAAAATAGCTATGACATGATGAGTTGACAAGCATGATCTAGCACATATGATAGGACTAAAGAGGTCCAAAATGAGACCATAGAAAGCATCACATTCAATAATTTCACCATTTATATGTTTAGGTGAGTGTCATGGAAAAAAAATTGATTACATCGGTTGAAATTTATCCTAGGAGGCCAAATTTCCAACATTTTAGTGATTCATATGGGTTAACTAGCTTGTTGGTCAATAAAACCCACTAACTTTTCATGAAAATGACAAGAATCAAACATGACATCATGGCTTAGATGACTATATTATTATAATTCCAAACATATTATCACCTTATAACACATCTAAGATTGAAAAAACTCATAAGACACAACAAATACATCAAATTAAACAACACCTATCACCAAATAAGCAACAAGACAAAGCATCAAAACAACTAAGGCAACTAACCACACCACACTTGTGTGCTGACACACTTATTGAAACAAGAAAATAGATATTATAAATAAATAATTATAACACACCTCCTTTCTCCTCTAGGACTAAAATTAAATGTCTTTTGATCATCATGGCACCATGAATTTAGATTACTAAGTGATGACTAAAGTGCAATTAGGTATTATTCATTGAGTGAGGGATTCCACTTATAGTTGAAGTCATATGCATGTTCATGGCTTCTTAAAAGGTCAAATATATTATCTTGCTCCATTTTCAAGTGCATAATTTAGCTAGGTGAGTCAATTACCTATTCATATTCATCCCACACTTTCCTACCTTACATGATCAATGTCAATTCCATCTCAGTCATATGTTGCTCTTGATCAAGTGGGATAGTTTGAAGTGGTTCTTATGGCATGGTTACAAGGTTAGTTTCTAAAATAGGTGTATCCTACTTCATTATTTCTTGAGGCCATTTAAATTTAGTTCCACCCTCGAAGAGTGAAGATACATTTTTAATTTGTAGGAGGGGTTGATAACCTTGTTTCAGGACCTCAAACAAGTCACTTTCAAATGGGATAGCTTCTTGGAAAGGTATGCTTAGAGGATTGCCTTCCTTTTGTGTGATGGAACCATTCTCCTCAATCTAATCCTAATCATGGCCTATTTAAAGAAGGTTTTAACCTAACTCAAATATGTCAAAAAATTCTAATGATTTGTCTTCATATGGCTTTAGTTTCCTTGGACTCTCTTCAAGTTGAATAGTGGCTAATGTAGGAGTAGGCATATCATAATTTGAGAGAGATTTTGACACTTTGCCTTATCAAGCATGCTCATGGGAATGTAAATAATTTTCTACCACCTCTAATATATTATCAAGAGTTTATTCATCCATAAAAACAATTTGATCAGTTTGTATGATGTCAATTTTACCTTGTTTGTCAACCTCATTGGTTGGTCTACACTTTTCTTCTATAACTACTACAAGCTGATCAAATGATTCATTTTCATACTCATTAGGACTATCATGATGGAGGGTAGATTCCATATCATAAATAAATTATTCAAGGTCATATTTTCCTTTATTAACTAATGTTTCTTCCCCTTTTGGTTCATCATACTCTTGTAGCACATACTCTTCTACATATTTAAAGGGTGAATGGTATCTCTCCTTACCAAGAGGTATACCAATGACAAGTTCTTCCTCCAACCCACTTAAGTCACCTTGATCAGTTTCCACCTCAATTTAAAATTATTCACTCATCTCCTCAAGAATAAGCTCTTTATCAAGGAGTGTCATGGGATATCCTTGAAAGAGTTAAAGAACAGAATTCAAATCCAACAGTGTTATAGATGTTTTATCATGCTAATTCAATTACTCACCTTTGGAAACTATCACCTCTTATTTCTTATGCACATTACCTTGAATATATTTCCATGATGGAAATTCCTTGTATTTTTAGGGAAGAATGAGTGGGGGTTGGGTGGTTTCATACTTACCTTTCACCTAAATACCTTGGTTTATGCTTGAGTCGTCTTCTCTTTCCCTTGACTTCAGTACTTGTGTCCATGTTTTAAACTTGGATTTAGGAGCCTCTTTCACATGCAGTGCATATTTGGGTATGAATGAGGGTATCTTCAACTAGGATGGAATTTTTTATACTATTTCCATTGATTGAGCTAGATGTTTATTTGTAATCTTAACTTTTCTAGCAAGGTGAGCCTCAAAGTCAAGTTTGATCTAATCACTAATCTCCTCAAGGTGATGGGAAAGTGAATGGAACTACACTTTCTCTTGAACTAACTTCCAAGAAGGAAAGGTTGGAAGTACTTGTGAGGGACTTGGAGGGTTTTTACATTCATTTGCTTGAGAATTTTTAGGGATGATGGGTATCTCAATATAAGACTAATATGGAATGGATGAGGGGGCATAAGGATGATGATAATGAGCCTACTATCTCTCATGCACTACTAGCCTCTCTTCAATGCTTGAAACTACACCACATATATCTAATAGATCAATACTAAGCCCTAAATTACCTTATCTCATAAGATATGCCCACCCCATTTTAGACTACTATAATGAATGTCTCATGCTCTTAATAAGGTTCTTAGTAATCTCTTGACCATACCCTCTCTATGTGTCAATCCCCACCATGTGTTTCTCATAACCAATTAAATTTTTTTTAGGCTTGAATCAAATTGGTTTGAGGCATGGGTAGGTTAACTAGGAATATTTTGAGCCTACCAAGACTGATCACGAGGATAAGTGGGTTGTCAAGAACGTGAATAGGACTCACAAGGAGGGTGATAATCTTGGTAGTAAAGAGTCTCATTTTAGTGTTGATAGGGGTCATAATGGGGATGATATGGGTTATAAGTTTGTTTATAATGAAGTGTATGATAGAATTTTTCCCTATATGTAGCCATAACTCATCATGAGACACATGAATAACTATGTAAACTATAAATAGAAACTATTTTTACCCCTGATGTGATGACCTTGTGATGCCTTCTAGCATGAAATATGATAGAAAATTTACTTCTCAAGTGCTTGAAACTCTTTGAGATGAATAAGTGTTATAAGTGAGTGTTATAATGCTTGAGTGATGGCTCCATATAGGGTATAATTATATCATACACTTCCTTATCAAAAACCTTATGACCCATATCACCCCCATTATGACCCTTATCAACCTTATACCAACCCCTATTATCCCTACAAAATGCCTCTTTACTACCAAGATTATCACCCTCCTTGTGGTTCATATTCACCTTCTTGGCAGACCACTTATCCTCTTGATTAGTCTCAATATCCTCACAAAATTCTTAGTCAGCCTACCTATCCCTCAAACCAATATGCTTCAAGTCTTAATCAAACTTTTTTGGGTTATGAGAAACACATGGTGGGGATTAACACATAGAGAGGGTATGGTCAAGAGATTCCTAGGAACCTTATTAAGAGCATAAGACATTCATTATGGTAGGATAAGAGGGGGTGAGCATATCTTATGAGAGAATATCATTCAAGTTTTAGTAGTGATCTATTGGATATAGGTGGTCTATTTTCAAGCATTGAAGAGAGACTAGTAGTGCATGAGATATAGAAAACTCATCATCATTAGCCTTATGTCCCCTCCTCTATCCCATATCAGTCTTCTATTGAGTTTTTCATCATCCTTCAAAAGACTCAAGCAAATGAATGTCAAAACCCTTTAATTCACTCACAAGTCATTCCAACCTTTCCTTCCTAGAAGTTAGTTCAGGAGAGAGTGTCGTGCCATTCACTTTACCATCATCTTGAGGAGATCAATGATCAGATCAAACTTGACTTTGAGGCTTACCTTGATAGACAAGTGAGATTTCAAATAAACATCTAGCTTAGTCATTATTAGTAGCATAAATAATGCCATCCTAGCTGAAGATACCCTCATTCATATCTAAAGCTAAAACATATGTGAAAGAGGCTCTTAAATCCAAGTTTACAACTTGGACACAAGTACTATAGTTAAGGAAAAGAGAAGATGACTCAGGAATAAACTAAGGTGTTGAATTGAAAGGCATGTATGAAACCACTCAACCCATACCCCTCCCTCTTTGATAATCCAAGGCATTTTCATCATGGAAATATATTCAAGGTAATGTATAGAAGAAAGAGGAGATGATGGTTGCTAAAGGTGAGCATTTGAATGAGCATGATAAAGCATCTACAACACCATTAGATTTTACTTCTATTCTTGAACTCTTTTAAGTATTTCCCATGCCACTCCTTAATAAATAGCCTATTCTTTAGAACATGAGTGAAAAAGGTCAAACTAAGGTGGTAGTTGATTAAGGCGACTTAAGTGAGCTAGAGGATAATTTGTCATTGGTACACCTCTTGGTAAAGAGAGACACCATTCACCCTTCAAGGATACAGAAGAAGATGTGTTGAAAGAGTATGATGAACCACAAGGGGAAGACACATCAATTGATTAAAGAAAAGATGACCTTAAATGATTTCTTGATGATATGGTAGATGCCCTCCATCATGACAGTCCTAAGGAGTATAAAAATAAAGTATTTGATCAGTTCATAGAAGTTACAAAAGAAAAGTGTAGACCAACCAATAAGGTTGATGAACAAGGTAACCTTGACATCATACAAATTGATCAAATTATTGTTGTAGATGTAGAAACTCCTGATAATCCATTACAAGTGGTAGAAAATTACTTACAATCCCATGAGCATGGTTAAGAATGCAAAGTTTCAAAATCTCTCTCAAATTATGATATGTATTCTCCTACATCAACCACTATTCAACTTGAAGAGAGTCCAAGCAAACTAAATCCACATGAACATCAATCAATATAATTGCTTGAAATCATTGAGTTAGGTTATAACCTTATTGAAACATGCCATGATCAAGATTATATTGATGATAATTTTTCCATTACACAAAAGGAAGGCAAACCTCCAAGCATACCTTTCCAAGAAGCTATCCCATTTAAAGGTGACTTGTTTGAGGTCCTCAAACAAGGTTATCAACCCCTCCTCCAACTTACAAATGTATTTTAACTCTTTTAGGGTAGAACTAAATTTAAATGGCCTTAATTAGTCATGAATTAGGATCCACCTCTCTTGGAAATGAACCGCGACCATGTCACAAGAACGACTTCAAACTGTTCAACTTGATTAGGAGCAACAAATGACTGAGATAGAATTAACATTGATTATGTAAGGTAGACAAGTGTGGGATGAATATGACTAGGTAATTGACTCACCTAGCTAGCTTATACACTTGAGGATGGATAAAGATAATTTAGTTGACCTTATAGGAATCCATGACTTGTAGATGACTTCAGTTGTAAGTGGAATCCCTCACTCAATACCTGATTTCACTTTGGTCATCACATAGTAATTTGAATTCATGGTTCCATGATGATCAAAGGACATTTCCTTTTAGTCCTAAAGGAGAAAGGAGGTGTTTTCTAATTATTTATTTATATTAGTTGTTTTCTTGTTTTAATAAGTGTGGTGTGGTTAGTTTCCTTAGTTATTTTGGTGTTTTGTCTTGTTGCTTGTGTGGTGATAGGTGTTATTTGATTTGATGTATGTGTTATGTCTTATGAGTTATTATAATACTATATGTGTTATAAGGTGATAATTTTTTTGGAATTATAATAAGATAATCATCTAATCCATGATGTCATGTTTGATTCTTCTCATTTTCATGAAAATTTTATGGGGTTTTTTGACAAACAAGCTGGTCAACCCCTATGAATCTCTATAATGTTGGAAATTTGGCCTCCCATGCCAAATGTCAACCCATGCAATCAATTTTTTTTCCATGACACTCACCTAAACATATAAATGTTAAATTAATAAATGGTTATTCCTTCCATGGTCTCATTTTTGACCTCTTTAATCCTATTATAGGTGTTATCATATGTGCTAGATCATGCTTGTCAACTCATCATGTCATAGTTATCTTCAAGTCTTTGGTTGATGTAGTAATTGGTCATGTGGTAATTTAATGAGTAAGAGAGTGTTAAAATTTATTTTGATGTCTATATAGGATTATTTTCCCTATTTTACAAGATTAAGTATCTTTAGAAAAAGTTAAGGTAGTTTGACAAGATTAAGGTTTCTATTTCTCATGAGTTTTAAGTCTATTTAAGCCATTTCAAGAAGGGATAACTTTACCATCATGATATAAAGGTGTATTATCCTTTTTTTAAGTCATGACATGAGGTATAATTATGTTTTTAATTTCATTATTCATGGTAGACCTTTCTAATCCTAATTCAAACCTTGATTCACCCTTTAAACCATCAAATGATCCCCCAAACATGCTATACAATCCAAATTACATTATGAAACCTTTGGACAGGGTATTCTTTTAGGTGTCTACTTTTTATAAAGGTATTAAAAATGTCCCATTATCATCATATAGTCATGAATAGGTGGTTTCATATCCATAAAGGTCTATTTTGAAACTCAAATTCACTCCCCACTCACCAAATGGGTCCCACACATAGGAGAGTATAATCCTTTAGCTCCCCATAACTATATAACTAGGTTTGAAATGTTATTTGACTTATTTTTTCCCTCCCTATGCCCTCCAATGGCATTTAAAAGCTTCAAACATGGAGAAAATATAGATAAGGAAGTGTTTACAAGTGTTTTTTATAGGTTGTATGGACCTCTAGATCATTTCCATACATGGAAGATCAAATATTACATCAGGGATCATGGTAGGAATTTTAGATAAGTTTCATGTCAAAAGGATGCCAAATAGGCCCAAAACATTTCTCTTTCTCCATCAAGCTCCTTAATAGTCCAAATAAGCTTTCAGGTTTTTGGTCAATTTATAAAGGAGAGAGAAAGTGAATATCTAGGACTTTTGGAAGAGGAAGGGGAACTCTTAACCTTCCCATTCTTGGAATTTGTCTTTACATTAATGTCCTATGCTATATGAATAAACATTAATAATTTGGGCCCTCAAATGGTCTTCTTTATCTTTACAAGGAGCTAAAGTTGCATTAGTTTTGGTACATCCTTGAAGTGTTTTTGAAAATCAATGATTTATGTGTGTTTCATAGGTCCTTCCATGGCATTTCACACCCGTGGTTCACAAGTGGGGGTTGAAAAAGCAAGAAAACTTTCATTTTGACACATATGCAAGTTACATGGTAGTGTTCTTCATGTTATAGAGCATTAGTACATAAAAATGATAGTGAGGGGGTGGTTTTAGAGTGGATGAAGAGTTTATTGTAGTTATTTTAAAATTTCTCTTCCCTTAAGTTCTCACCATAATCATTAGACCAAACAACCCCTTCAATCCCTATCTCCAATGGTGATTGTCATCTAGGTAATGTAATCTCCTTGACAAAGTGGAATTAAGGTACCTATAAGGAGTTTTTAGGTTGTCTAATATGCATAAAATTAAGCCTCATATTTTATTCATGATTTGTAATTTTTACCCATATTCATCATTACCCTATACACTAACCATGTCCACCCTCAGCCTGCTATGCAAAGATAAACCCCTCACAGTCACATTGGGCCTCATTGTGTAAACTAAGATGATGAAGTGCCATTTTTGGGTTGAAATATTGGATACATTTAAAATACCTAAGGAGTCATATGGGCCTATTAATAATAATTAAAATGGGAAATTAGGGTCTAAGTTAGGATCAACACTCTCAACCACCTCAAGTTGACAACTCAATCAAGACCCTAATGGAAACAATATTGTGAATACATGGTGAGAAGAGCCCTAGTAAAATTATGAGGTTTTAAAGAGATTTAAAAAGTTTAGAATATTATTATGATTCAATCAACATTATAAAATCACCCATGAGGATAGTAGAGTATTCATCCACCTAATAAGTGATCACACATAGTCATCAGGCCTATAAAGACCACCTACAGACCTGACTATAGTAAGAGATCAAGTTAATCATAAAATCCAACTTCAATGAGACTTGAAGGTTTTTGAGATTAAATGGACTAGATAATCCATAGTATAAGTAATAGATATGGTGAATCATGTATATGTCCCCCTTCAAAACAAGACTCACCTCTTACCCCTTACATAGACAACATGATATGACTATGTCCTATATATAGTCAAAAACTTAGTGATTGAATTGGAAAGGGATAGGAGTTTTAGAAGGTATGTGATAATTAAAATTCATATTATTCATGATATACTACTAAAAATTACTTCAAAGTGATATCAAAGAATAGCATTCACACTCACATTCTAAAAGCCCAAAATTGCATCTACAGGTTTGACTGTAAGCAAAATGAAAATTGAGCAAGTGAACCTATTACAAGGGGTATTAAAATGAATAAACTTTAAAATATTTAAAAATTCATATGATTAATTACTATTTTTGATGATTATGATAATATTTTCATAAGGAGAAAGATACACTATTTCACATAAGTCAAGGCCTAACTGCCACCTATAGGTAGGGTAAGAGAAAGTGTGACTATATTAAAAACCATGTGGGGGTGAAGGGTTAGAGTGGAAATAGAGGACCCAAGAATTTTTAAATTAATTATATTAGTATTAATTATTATATTGGGTCCTTTAGACATCAAAATATATTGTAGACTAAACAAACTTGGTTGATCACCTATAGCCAAGCAAGCAAGGTTGTAAGAAAGAGAGGTTAAGTCATGAAACCCTAAAAAGATGTGAAAGATGTAACTGAGAAAAATATCTATATATTATATTCTTAATTATCTTAGTGTTTATTTTCAAAAAAATTAATCCCTGAGATAGACAAAATATCTTAATTTCCTACTTAGCCCATTAGGCCTATAACTAATGTAAACAGGCATGTACTAAAGTTGAAGGCATTCACATATTTTAGGGGTCCTTGAGAGTTGAAACCATATGAGAAGGATATTATATAATCATATAAAGTTTTCATGATGAAAAAACCTCAATTTAATGTATAATACAATTCATCAAGCCCCTAGGGCTACATGGGCATAACTTCTTAGAAACCTTAGGCCTGAGTATATGAGGAGCATGTAGGGATGAAGGAGGCTCAATCAAAAGAATTCCACCAACCTTTGAGATGATATTACATGATTTTATATCTTATTAAACATTATTTAAATAAATATTAAACCACTTAGGTCTCTATCACCTATTATCAATCACTCAGGTTTGGCAGTCACGGCACTCAAGACAAGCTCGTATGAGAGAATAGAGATAGAGATGGAGTTTAAGAACTTGGGGACAAATGAAAAGGTTGGGAATAGGTGGAATAAGTGTGACATGATTATTTTTAGACCATCAATAACATACATGTAATTCAAACCCTTGGGAATCAATCTGGTCATATTAGGCTTAAATATATTCTTGGCTACTCAAGACTCCATCCTCAATCTTGGTGACTAACCTAGACCCTCCCAAGTAGGAATAACATCAAGAGAAGATATGGAGGGATGGTATAGGTCCTAAAGAGGATTTTTTTGGTAGAGGGTATTAATTAAAAGGATATATTAGTCCCATCACTGATCTTGAGTTGTACTGCATCTATTCTACCACTTCAAACCACTAGTTTAAACACTCATTTCTCACATGATAGAGGAACTCAAAGTTAATATTCTTATCAGTAGTTGATAATCCCTATGGACTCAACATCCATGGAGGAGAGACTTGGATTAAGGGGCCCACCTTTATAAATCATCTTTAATACTATAACCATGTCTAGGATGATTGTAAAGAGTTTGAAATCTACCATATTCTACTCATATCTCTCCCTAAAAGTTGTGTGAGAATAAGAGAAATTAAAGGCTTTTAGGGGGGTTATGGGCTCAACATCCATGACCATAAGTTTGGGATTAGAGGTCTATACTTTATGAACTATAATTAATATGGTGGACCTCTAAAACCCTATTTAAACCCTAAGATAGACCTAACTTTTTAAAAGTGGAGATAATCTCAAACACCATAGGTTAACCTAAAAAACACTTAGATCCCCTAGTATACTCAGAGGAGACCTCAGTTATGGTACTGGTTTGTAAGGACACTATATAGAATTGTCAAAAACTATGTATTTTCTAATAATTGGAATAGAGAATAGGGTAAATGGTTGTTTGATAAGTTTACAATAATTGTATTTGGTGGTTTTGGATTTGTTTCACCTTATAAAATCATAAAATTTCCACAAATATTCCTTGAAATGCTTCTATAATTCCACACCAAATATCCAGTCTAAAGATGTTAAGAAGAAGTGGCCTAATCACCTACACAAGCTAAATTTTTAAGATAACACTATTTTAAAGGCCTATGTCATGATGTATAACAATTATTCAGACCTAACTCATGCTAATTTACCTATTCTAAAGGTTTTATGTAGGTTTTATGGCCATTCAATCAGCCAACAATCACGTAACTAGGCCAGTGGCCTAATTGGCCTTTTTGGTCAATAAGGAGAGATGGAAGTTGGCATGGGAGGCTAATAAATTATGTCATAAAGTGTCATTACACCTTATAACTATCATCATGAAGGAAATAAACACACCTCATGGTCATTATGGAAGGTTAGAGCAATTTTCCTTGGCCTAGTCAACATGCAAGGAGAAGCGTAGGTTGCTCAATGCTTCATGGAGGCCTAATTGCACCTCATTTACACTTTGTAACTACCATAGGAGAAGTGATTGACCTTTTTTGGGATTTTTCATTCCTTAGATGAATTAAACTAAAGCTCATCCCTCCACTCTACCTCAACACCTCAAGGGATCATTGAATAATACCAATGCATGGAGGGGGATATATGAGGACTATTATAACTAATGTAACTACTACATGAGTGGATTGTGGTCATTTATGACCTTTTATTTCCAATTCCATGCCATTTTCCCTCTCTTTATTATATCATTATTCTATATATTAAGGCCTTAAGGCCATTATACACAGCCCTCATCTGGGTATGAGGAAACTTTACCTAGATTTGCACTTTATAAACCTTTTGGATTAATTAATGAACTATTGAAATTATTTCATGTTGGTACATAGTGTGTCATTTTATTATTGATATGCATATGTGGCATGTTTCTCTCCCATTGTAGGTCCTTATCTCACCTAGATGCTAGTAGGTGTGTTATGAAAGTCATATGGTGTGCAAGAGTGTTGGTGATTGAGTTTCAAGTGTAATCTGACTGGTAAGTTCCTTAGATTAGACATTCCTATCATGACCTTCATATTCTAACCACCTAATACAAACTCCATGTGAAATATTATTTCATAGGAACTCTTGGAGATAATAGTGAAGTTATTAGTCTAATTCATTAATATTATTTAGGGTAAATAAAATGGATAACTTATATTGGTATATCACCATCCTTAGATTAGGTTTCCTTTATGCATTCCTTCTATCCCTTTTCACCCCATTCAGTAAGTCTTAGTGATTTTGATCCATAATAAATGCACTATGGGAGTTATCCCCATAATCTAGAGGTTTAGCCCAACCATATGTCACCCATATCCTTGGGTTATTCTTATGTTACCCCAACCTTGGATGCATCCCTAAATAACCTCCTCCTAGGGTACAGGTTAGAGTGATAACAAGTTTATTACTTGGATTTTAGGCAATAGGAAAATTAATGTTTTCCAAAGTCTTCCCATATAAATGGAAAAGTGTTTGGGTAAGGGGAGGTATTCCAAAGTCCTCATTCTCCTACCACATTGAGTAGAGAAAATAAATAATCATCCATAATGAGTGATTCATCAACCTTTTTTAATATTATAACCTCTTATAGTTTCCATGTATTATAAAATTCTTGAGATCTTGATTTTCAAATGAATCTTGTGTTCTTTATTGGGTGTTATTATTAAAATATCTTATATGTAGAGAAGAATGATAGATCAAGCCTTTTATCCATGTTTACCTCTTATCCCTTACCCACACATTGCCTTACCTTACACTTGAATGGTAACTAATATAGACACCAAAAATCTGGACACCTACGATTATGATTATCGAAGTAGGCCTAGAATTACCCCTAGACCCTCTTAGGACCAACCTACACCTATCAATCCTAAACCAAAAAAATTTCACTCAGTTGCACCTAAGTGGCCCTAAGATTCACGACCCTATCCTTGGGGCCCTTGACCGTCAATGGTCAGGGTGACCATCGACAGTCAGCCTTGAGAACCCTTGACCATCAACGGTCACGATCCACCTATATACCAAGAGCATGCAATATATATCAATAATTTTCTAAATATAACTTGTGTAATTTGTTTTTGGAACCTTTATAGGCATGAATTATATTTAGATGACCTAATTATACCTTTACTTCCACCTCTTGCTTATGCCTATAAGAGAGAGAGACCTGGGAGGTCAAATCCATCTATAATAATTATTAGGAGCTCAAGTATTTAGGAGTTTTCTTTTGCAAGTCAATTAGTTAAATTAGTGTCATCAATGTTATCAATAATTATTATCCATCTTATTAAGATTCAACTTTCCATCAACTCTCAACCAAGATTTCAAGTACTATTACTTTGTTAGAATTGACCCAGATTCCACCAACAGGCTAACTACATCAACCACCCACCTGATTAACTTCTAGTAAGATAAGTACTTGTTTATTAATATTCATGTGATTTTATTACATTTAAAAATAAATCATCCCTTGCCTAAATTCTATAATTCATCTATGAAATCTTGTCATCTTCTATTGATCAATCCCAGAATTCCATAATCAACCACCGATGGTTAGACCCCAACCATCGATGGTCAGGCTAACCACTAACGGTCACCTCAATTTCCAATGGTCACCTATGGTAGGAAAACCAACAAGTTGATTTTACCCACCCACACCCAATGATATTGCGATTTTTTGCCTCAATGGTGTGTTCAGCAAATAAAGGAGAGTTATTTTGTGGTTGTGCTAACACAAGAGGAAAATTGAGTTTTTTATTCATCTGTGACTCATAAAGGTTTTCACCAAGGGACTCTTGTTGATTGTGATTTGAATGTGGATTATCTAATAACACCATGACAAGGGTGATCCTGAAGAACATCTCTAATATTTATATATGAAATCCCCTGATTATGCCTCCAACGATAAAATTATGACCAAATTATTTTCAATTAGAATTAAGGACTATAATTTATGATGGTTTTATGATTTACTAATATATTTAATTAGATAATTCAAACCTCTAGTCCTAGTTTCTATAACAATTCTCTTTAAACATCACTAAAAATTTTCACATGGTCAAATTATAAAGATCAAATAAGAGGAAATGAAATTATACAAACTAAAATACCTAACTAGATTAGCTAAGCATAAATATTAATTACGATAAAAATGAAATATTTTATGATAAAATTCCCCCATTTATTACATTATTTACAAAAATTTACCCCTGAAATAGATCAAATTTCACCTTACCAAGAGACTTGGTGAGTATATCTACTATTTGTGAATCTGTCAGGCAGTACTAAAACTGAATATGGTGGTTCAAAACTTGTTCTCTGATGTAATGACACTGAACCTCAACATGTTTGGTTCATTCATGTAATATTCCATAGGCCCCTCTCTAATTTTTTGAAGCTACCCTGACCCATTAGCACTAGTATTAATTAGTTTATCACTAATTAGATCATTTTTAGTCTACTTTTCTAGCAAGCTTTCTTGTATTTGATTTTAGTACCTTTTGATTATTGATACAAGTACCTTCTTTCCAATTTATAAACTTGATTATTCAAAAATTTTAGATTGATATCCCCTAAATAAGCTCTCACTTCCAAGATCTATCTATCGCTAAGCAATCCACCCAACTATCTATCTAACAAACAAGTTTTATTTAGTTCTTTCTTATCTATAGGTCTTCCTCCCAAGCCAAAGAGGAGCTCTTCATATTATTCTAATTCAATGTACACACAAAAAAATAGGTTTCTTAACCATACTCATATTGATTTTTTTTATCTTTTTTTTAGAACTAAAGCTAAAAATTTACATGAAACATTTTGGCACACCCAGTGTGACCTAGAGTCTTTACTCATATTTTCTTTGCATTTGTATGCTCTCCTCTCTATTTATGCTCATAAGTGAAATTTAAATTTATTTTGGGGCTTAAAATCAACTACATCCATTGATTTATTTTAAACATCAATTCACTTTGAATTAAATCACAATAATCTTATCGTAGCATCACCTTTATTACACACACTAACCAGACCACTTTCATCAATCAAATACCAAAATAATTTGAGAAAAGGCCCAACTGGGATTTCATCACTTTGTGGTCACCTTACCAATTCACAAAAATCCTACTTGGAGTTCATTACTAGGAGGAGAACCAACTCAGCTCTTTGGTTGAGTATAAACTCTGGACATCAATATATATTAGCTAAGCACCCAATGCCCTTATCATTATCAAAAAATGAAGTGAGGGGGTAGGCCCCAATATCAATCCATGTATTGATTACAATATAGGTTATTTTGAGCACCTAAACAACCCAAAACCAACCATAGGTTGCTTCTATAGTACCTGATCTTCAAGCCAACTTCTATCACACATTCTCATAAATTAAGACATAAGCCAAAAGTGAGATTAAAACTAAACCTCTAGGCTTAAAACATATTTCATAGTGTGTGTCTTGATTTCCTTAATCATTTTCTTATCTTCTTCTTATTTGATTGGTGAGATTGTTCTTGTTTTCTCTCCCTTATTTCTTATATGGTTCTCACTCATCAGTAGTGAAGAAACCTAGTAGAACAAGACCCATCACTTAAATCAACCTATTTATCTATGGAGTACGTCTCTGAGGTATAAAATTCACCTCATCCACTAGGAAGCCCTAATTTCCCTCAAGTATTTCCCCAAGGAGACATGGATTTTACCACCTTTCTAGACAATAATCCAATGGCCCTTCAACACTATCTTAACACCTCTTCTCACCATATCCTAGTTTCAACTCTACCTCAAGATCCTCCTTATGGCATGCCATCCCACCTTATGGAGGGTATCCTTATTTCCACAGTCACCACCCAACCTTTAACCACCCAAGAATCTTTGTCTACTAACCCCTTTAATGCTACAAATAAGAACCAACCTATCCAACCAACCATTACCCTTACACCTTCCACCCCTAATAATGACTCCTCTACCTTGGGGATAACCCAAACATTGACCTATCATGCCCCACTTGTAGTTGGAGCACCCACCATTAGCATTACCAACCTCCCCTCTATCAAACATAGCCCATCAATTAATACCCCTTTACCAAGCTTAGGGTTATGTATCCCTTCTACCTCACCACCCATTAGCACAAAGGTCACTACCTTCCCTCTTGTCACCAACCCAATTACCACTGATGCCCAATCCATAGTGAATTCTCAGTAGTTACCCATTGCACCCACTCTAGGATACATCCCTAACCTATAAGGGTATGTACCCACTACCCAACTACCATCATCCACCTACCCTACCCAACCTCTAACATCCATATTATAACATGTGGTAGCCTCTCAACTACCAAATAATTACCAATATGTTGCCCAACTATAACCACAATACCAGCCTTATAATCCTTTTGGTGTACCACCTCAAACCAACCTAATGAAAATTCTCATGGACAAGATAACCAACCTTGAGTCATCCATTTCAAGAGCTCATAACATCCTATGCTATGATTAGATTTATAACTAACTTATTCACCCTTTAGTCCCCATCAGACCTTACCCTATTTAATGGGAGATTCTAAAATTTAACAAATTTCAAAGCAAGGAGGACCCCCAAAAACACCTTAGGGTTTTTAGGAATGTATGTTACATGGTTGCTTGTGATGATGCCCTTCTCCTTCAAAACTTCCCCATGTCTTTATCCATCCCAGCACTCAATTGGTATAGTGCCCTCACCAAGCATTCCATCTTCTTTTTCACCCAACTACCACAAGTCTTCTTGGATCACTTTTCCATTAACATTTCCAATAAGGTCTCTATCATAGACCTCTATTCTATCAAGAAATTCGATGATGATTCCATTGCCAATTTTGTCACTCATTAGAGAAGCTTGATTAATCAGATTTCATCTCCCTACCTCAACTTGAACTTATAGAACTTTTCACTTGATCTTACACCAAACATGTATCTTCTACATTGCATGTCCAAAGCTTTAAAACCTTTGATGATGCTTTTACCATGGCAGGTAAGATAGAAAACTAGGCCATAGATGAGGGTAAATTGAAGTTAAAAAATAAGAACTTTACCTTCAATACCAACAAAACCCCATCCTCCAAACCCAACAACCAATCCAATACCAAAACTAAGACAAGGGGAACCACAAATGTTGTCATCCTTAAAACCACCCCTCCACCCAATGTCAATCAACAAAATTCTCCCATTACCTCCAATCATAATGAAAGGAACCTAAATTGAAGTGACCAAAAATAATTCACTCCACTTAGAGAATCTTACACCTCAGTTATAGAGAAGCTACTAAAATCTAACCCTATAGAACTTCCACCTATCAAACCTCCCTAGCAATTTGATTCTTCTCATCTAGCACCTACTTGGTACGATGAGAATGACTTATGTGATTTTCATCAAGTAGTTATAAATGATGTTAGTCGATGTAATACTTTCAATAATAATGTTTAGAGTCTTATTGATAAATGGGAACTCATGTTGGATAATCCCAATGCCCCTCAAAATCAAGATCTTGACATCTTTAAGAAACCTTTCCCTAACCATGCCCTTTTAAAATCCAAGGACACATAGGCTAAGTTCTCTCATAATGCCCATATAGTCAACATGGTTCACAATACACCTACATATGAGGACCCAATCAGCCAATCTACCCATTCCTCCCCCACTTCACTTACTGAGGTCAAGGAGTCACCTTACCCTCCTTTGGATATCCAAAATAAAGAATTTATTTTCTCCCTATCTACCCTCATAGAAGTTTTAGAAATATCACATACTACCTCAACTAGCACATTTGGGCAAATCAATATTATTGATTCACCACCTCAACCAACTGCCCAACAAATAGCTACTCCTATGGATATTATCCTTAAAGGAGGAGCATTTCTACCCACACCTCTCATAGATGAGCCATTTATCCCAACCTTACTTCCCTCACCTCAAGAGATCAACCAACCTACCAAGAATCCTCCCCAACCCATAATTCTATTTGTTGCATCCACTACCCATGGATCAAGATTAGTACACAAACCTTTTTTCACATTAGTACAAAAATTAGAATTTTCCTTAAAACTAGATACAGATCAAACCACTTTTTGACAATAGTTAGGGCTTCCCTCCATCAAAATAATTTAACCTTATAGCATGCCTCTAACAAACCAATCTATCATCTTTCCACCACCTCTTAAACCAGTCTATACCTTTAAAAACCCCTCAATTTCTCAGTCAACCAAAAAATCCACCACCTCACCAACCAAACCTTTCAAAACTCTTAGTGTCTTCCCTAATCAGAGTTTGGTTCCCCCATCCTTGAAAGTAGACTTAACTTCACCCAAGCCTATACCCAAGTATTGACCCACACCAACCAAGAGGATGAAAGCATTGAAAGGACACATGACTAAGCCTTTACCTCCCTCTACCTTTCCCTGTATCTTAAGGCCTCACCATTCCACTTTTCTTAAAAATAAAACCCCTTTCAACATATGTCACCCACTACCATTGATTACACCATCACATTTATTAGCTAACACACCAGTCCTTCCCAAGTCACAACTAGTTAGACCACTAACTTTGGCTACCTTAACTACCAACATACCTAGTCTAAGACCATCCAATAGAACCACCTTACCCAAGCCATCTCTCATGCAACCTATTACCACCCACATACCCATCTTACCAACAAAAACTATGAGCCCAAAGCCTTCCTTACCTGTAGAAAAATCCTATACAACCATTCTTCAAAGGTTAGTGCATACCTCCTACCTCACATTATCTCCCATCAGACCTTTTGATCCTCTTGGTTCAAATCCAACTTGATACAATGACCTTTAAATCTAATCTTATCACAAGACACCTAGGCATAACACAAAGAATTATAAAGCTCTTTAGGCCATTATCCACCAACTCTATGATGAATATGATCTCTTGATAGACAAACTTCCATTGATTCCTCTACCATTGAAACCAAGAACTAGCCACCAATGCATTCCTAATCCCCCACTCTCACCTTAGAGTGAAAGAGAATCTACCAAACCCCCCATCACACCTTCCCCCTCTATCCATACCATTAATGTGGTCACAAGATCACAAAAAAAGGATAAATGGAAGGCCAAAGTGTCCATTTCATGGACATACCCACAAAATCACCCTATACCAAACTAGATCTCAACCTCTACATTTGTAGCTAAGTCCAAAATCACCTTCTTAGGCACTTCAAAGACTAACCCCTTTAAATCCATCTGGAGGGTCATCCTTAAACAAATTCACCAAAACCCTACTTAAATGAGCCTCTATGAGCTCATTTCCACCTCACCTCATCATTTTCAAGCCATGATCAATACTATATAAGCCATTAAGGTTAGACCAAGAGACTCTCAGCCTATAGAGGCATTCAGTGCACTTCAACTCTCCACCCTTATTACCTTCAAGAACTCAAAGATACCTTCTATCCACCTTGAATACCTAGATCCCCCTATTTTTATTACATCCCACATCAACCAAACCCACATAAAATGGGTTATGATCGATGGGGGAGAAAATATCAACATCATCTCTTCCCACGCTTATGAGCAACTAAAGCTACCAGATAATATCATGTTCAAAACTTCAACCACCCTTAGATCTTTTAATGACATTATGACCACTACCTTGGGAACCATCATCCTTAATATTTTATAAGATCATCATAGCCTCATAGCCTCATGTATTTGTCTCCTTTGGTAAGATCCTCCTACATTCACCTTGTTATTTTTTCATATTGTACGACTGCCATTTTTGACCTTAGAGGCATTTTTTGAAAAATACCTTTAAAATCATATCAAAAGGCCTTTGATGAAAAATCCATTTATATATATTTTTTGTGTTTTTTTAGATCTAAAATGGGTTATTCTTAGTTTTCTAAAAAAATCATGTATTTTCCCAAAAAATGATTTTTTATATCTGGTCATCATTTGTACAACCGAAGTAATCCAGCCTACAAACCCCAATTTACTCTATGTAGACCAAATCAAGTTTATAAAGTGATTCTACTTGTTTATAGACCAAATCAAGTTTTTGAAGTGCTTCTACTTGTTCATTGACCAAATTGGGTTTTTGAAGTGCTTCTACTTGCTCGCTAACCAAATCGGGTTTCCAAAGTGCTTCTACTTGCTCGTAGACCAAATCGGGTTTCTCAAGTGCTTCTACTTATAAGTAATAAAGATTATCTAGGGTGAAAACTTATAATTAATTAGGTTTATTAACCCTAATTACTTGCTTACTAGACCCATTTGGGTTTTCCAGGGTTGATTACTCATTACTTGTTTCATAAGTTGCAGTTGTACTCATTACTTGTTTCATAAGTTGCAGTTGTTTGAAACTTTAAAGTTGTGTAGGTTGAAGAACCTTATTTACTCTGGCTAGACCTATTCAATTTTTTAAAGGTTGACAACTTATTACTCATCTAAAGCAAATAAGTTGAAATAACTTGAAGTAAAGTAGCTCAAAGAACCTGAAATACATTGTGGAGAAGTAATTAGGTTTTCTAAGGTCAACTGCTTATAACTTTTTATAAGTTGAAGTAGTTTAATAACCCAAAGTTGAAGTTGTTTAGAACGCTGAGCAAGTAAACATGTGACGTTCTAGAAGTCATCAAATTTTATGTGAAAGGTAATGAAGAAATATAATTAAGTTGTTTATTTTTTTGGATTTATGGTGAAAAAAACACAAGTGAGGAAAGGGTCCAGGAATATGTTGAAGTAAGAACTTGTAAGTGTTATAAATTTGATTGGTAACTCTTTTTTAAGTGTTATTTACTTCAAAAATTCTTATTTTTTATGCTCTACATATTGGACCTATCATTGGGCCTTCCACAGCTATAAAAAAATTCATAATTTTTGTACACTCTTGAACACATTATCACTTGTATTAGATGTTCCTCTTATTCCTTATACTTATACACCTACTTCTCAAAACACATTTTTGGTTGAATCTGACGTCTATATGAGCATGCTTATATTTAATACATTTAGAGGGGGGTCATTACCTAATAGTTCTAAGGGGTACTTGTGTGTTTGTTGTGAATTCAATCTTTTTTTTTTCATATCACTTCTTTACTTACTACAGTAATACTTACTTCTAGAAGCACTATGGATTCATTCTCAATAAGTCCACTTAAACATTTTAATTATCATGAATGGACCTAGAATGTAAATTATCTTACAATCTAAGGGTTACCATCAGATTATAATGGGCACTGAGACTAAACCTACTAATGTTGGAGTGAAAATAAAATGGTTTAACCATTGTGATAAAGTTTGTGGACTACTGTGTCTTTTCATCTCCCTAGATCTACTCTTTCACATTAAATCTTCCAAAATACCTACTGAAGTGTGGGCCCAACTTACCAATCTCTTTGGAGTGTAGTATGTGATGAGAAGACATGAGCTAGAAAATGAGGTTATTAGATTGAGCCTAGATGACTTTGACACTCTTCAGGACTTCTTTACCAAGTTCAGACTTTTGAGATTATAGTTGAAATCATGTGAAATTGATAATAAAGATGAATAACTTATTCTATCAATACACTCTAAATTGGGTCCTAAATATTTTGTATTTGTGTCCACTTTCCATGCCACTAAGAGTAATCTTGAAGCCACATGGAAGATGCCTTCTTTAGATACTTTTATTGCGAACCTAATTCAAGAATAAGATAAGTTGATACAGATGGGCATAGTGAAGTCATCTAAATATAATGCATTACATGTTGAGAAAGATAAGGCTTCTAATAGTAGAGAGAAAATAGTTCAATAAAAAGGATGAGAAGGGTAAAAATCTTTCCACATTCAAATCAAACAATGAGACCTCTTCTTTCAGTCATAAGCCTAAGAAATATTGGATCAAATGTGGGCATTGCTCAGGTAAGCTTGATGAGATTAAATGTTTGAATAAATAAATTTACCACCTTACTATCCTTCTTATTTATAACAACATAGGTATTCTAGATTCTATCAAACCATCTTCATCAACCCATGAATCCACTAAGTCAAATGAATTTGGAAAAGAAAAGGCAAAATATAATAACAAGGGGAAACATAAGGGCAAAGCCTTAGTTGTAGTTGTGCCTCCAACTCCTCCTGCATGGGTCATTGACTTTGGTGCTTCACATCACATGGCCTCTTCACAGATTGAGTTTAATTCCTCGGAACCATGTGACATTTCCTTTGTATAATTGGGTGACAACACTTCTAAAAAGGTTCTCAAGAGAGGTTCTATGAAGTGAGTGGTGGAACATTCAATAATGTTTTAAGTGTGCCCTCACTCTCAACTAATCTCTTGTCAGTCTACTAGATCACTCACCTTGGTATGGGCATGTGAGTTGAATTCATTCCAAATTCAGTGTACATCAAAGAGTTACATAGTGATACTATTTTGGCTATGGGAATGGTTGATCATTAGACTTAGATATGTATCTTCTAACACTTTTCTCTTGACTCTCCTTTAGATTCTTTAGATTCCTCTTTAGACTCACATGTACCTATTGACACTTCTGAGCCTGAGCTTCTTTCTTATATTGACAACTCTTCTTCTACAAATGAATACAATAGTGAAGTGGACATACCTCCACCATAATCTTATCACCTTCCAAATATTTAAGAGTTAGTTCTTGATCCACTTACCTCTGGTCTACTTCAGACATTACAAGGTAATGGTCTACTAATCTAGGACACATCAGACATCAAGCAGTCTATTTCATAGTTAAAAATAATTCCATAGACCTTCTTTGCCTCTACTTCTATTGCACCATCTTGGTATAGAGCAGTTGGCTCACCTACCTTGCACTATGAGGATCATTCCTTTCATATAAATCACACCTTGGTTGAAGATCCATTAGGAACTTGGTGGACAAACTCATTATTCTAGGGTAATCCACTCCTCACTACATCTACTTATAATTCATAGTTACTTCCAAGCATTCCTATGGGGGACACTGGATGGCTACAGTGAATTGTAGACCTTAGTGGGGATTTTTAGTCCTCTTCTTTTATTTGCTATGTTTTTGGGGAGGAGATTTAATTCTATAGGTTTTATCCTTTACCCTAGTTTATGTGAGTTACATTGTACTTGGGTACCTCATCAGGCCTCATTACTAAGACCCAATTCTTCTACCCACCTAATATATGCTTTAGGGGGGTGTCAGTGTAATTTTTTTCCCACCTAGTGATTTTACCTACATGTATTTTTAGCTTACTTAAGTTAGTTAATTAATTCATTAGGGTCATTTACCTTCAAGTAGGTTCTAATTATAGTTAGGGTTTTACCTTTTTGGTGAGCTAATCTCACCCCATATGTACTTTCTTTTTTCCTAAAGTGGCTAATTTAAACATTTCATTTATGGAATTTTCTTGTTTTCAGAGCTCTCATTCTAACTCTAAAATAATTCAACATTCATCATGTGGTCACTATTCAAATATCTTAGTTAAATCTATCAGTTAGGACCTCGTATGCTCCCCAAACTCTTATATGTGGTTGAAGGTGAATTCTAGTATAATGTTTTGCTAGGGAGACCTTAGATTTGAGCCATGGATTGTGTACCTTACACCCTCCACCATTGTGTCAAGTTTAAACATGAAAGTCAATTTGTTACCATACAAGCTGACATTATCCATTTTTCATCATGTAATATGACCTACTAACCTAATGATGTTCCTCTACCTCCATCCAAAGCACCATAAACAACCACCATCAAGCCCTTACCCATGGAAGCCAAATCCATTACTTCTTCCCCTTCCACTAAGGCCTCTACCAACTCATCTATCCCTATAGACTAGATACCCATCACTAACCCTTTGTAACCTACATTCCAATGCCTTACCCTTAGATAATATCATCTCCTCACCCTTGATGTCTTCCTCACTCCCCAAGAATATGAGAAACTCAACCACCAACCAGGTTATGACCCCAAAATTAGAGCCATTACTACCTTGGGTAATTTAAGATATCAAACCCACTTTATCTATGGGGTAATTTACAAGCCACATAATTCTACCATCACTCCTCTCCACCTCAACCATTCACCTCTACCTTATCTTATTTAGACAACCTAGAATTCACCAAACTATACCTTCATAGATGTGCTTGGAAGGGATTTGGTTTAGGATGATATGATCATGGCCCACACATGTTGACCTCAATTGAGACCCAAAAGCCTCATTAGAATCATGACCTTAGCTTCATTCTACCCAATAAGAAGAAATCCAAACAAACTACCCCTACCATTGTTGAAGAAGAGACCACTTCCTCACCAACGCCCCCTTCACCTATGGGTGAGGATGAGTACATCATACCACCTATTTTTTTTAATCAACATGATTACCCTTAGCCCCATAACTTATAGAAAGGAAGGGGCATCCATATCCATCCCTTTGACCCATCCTAAACTTGTGGGAGAAGACTCTCCTACCATTAACATTATTTAGTGTCAGGATGATGATGTTATTCTCACCTACCTTGGTACACCAAATTCCTCCATCCACAAATATTTACCTCCAAAAACCTCAACCATGTTTAATGAATTTACCATAAACATTGACATATGCACTTGATACAACCCCTATATCATCAAACTTGGCCAAACTCTCACCTCTGAGGAACTACATGACTTCTCTACCTTCCTCTAAGACCACAGTATTGCATTTGTCTAGTCATATACTGGCATGCCTAGTATTGACCCAACCATTACCACCCACAACATCATAACCAATCATAACACCAACCCTATCAAATAAAAACTTCATTGAATGCACCCTTGCATATCTCTCTTTGTCAAAAAAGAGCTTCAACACCTCCTTTCTATCAACTTTATTCAACCCATCAATTATCCTCAATGGGTTTTAAACATTATACCTATCACTAAAGCCATAGGGGGACTATGTCTATGTGTGGACTTTCATGAACCCAACCTCACCTTCCTAAAGGATGACTTTCCTCTACCTAGCATTGACCAACTCATTGATCTTATAGCAGGCCATGAGATGTTGTCTCTCATGGATGGATTCTTAGATTATAATCAGATTTTGATTACCCCTAAAAATTAGAACAAAACTATCTTTATCACCCCATAGGGGACCTTCTATTATAAAGTCATGCCCTTAGGTCTTAATAATGATGGTACAACCTACCAATGTGTCATGACCTATATTTTCCATGACTTTATCCATATAATTGTCGAAGACTATGTGGATGACCTTCTTAAGAAGTCTAATCTTTGTAAAGACCATTTAGCCATTTTCAAGATTATCTTTGAGTAACTTATCCACTATCACATCCACCTCAATCCCAAAAAATGTATTTTTGGGTTCTTGTCAGGCAAACTTCTTGGTTTCATCATTTCCCTTCAAGGAATCAAATTTGATCTAGCCAAAATCAAAGCCATCTTTGAGATGCTACCTCTAACCAACCTTAAACAACTCTGTAGGTTGTAGGGAAAACTTTAATCCATTCATCACTTCATCTCCCAGCTCTCTGATTAGTATCAACCCTTCCCCCACCTCTTGAAAAATTATGTCTCTTTCAAGTGGAATATCAATTATCAAAAGGCCTTTGATGCACTCCAAGAATCCCTGCTATCTCCACCTATCCTTACACCTCTTAAGGATGGACAACCTTTCTACCTCTACATCTATGCCACAGACCACTCCCTAAGGGAGTTGTTTGCTCATCAAGATGAATAACATAAGGAGAAATCCATCTATTAAATTATCCATATCCTTATCAAATATGAGAATCGATACACACATACTGAGAAACTATGTTTGGCCCTAGTCTTTGTGGCCAACAAAATTTTCCACTACCTTCTTAACCACAAAACTTTTATCATAACCAATACCGACCCCCTTAAATACATGCACTCCAAACCATACCAAAACTAGCATATAGCTAAGTGGCTCATGTTTTAGTTGAGTTTGACCTTGAGTTCTTCCATCAAAAATTAAACAAGGGGCAAGTGATTACCAACTAATTGGATGAAGCACCCTAACAAACAACCAACCTCCCACTCTTGAATTTTTTATGAGTCAATCACAAGTCTATCTCAAGTAGATTTTACCAATCATGTAACCATGTTTTTCAATGGTTCCAAATGTCAACATGGTGGAGGGGCCACCATCATCCTTATCCCCCTTATTGGTGAACCACTTACTTTGTCATTTAAACTTGACTTCGAATGCACCAACAATGTGGCTGAGTATGAATCCCTAGTAATAGGTCTCCAAACTACCCTATCTTTAGGATTCAGAATAATCAATATCTTTGGTGACTCCCAACTTGTGGTCAACCAATATAATTTCATTTACCAATGTAAGAATGAAATGATTCAATTTTATAGATAACTAGTTACATAACTCTTATAAGCATTCAAACACTACCATATTCAAACCACCACATGATCTACCAAAAAGTTTGCTAATACCATGGCTTCTCTTGCCTCTCAGATCCTATCAACACCCTTAGAATCCAAACTATCAATCATTGTCCATCACCTCACCAAACCTTCTTATACCAAATTTGACACTCCAACCATCTTTAGTGTGGAAGAGATTCTTCCTAACCTTTGGTATCAGCAAACCTTTAACTACCTTCACCTTGGTGTAGTTCCCTCTAGCCTCTCTAGGAATGCCCATCAGGAATTTATTCAAAGCACCTCTTATTACACCATTATGGGAGGAATTATCTACAAGTGTGGTTTTGATGGCCTCTTATTCCATTTCCTTCATGTTCTAGAAGTCTCTCACGCTATTAAAGAGACGCACAAGGGTATCTATGGGGGGAATTTTAGTGGACTCATCGTAGCTAAATACATCCTCTACCTGGGCTACTATTGGCCCACCCTTAGCCAAAACTATTTTGATTATGTGAAAAGGTGTGTTAATTATCAACAACATGCTAACTTACATCATGCACCTAACAATAGCCTTCACATTTTCATAGACTTTTGGCCTTTTTCACAATGGGGTCTTAACCTTATTGGTGAAATCCACCCCCACTCTTTGCAACAACATCATTTTATCATTACTATAACCAAATATTTCACCAAATGGGTAGAGTCTATTCCCCTTATCTTAATAAAATCTAAAAATATTTTTGAATTTATTACCCATCACATCATCTATCATTTTGGTGTTCCCCATAGAATCATCATCGACAATGGCAAATCTTTGAAAAACAAACAAGTTTAAGGCTTTTATGACATATTTGGTATTAAACTTAGTTTTTTTTCACCTTATCACCCATAAGAAAATGGACAAGCTGAAGCCTCTAACAAAACCCTAAATAACATGCTTACCAAAATGGTTAATGCCTTAGGTCAAGATTGGCACTTACACATCCCTTTCACCTTATGGGCATATCGTACTAGCATCTAAACTCCCATAGGTGATATGCCTTTTTCTCTCATGTTTGGCACTGAGGCTATATTACCTCTTGAAATACAAATACCTTTTCTTTGCATATCTTTACATGACCTTGTTTTGAAAAGTGATTATCATCAAGAACGTTTATCTCAATTGGAGCTACTTGATGAGCATCATTTTTCCACTCTTTCCCATCTTTGTGTCTATCAAGAATGAATCAAATGAGCCTATAAAAAACATCTAAAATTTTGAGAATTCAACATTAGAGATCTTGTCCTCAAAGAAAACCAACATGTAACTAATATGGAGAAAAATAAAAGGGTTAAATTTATTTTCAATTAGATAGGACCCTACATTATTACCCATAAGTATAGATCAAGAGCTTATCATTTGTCCTCTCTCAAAGACAACCTAGAACCTGAGCCACTCAATGTTTTACATTAACATCCCTTCTATTATTATGTAGGGATCACAATCATCATTTATCTAACTTAATCTCATCCCTTACAACCACATTCATTTTCCTCTTTTTTAGGGGCAACCAACTAAAATTTAATCATGTGATTATCTATCACAATTATAGCCTAGTCTTAAACTATGGATACCATGGATCTATCTATAGCATGATTCTCATATTACTTCCCATTTCTTTGAGACTGGTTCCTATGGTCATTGTTAGCTTAGTTTTGCATTCATAAATGTAATCCATTGAGCATGTATGAGTAAGTCTATGTCAAGCAAAATCAAATCAAAACAAAAGCAATATCAAATCCTAAAAACAAATCATGGGTCATTCTTAACAGTCATAGACTACTCCTTTGAAGGACAGCTATTAAACATCAATTACAATTTCTAAATGTAAGGTGGACTACTCCCTTGAAGGATAAATATCAAAAGAATTTGAACAAGACTTCCCACATCAATCAGTCTACACTTTATATGTAGACATAGACTTGTTTATACTACCTCTTTGGACACCTATAGAAAAGGCATACTAGTCTCTCTAATAGTTCCAGTTTTACCCATTTTCCCTCCACATATCATATGCATGGGACTATGAACTTACTTGACACAATGTAATCCAGATCCCTATCTATAAACCTAAGCATGCTAATGTGAAGCATCTGAAAGGCTTATTTTCACTAAGCCAATCCAATTTTGGGTTTTTTGTTGGTCTTTACCAATAAAAATGCATCATGTTCTTTTTTTATCTTTTATTAGTTTATGTAATCCTATCACTATGAACATGAAAAATAAACAAAACATTAAAATCATGTACATCATGAGCTCTGCCAACAAGCAATGAGATCTATCTATCAATGAGTCAAACACAATGTCCACATATCTTAGAAAACCATGAACATCAATCATATTAAAAACCATAAGCATGTCATTACATAATCACAAGCATAAACCAAATAGCTAAGCCAAATATCAAGGCATATACCACTTCCCATTTCACCCATATAACCATAAATAAAGCCATAACATGTATCCATCCATAACATAACCTATCATAACCATAAACATAATCAAAATATCCCATGCCTAAGCTCTTGAGTACAACATCATAAACATGAACCAAAGCCATAAGCTATAATCACAAACCACAATCAACTATCATATATAACACCATAATCATCCATCATATACATCGAATCATCAAAAAATAATACATGTCACAATGTGTCATCTCTCTCAAAACATATACATCTTATTACATCGGCATGAATGCCAATATCAAAATAATACATCAATAAACATATCTCAGATAATGGGCTTATGCCACTGCCACTAGCCCCATCTCTACCTACACTTATTTTTGGTGGTGGCCCCCTTAGGATCCATGTATGTCCCACTGTAGAAGCCCACTAACCTAGAGTAGTTATTGATGGCCCATCGGCCAAGCTCACTATGTAATTTGCATACCTCATAGCCTGGGGTGGTAAGTCTAATACCATTTCCTCATAATTTTTAAACTCCATAATAGTAGCTAGATAGCATGCTTGAGGCACTGTGTTTGGTGGCCCTCTTACTGCTATTACACCTACCCTAGTCCTCTACCTAAGAATATCTCTCACACCTGTAATGGTAATGAGCTAACCTTGTAATGCCTGAACCTGACCTTGTAATGTGGCCACCTATCCTTGTATATCCTATACCTAATCCTAGGCTATGACCAATGCTACCCTTACCTATCCACCCTAGCTAATTGGATCTATAGCCATTGATGTTACCCCTCTATCATCCCCACCTGCATGTACACCTCTATATATGGGTTGATACCAAGCTATATATCTATCTATATACCCTACATCATTTATGGGAGCCCTAAAAATAATCTCCTCAAACCCACCATATATAACTATCTAAATAGGTTGGGACATTGGTAACTGAACCTCTAAGTCTTACCTCCTATATCATAGATGTGGACTTGGTACACCCTGTAACAAGCCAAACTAGCACCACACTCGATCAAAGGGAATTAACTTAACCTCACCCTTTCAATGGCCCACTATTCACTTGTAACTTTGTATAGTGATGGTCTCCCTCTTGTAACCTGGCTAGATAGTGAACTATAAGTATGGTCTCCATATGATATCCATAGCTACCAATCCACCTAGGGTAGCCCTAAACCACTCAACATCATGTGCTCCATCTCTGACCCCTAATGTAGCATAATCATCTCTCCACCTCATAAATCCCATAGGGAACTCCATTTGTGTGTACCCCACCTATGGCAATCCCATAGGCCTCAGTACCTAGATGTGCTCATAGGCCCAACATTATAGAACCATGCCCATGATAATGCCATACCTTTTGTGGTGTTAAAATCCCCATAGATCTTTATAAATCTAAACAAGTAGCACTAAGACCCACCTAAATATGGTCCTCCTAATAAATATCTCAACCAAAACCCCCAATAGTACATAAGGAAATCTCTTACTACTAAAATTTGGGATCCAAAAACAAGTAACCACAATCATCAACATCATCATAAGTCTCCTCTCCTAGGGATCCCTCTTGTATAATGTTATATAGTTGAACACTTCAGAGTGTTATTAGACTTGGTCACTATCATGTCCATATAGATATTTGACATACTCATCCCACTCCTCTTCCTCAATCCAGTAGATCACATTGCTATGTAGTAGGAGCTGAGTGATCCCATGAACATCCTATGGGAGAATAGTCATCTCCTTGAATGGTAGCAAGAAAGTGTTAGTAGTGGGATCCCATCTCTTGATGAGTGCTAATATCATAAATAAATCCTTAGGCATGTTTTGATAATGCCTCATCTCTCCTAGCCTTACCACCTCTATATGGGCCCAATCATTATTATTCATCCCCTCAAGCAGTGTAGGGAATATAAATGTCATATGGTCACACATTTATATCTACTCTTGAGCCTGCACCAAATCAAAATGCTTCACTTAGACCCCAACTAGTCTTATCTACCCTAACTTTTGAAAATTTTCCCCTAACCTTAACCTATTTGACCTAATCATAGCCATACCCTATTTACCCCTTATACCCAACCTATCAAACCAAACTTCAGGCCTAACCATTATGCTCTACCCTCAAATCATGCTTAAACCATTGGCACCTTTTAACAACCCTACATCATCAAGGCTAACCATCAGTAATCATGTTGACCATCAATATTTGGGGACCCTTAGTCCCTAGGGTATATATTTTTGACAACCAGACCTAACCATCAACATTCGCCTATAGACATTCCATGGCCAAAATGCCCAAACCTACCAGGACCTAAACAGAGACCCAATCCAAAGCACACCTAGCCTAAACACTCTACCTAACTAGCTTACTACCAATCACCCACCCACCCTATCCATTTGTCATTTTACCCCCCCCCCATTTGCCCAAAACCTCAAAAACACTACCTAGGGCATGTAGGCCCAAATAATTATTTTGTAAACCTCCCCTTAGGCAAACACAAACAATAGAAAATTCACACCTAGCTATTAATTTAGTGTACCCCTACCTCATTTCATGACCTCTTCTATGGTCTAAGCCCTTAAGCAAGTACCCATCCATGTTCTCATGCTCCTTGCATCTTGGACCCATGGAATCAATCACATGCCTCTAGCCAGTGAGTGTACCCACCTTAGCACACACCTCTCTCGAAAAGTGCTGAAATCAACTAGAGCTCAATCAAACAACATAACATGGTAAAATGACAAATTACCTTTTATGTTTTTACTTTTACCCTTAAAAATTTTAGGGTTTACCCTAACCATTGATGGTTAGGGTGACTATCGATGGTCACTTTTTTAGGACCCTGACCATTGACGATTAGGTTACCCTCCAACCCAGTTTCTACCTTTTTATGGCAATCTACCCATTTCATGCCATTTACACCAGGCTCTTGCCTACTTTAGAGATGTCTTTCTCCCCCCAACCTAACCACCTTGTCACCTCACCATTTATCTATTTTGGCCCATCTAATATGCAATTTTGTAACACTATTAGCTAGTCATTTGACTATAGTGATAACATTGCCATGTTGACCCTTTTGCATTTTATGCCACCTCACACATACCAACCTACTTGTGTCTCCCTGGGAGAACTTCCTACCTTAGATACTCATGACACTTGGCCCATTTATTTTTTCCCTAGGAGCACTTCCTACCTTGGATATCCACTAGAAAGATAGAAATTTCTTAGGAGACTTACATTTATGAGTGTTCTTAGCTGCCACGCCTATAGGCAGTCACACGGTTCACTTGTCACTTGTCCTTCTTAGCATTGACCCTTATTTTTTTTCAAACATTGGAAACCATTTTTGTGTGTGATCTTAGCTATTTCTCCTTTTATTGCATTTTGTGCACATTTACATCTCAAATGCCCAACCTCATGTCACCACCTAGTGACTCACCATCTACCACTTATCAAACATGTACCCACTTTAAATTCACCTCACCAAATCTTGGTTTGAGGGGAAATACCTCCTCCCACTCTCAGGGAAACCAGACCCATGACCCATACTCCATTTTTATTTTACATCTCATTCATGCAAGCCACACAATAAAAAGGGGAAAATGTAAACATTAAAAATCTACACACATGTGAATCTGATTGTCAAAGTAGACCTAAAAGTACCCTTGGACCCTCTTAGGACTAACCTACACCTATCAAGCCTAAACCAACTAATCTACACTTAGTTATACCTAATTGAGTGATCCTAATCTTTATGACCCTATCCTTGGGGCCCCTGAGCATCGATGGTTAGGGTGACCATCGATGGTTAGCCTTGGGAACCCCTGACCATCAATAGTCAGGAGCCACCTTTTTATAAGGAGCATGCAAGCTTTACCAACCCTTTTATAAATATAACTTGTCTAATTTGTGTTAAGATCCTTTGCATGCACAAATTATATTTAGATGACCCATCTACACCTTCACTTCTACCTCTTGCTTACGCCTATAAGAGAAAGAGTACTGGGAGGTCAAATCCATCTACAATAATTATCAATAGCTCAAGTATTTAGGAGTTTTTTTTGCAGGTCAATTAACATCATCAACATTATGAAGCATTATCAACCATCTTATTGAGAGCTAACTTGTCATCATCTCTCAACCAAGTTTTTAGGTACTGTTACTCTACTAGAATCAATTAAGATTATACCAATAGACTAACTATATCAACCACCCACCTAACCAACTTATGGTAAGAAATTACTTAATTTCCAATATTCATGTACTTTTATTCCCTTTTGTAATCAATCTAGCCCTTGCCTAACTCCCAAAATTCATCTGTGAAATTACATCATCTTCTATTGATCAAGCCTAGAATTCAATAGTCAACTATCGATGGTTGGACACCAACTATCGATGGTCAGGCTAGCCACTGATGGTTACCTCAACCGCCAATGGTCACTTATCAAAAGAAAACTAGTAATCTGATTTAACCCACCCACACCCAACCAAATCCATTTTTCTATGTTTTTGACCACCCACATGCCCCTTTTTGATTTTTTGAAGCATACCCCAACCCGTTAGCACTAGTATTAATTAGTTTATCACTAATTAGATCATTTCTAGTCTACTTTTTTAGCAAGATTTATTGTATTTCATTCAATTACCTTTTATTATTGATGCAAGTACCTTATTTATAGTTTATCAACTTGATTTTTCAAAACATGTGGATTGATAGCCCCTAAGGAAGCTCACACTTTCGAGATCTAACTATCGCTAGGTAATCCACCCAACTATTTGTCTAACAAACAAGTTTTCGTTAGTACTTTCTTATCTACAAGTCTTCCTCCCAAGCCAAGGAGGAGTTATTCATAGTCTTCTAATTCAACATGCACACAAACAAATAGGTTTTTTAACCATACCCATATTGAGTTTCTTTTATCTCTATTTTAGAACTAAAACAGAAAATTTACATAAAATAACCAACATAATTAGATTTGGGCTTCCTTAGCTCAGGGGTGTCTAGGGAAGTTACCAAATGATGGAAACAAGATGGGAGGTGAATCCATCCTTTCCTTGGCCTCACATTTACACTTGGAGCTTGCATGGAGTTTGTTTCTTTATTTTATGGATTGCAAATGTAAATTAGGAGAAACAGATTATTGGCTGGTTTTTAATCCATTTTTGTAATATTATATTATTATACATGTGAAATAGAGGGAAATAAAATATGATGTAATGAGTATGAGCTTTCATGTATTATTTTATTATTAAGTGTCAGTTGAAACTAGGATGAGTAAATGTAATCAAACATTATTTTATATTTGGAATCAAGTTGTAAAAAAATGAATGATATCATTCTCTATATATTCTATATTTTATCAAAAATAAAATTAGAATATTGTTTTAATTTTTTGTTTGATATGATTTTATTAAGCCAAAGAAGGGATAGAATCACTTAAGATAATTTTTAAATAATTTTCAATGTCTAAATTTTTCCTTATTTCTATTTTAATGTTAAATAGATCTAATCAAGATTTTATTATGAGTTAAACTACTAAATATTCCTAATTTTATTTATAATTTGATTTATATATGTGAATTTTTTTGCATGCTAAATGAGGCAAAAAGTGCCTCAACCCATTTTTATTTGAAATATTGAATTTTTTATAACTCGTTTCCTTTCATTTCATGAATTTAAGGTCTACGATTTTCCCATTATGAATTTTTTAATTAATGGTGTTTGTAGGGTAATTATTTGTTATATAGTCCCTTTAGAAGGGAATAATTCTTGTTACGTGGAACATCTAAAAAGGTAGGCCAGTAATCACCCATATGACCATGTGGCTTAGGATCATGCCCTAAAGGCTGGCAGATGGGTCTAGGAAATGGCGATCTTTGTTTGATTAGCAGATAAGGTCAACCCTGACTATGGCCCTCCCAAGTCCAAGGTAGTCAATATGGTTAAATACCACATGGCTAAACCACCAGTGGTAATAAACTATCAAACTTATTAATCTTTTAATTTTTATTTATCATTTAATATTAACTTTAATATTATGTTTTTTATGAATTTATTTAATGGTATTATAATTAAAAACTAGAATTAATTAATAATAGTTCAATTATTTTATATAGTTGATCATGATAACCTAAAGACCTGAAGGTGGGGTAACCTGAAATGGAACCCCCATCCCCTCATTTTTTTGTCTTATTTTGCATGAAATTAGTCTAAGGACCTAAAACTTAATGGTTTTTAAGTTATGGCCTTTTGTCTAAAAGAGGTCTTCTTTTACCCTTTTGATATTTATGAGCTAATGGAAGCCCTAGGATGGGTTGACCCAAAATTTAACCCTCCCTAATTTTTTATCCCCTTTCATGTGAACTAAATATCAAATCCTAAAACTAAAAATGAAAATTAATTTATTCTTTAACATTGTTAGTAGCTATTAATGGTTGTTATGGAGCTTGAGCTCTTAGATGTTTTTGAAAACTATAGGAATTTGAAACTAGATAGAGACCTTCTATGAATATGGGTACCTAAAAAAACAACCCAAGCACATATGTATCAAAATAAAATTTTAAAATGAACAAAATAAAAAAATACCTAAATCTTAGAGACTCCATTAATGGTAGTCATCTAAGGCTGAGAAGGAGAAGAGGGATGACTATGGATAAATCATCCTCTAAAATTTTATTTCACTCTTCCAAAATATAAGTTTGAATAATAATGATTGATTTTAAACCTTTATTTATACCCATAAGGATTTCAAAGTTTCATCATCTTTGACCAAATTTGACAGTCAAATTAGAAAGGATCTAATGGTTGAGATAGAGTGTTCCATCCTCAAGGAGATAAGAAAGGACACTCTATACCCCTTTTTAGGTCATATGAAGAGTAGGTTTCCTCTTTGCTAAGATATTTTATTAAAATTTAAGTTAGCTTTAAATTAGATTTAGTTTTAGCTTCAGGGGTGAATTGAGCCTTATGATTGTCTAGAATCATTTAGGTTCCTCCTTTAACCCTATTCAGATTTAGGGAGAATTGTTCAATCCAGTGATTGCTCAAACATGTGTTACATGTCCATTATAGACCTTGGGTCCATGAGACCCACTAGGTTTGCTTAGATAATTATAGGCATTTTTTAGAGCATGTAGGCCAATTAGATCTAGTGGGGCCTACATGATACATAATAACTTTATGTCCACTTGAGCATTGCCACCTGTGCCATTTAAGCATGTGAGTTTGATTTTATACTTTACATGTCTTGTATCATGATTTTGGATAGCCAATGGGAAATTTAGTTGCATATAATGTGCATTGTACATTCTCAAAAAAATGGCTTGTTTTTGTGTCATTTTAGTCATGCAAAATTTTAGGCATGAAAAATTATTGAATTCTTTGATTGAACCTATTTTTAACTTCATCAATAGGCACTACTATAGAGACTGATTTAGGTTGCATTTTTTCCTTCTATATTGAAAATAAATCTACATAAGTAGTTGTGAGATCTCTATTATTATTTAGGTGAGATCCAACCCTAGAATATTAGGCACTCTATTATTATTTTTCTATAATTTTTTAGTCCATAAATCATGGTTTATCAAATAATCAAGCAAAAATTTTGTACCAATTCTTCTATAACATGTACTTTACATGTCTATAGTAGAGGTATAGGATGCATTATAAATAATTGCATAGTTATAGATTAGAATAATGTCCTTCTCAAACTATTATAAACTAGCATAGGCTCCTACAAGCTTCATCCTCATAGTACCAATCTATATATAATAGTATTCAAGGACCTCCTCTTGACCAACTGGTTTAACAAAGACTTCACATTTCTCTTGATTGTCTATAGGAACTTAATAGCATTACTATAGGTAAAATAGTTCATGCATTTATTCTTGTGTATTAGATCCATTATATTGAATATATTATTGTATAATTTATCCACTCTATTCATTTTCATTCCATGTATAAACCTAATTTCATCTCTTTTGAAGTGCCCTAAGAAATGGTATAATTTCAATAAAGACTAGTTGAAGATATATATAGCTATTTGTGTGAATACTCATTATTGGTGAAATTTTAGCTTTCTCAAGTTTATTAACCAAGTTTCATTGAGGATGGAAAATAAAACTAGGGAGAAGCACATCCATTGAAATAAAGACACGGATAACATTTGGAAGTCACGTGCATTTAATACCAATCATTTATGTTATGCATGCAATTTATCATGGTCCACAAGGGTTTTAAAATAAATTATAGAATGTGTACATGGTCTAAAATTAGAATTTTCCATTTAATTAAATAAATTTTGAACCATTTAAGGTTTAGGGTGTTCCTTTATTTGACACAAATCAAATGCTCAGATGCTAAGGCCATTTTAGAGGTAGCTATTGAGAATGAGATCAATCTACTTGTTATATATTCAAACATAGTTATTTTTTCTTCGATGAGAACACAACCTTAGAGGACTTGGATAAAAATTTAAATTAACGTAGAGTCCCTTGATCCATAGGTTCATCATGAGACTATACAACACATTGTTAGGGATAGTCCTTATTTGAAAAATATAGTTTTTAACATGTATTAAAAAAGCATGAGCTACTTTAGAATATTCATAGATGACACATAAAATGTCTATCCTTATGCTATAATGTGATACCCCTATGATTTTTTACTATGAGACTAAATTAAACTATGGAGATAATGTCCATTATTTGGCCCTACTTTTCTAACATTCACCTCCAAATCAAGTTGTTGGTTATCAGGAAATATTCAAAGTTTTGTGACAACTTCTTTGTGGCATTAATGAGTTCAAACTATTCTCTTGACATCCCCATGTTGGTGTAGTAGGTAAGTATGCTAGATTGGTGGTCATCCATACTTACCATCAAAAATAAGAGATGGACAGCATAACATTTATACCATTCTAGTCTCAACTCATGGATAAAATCATAGAAGTGTTGCGATGTGTGGCATGAAATTTTTTATTATTGGAACTAATGTTAAATGAATTTTTAATATAGAAGAGATTTAAAAAGCTAAAAATTAACATAATTACAACTTTTACATGCTTATGGCTACTTATCCTTAAATTTATGTGGTCTAAGAGGGACAAGCAGGTGGGAAACTAGCTTCCAAGATGATAGGGATTGGATTTGATGGGTGGTTTTTTGGGGTTTCACCTAATTTTCTTCTGACAGATCATCCAAGACAAGTGGTGTAAAACTTAATGAGCATGGACATGGAGGTTATTGGTCCATCTCAGGGTAGGTTGTTAGGGGTGGAAAATCATTGGATTTCTAAGGGTGAGGCTTAAAAGTTGATTAGGGTTGTCTTAGTGTGTCATAATGCATATTTTTTTAAGGTTTAGAGCACAAGAGTGGAGGTAGGGATTGCAAAGGTTGATGTGTTAGTAAAGAGATATGGTGTGTCTTCAAGAACATTACAAGCTAGAGTAGTAGGATTATGGGTGATGAACCCTAATCCTTTGAGTTAACCTCTCATGGAGGACAACCTAGCTTTAAACCACTATTATCCTATCCTATTAGATTTACATGAATGGGCTTCAAATAATTGGTAACCTCTCATGGAGGATAACCTGGAGATATACCCTTATGCCAGGGGGTTCTTTATTATAGTTTTTGAATATTTAGAAGATTGCATCAAAATTTTCTAGGCTAAAACATGGAGCTAGGATCACCATATTCTCTTCATCAAGCCTTGGTTCCTTACCTTCAATCTTCTACTAGAAACTCTAACAACCAAGTCTGTATGGGTCTATTTAACATATTTACCCTTGTAGTTTTGAGTTGCATCCTACTTATTGAGTATTGGAAATATGTTGGGTGAACTAATGGTAATTGATTCCTCTATCACAAATTTCCACCATACTAAATTTGATCATATCTTAGTAGCATTGGATGCATCCCAAAACCTTCTAGCCACTATTAAACTAAAAATCAAAGATCATTGTTGGATTTAATACCTAGATTATGAGGGAATTCTATTTAGATTTTGTAAGTGTTTTGAGATTGGACACTTAGTTGCTAATTATCCTAGCTCTAAGAAAAATATAGAGGCATTATGATGGAAGGATGTTCTTCCCTTCCACCTTATTGTGTTTGTAACATGCACTCTAGTAGATAAATTTCCATAGTACATTACTCTTGTGAACCAGACCAAACAACTAGATGTGGGGGAAGGATTTGTGATAAGACTTTCAAGTGAACTTACCTCTGGTGGGACTAGAAGGGAGGAAGAGGAAATCTTGTAAAATATCAAGGAACATATTGTGGTTAATAAAAACAAGAAGGGGTGTTTGGATCCTAAACCAACCTCCATAACTCTATGCTTTTATAGTGGAAAGGGTGAAGGAGGGTCTTCCATAGAAAAGGAGAAGCGCATGTTTGAGTGATCAAATTTTGGGGTGAGCCTCATGGTTTTTTAGGTTTTGACTTTGTTTTGGTGTTTTTTTTTGGTTTGGTTCTCCCTCAAAACATTTTCTAGTTATGGGAGGGTTTTATGGTTTTTTTGTATTCTCTCCTTTTTGTTTCTAATAAAATGGGTGAGGGACCTGCCAACCCTCAATCACTTATTAAAAATAAATGCTAAATCACTCATGAAAATGGTGATAAATCTTACATGGATAGTGCAAACATGAATGCAAAAGTATTTAATCTTAAATAATCAATGTGAAATGAAAAATTATTAGAAGGTTTAGGTGTTATTTTAGCTAAATTTATTTGAAATACACACACACACATTGAAATGGAAAATAATAAGAAGGAATCAAGCCAAAATTGAATAAATCAAAAAAAATGTAAGGACCAAGGAGAACAACAAGGCTATACATTTCCTATCATAAGTTAATAAAAATAACAACCTTTTCTCAATAGTTTGGGATCTAATGGAGAGGAAAGGGGAACTAAAATCTTAGGGAACATGGAAAACATGAGGTTGGGTTTAACTGAAAACATAGAAGTTTTGGAAAATGATAATGTAAGAGATTAAAAAGACACAATCCACTTTTAAAATATTTGAGGAATTCTTAAAATACAAATATGTGACCAGCACATACCTTGATAAGAAATAATCTTGACTTTTTGCAACTGATGTTTTGATCTAAATATGTAAATAAGTAGAAAACTTGCATGTTAATTATTCATTGTTACTACTTTGATATGATTTCATTTTTTAATCATTTGCATTTATATTTTACTCCAAAAATTATGCATTTTTGGATTTATCTTCACTATACCACTCATTTTATTTTATGTGAATTTTTTAATGCTCATGACTCAGGCCATGTTCTTCAAAAAATATTGAAACTAGAATCCCACTACATCATTCAATGAATTTTCTTTCTTGAATTGATTTGTCAAGTTATTGTTTGAATCATTTAGTGAAGGAATAATATTTAACTATGAGATTTTTATCCATGATATAATTCTACCCTTCATTATCATGCATAAAAATAATCACCTCTTTCTCTTGAGTTTGATAAATTATGTGCATGTCTTGCAGTAGGCACATTCTTCTTTGCTTTGTAATTTCTTCATAAGACTTCTCCAAAGGCTAAGAAGAAGATGATGAAAATGGCACATCCACTTTATTTGATTCATCCCCAAAGAGACCTCATTCAAAGGCATGTATAGGAATGGAAACATGTTCCTCTTTATAAATAAGATATTCATCATATGATTCAAGTAACAAACTTGGAACAAAGACTTATGGTGATAAAAATAATTAGGGACTTCTTTCTGATTGATGTTTTTTATTTGATATTTAGTGCTTTAAACTAATCAAACTTCCTATGCATGTATTTTTTTAAGATGTACAACTTCATGGTTATTACTAGGGCTTGATTTCCCACCAATCTCAACATGAATCTTTGTAAAATATCTCAAATAAAGTGCTTATGTGTATCCATATTCATATGTCATGAACACATCCATATGGAGACCAAGAAAGGGAAAAGTCTTAAATTTTTCATTGAGCCAAGAGTCATCTTCAAGATCTTCAGTGTCTTCACAAAAAAAATATTCATCAAAGGCCTTTTATAATTAGCTTGGAATGAAAACTTCATGTTGTTGAATATTTTTAAAGGTTTCATTTTTTTATTAGTGTCTATCTTATGATATTTGTGTGCTTCCAAGTGTTAAATTTTATTTTGCATGACTTTTACAAATTACAAGACTCCATGATTGTGGTTCAGATTTGATTGCCCTTTAATCACTTTTTAAATTCTCAAAATATATTTTTTATTTAGTGCAACCATGCTTTCATCTCCATATGTAATAAATGCATCAATAGGAAGCCTAAGGAAAATCATGATCTTGAATCTTATGTCAATCCATGAGTCATTTTCAAGATTTTCTTGAAGCTGAGATTATTTATTTTGAGTTTGTATGATATGTAATCTCCTTTGAATTTATTTTAGAAGAATATTACACTTATGATTTTGGGGAGGGTATAACTTCTTCTTTTCAGCTAATATGGTGTTCTTTCTCAATTGATTCCATAAAGATTTGATCTCAACATGATCAGTTGGAAGAATCCTATCAAATATTGGTTTATTCTATTTCATGAGCATTTTATTTCTCTCTTGTACATTTTTCCACCAACTCTTCTCAAGTTGACCATATTATTGTTTCACTTCATACCTCCTCATTTCATAATTCTTTGTGTCTCCACTCAAGTCTTGAATAATATTACAGAGGTTTAAAATGCCATATTATAGAGGTTTAAAATGCCCAGGTATGGATTGAATCCCATTGTCAACAAATATTTGGTTTACCACTTTTAAGTAGAGTCTCCAACCTCATTTTTAATGGAAATTTCTTCAAATTTTATAAATTAAATATACTAGGCAATTCAATCCTTAGTGGACTTGCCAAAAATTGTTGGAATTTTTTTATGTCATTGTGATTTCCTTATACATTTGGATAAATCACCATGGGAGAGATCATTTTTATTTGAATTATAGAGGTGCATATCCCTTTTATGATAGGGTATTTTTTTATGTTTTTGGTAATTTTAACCAAAAATTACAAAGGAAAACAAAAGGAAAAAATAATTAAAAAATGAAATGAGATAAAATAGAGAGGATTGAGAAACACATAATAGAACAAATGTAGATAATTGTCTAGATATCTCATAATATATTAAAATAAATAGGAAATCCTTCCTCTCACATGAAAATGAAAATATGAGTAGCAAATGTAATGGGAACAAAAAGGTTTCCTGGAACTATAAAGTCTCCTCTCAAATTAGATTGCATACATATAGCACAAATTCCATTCATAGAGATTCACAATATAAAGTTTGAAATATCAAATTTTCACAACAAAAACTAAAAATACATAATTTAATGGTTTTTTTCTATCTATAAAAAAAATGTAGATTTCATAAACATAAATTATTAAAAACCCACAAAGCAACAAATTGATCTCATAAAATATATACAACAAAAAAAATAAGATTCATCCTTTCTCCTAGGGTTGAGAGAAATAAGAACCCATTTACAACGAAAAAATAATCATTTTTGTGCACATTTTCACCCATAAAGGTAGTTGAATAACCAACTTTTGACCTAACTCAACCTAAGGCTTCATTTCCCTAACTATATTTTGCCCATAATTTAATATTAATTTCCAAACACTTTTACATAATGTTTTGAAATTATGAAATTTACACTTTATAATAATAATCAATTCTAAAAATTATTATTTAACTTCAACCAATGACTCCACATATATTTAGCTTTGTTCTAACTTTAACTTGACTAAGACTTTAAATCAACTTGACTTTAATTATATTATTTTTACATGTTCGTGAAATTTTACATGTATTACATGATAACATTAATAAATTATTTTATGACTTACACATTTTAATATATTATATTAATTCATAAATGAATTGATTTAACCCATTTAACGCTAAGTCACTCAAGTTGGACCCACACATTACTAACTCTTTTTGCATACTTAACTCTTTTATGAATTTAAATAAAAATTAATTAATTTTAAAAGAATTAATATGTTTTAATATCATAAAGTCATTCAAAGTTCAGTCTAGACTCACAAACATTAGCTCTTGAGTTTTTCCCATGTAAATTTTCTTTCTATGGGTTTTCCCCTAATATTTTGATAGAACTAAGACATAGATGTTTGTCTTATGATATGTACCTTAACTAGAAATGACACATTAAATGTGCATATTAAATCTTATCCATTAGGTGATAGAGTCAATGTTAACATATTTAATTACTCATACGCTATTATATAGTTTTAAAATACCCTTGTAATATTCATTATAATATAATTCTAGGATAATAACTATTTGTGCACACTTATCCACATATTATTATTAAAAAAGAGTATCAATCAAATTATTTATTTGATTGACTTTTACTATTAATAATAATGTTTTATCTCTATATAGTTTTTTATAGCTTTCATCCATGGAGTGGATCAAAGGAAGGAAACTCAAATTGGGTCATGGGTGGTAACTTTTTAGTGAGGGAGATGGAGGTGAGGACAATGCAGATCCAAACCTAAATTAGTTGGATTAGGGAGCATGGGTCAGAGGTGGTGAGCTTGAGGAGCTTTATTAGCTACTTAGAAAAGCACAAGGGTATGTTCTAAGAGATCATGGACCTCTAATTTTTCTTGGTGTGAGTTATGGGCTTATAATGTGCCTAGGATTTATGTTGGGACCTGCTTCAACCCTTATTTGGATGGACTACTTATGAGATTGGTCTAGCATCAACATGTTAAGCTTGTCAAGGGCCTTGGTTAAGTCATTAGTCTTCTTAATATATATATGATTATTGAGTGGGAGGTAGATTCCACCATATATAAGATAATCTATGCCCATCTGGTGGTAAATGGATTTGACATTAGATGCAAGTTCAGTCCTCTGCTGAGAGGACAAAAATATGGGATAATTATGTGGTTTGATGAGGTGTGTATATGGATCCACATTTTGGTTAGATTGATATGGAGATGTGTGCATAATTTCTCTAGTCCTACTTGGAGTGAGTTATTTTATGTGATTTAGATCATTCAAGTGGATGGGTTGAGCCATGTAAAGTGCTCAACTCCATTTAATCTTATTTGCATTATTTGGCTAGGCTATCCATTAGCCATTGCAACTTGAAATAAATATAATTTCATTATGTCAATGTGTGGTGTACCTACAGGCCTTGTGGGGTAATTTTATGAAGGATAAAAAGTTCCTATTGGTGGTTTGATGTCTCTTTAAGCTCAAGAAGAGGCTATTCCAAGTTGTAAATATGTCAATACTTGGGACCTAGTTTTTTAAATTTAATTTTATGCTCACAGTCCCAATGAACAACTCCAAGATTAACCTATGAAGTATTGGAGGCATGAGGGTGGTTTGGAAGGTGGTATCAGGGTGGGTTTTCCTTTTTTTGGTTATGGCACAAAGAAGGGGGCTTTGGACATTTACGTAAGTGCAAGTGATTTTATTTGTCTCATGCATGCTCATTGTTCTTCAATCTCAGTAAATGTTTGGCATTGTTTGGTTACTATTTTGGGGAGTAAAAACCCTTAGTTTGGTGCTTGATTGGTAATTTTTTGGGGGATCTAAGTTAGATTAGGTCAAAAACCTTAGTTTACTCTATTTTAATTTTTTGGGGTGATGACTAGTTTCATGGGTATCCTTTTTAGGGATCCATTCAAAACCCCTTTAGTCATGTGTTGTATTTCCTTGTTGTGATGAAGTTGTTGTTTCATTGTAAAAGATTGCATGCCCTACTAGATGTGCCATATGTTTGTGGGACCCTCTTAAAACCACTTTAGGTTGTTTTTCATTGAATATTTTTAGTATGTCTATCTAATGCATGTTTATCATTGGTAGAGGCATTTATTAAGAGCCTTCATTGTATTATCTTTGCTTCTCCATTATACCAGTTGTGGAACTTGTCAAAACCCTCATATTTGGTTCATAGCTGGCTCAAAAATGTTTACTAATAATTTTAAAAATGCTGTTTTATTTTTAAGAAGACTTTTTTTACAAGTATACTTTAAAGAAGACTTATTCTTCAAACCATATCCCTTACCTCATTTTTATCTATGTAAGATCACAAAGAGCTAGTGGTTAAAGTAATCACTCTGAAAGAGAGTTATTATTATACCAATGAATCTAGGATATTTTTAATATAAAGAGGTAGTCATGATACTTCTATTAAATATGTGTATTATTTTTATTTAAAGCTTTCATTTATTTATACCATTGCATGGATTGTGGGTGTATGTCTTATGATGACTATAGTTTTGGAGTATATTCAGTCACTTGAATATGGTATTAAAGCTATAAAAAAATTGGCTCTTGTAGTGTAGTTTTATGGAGGATACATGTTTGTAGTGTCCACATCAAGTATAATTATTATATTTATAGTTTTCTTTTTTATACATCAGTTTTAATCCTAAATTTTAGTGGCCTAATTACAAAAACCCAATTTTATTCTCTCACATCACCCTTAAAGAATCTTGATTGATCATAAATTGGTGAATATAGTGGGATACTAAGGGTTTGGTAAAAATGGAATTTTTCCATGTGACCTAAAATTCTACCAAAAGATAATTCTTAGCCTCTAAAAAAACTATTTTTGTGTCAAAAATTGATTCAACATTTGTATGGTATTTTTAGGCTGCCTTATGAATCATGCAAAAATAAAAGTGCTTCATTTGACCTGAACATTTACCAAAATGTATACCTTGGCCTCTAAAACAAGCTACCCTTTTTTTTCAGGGTCTAATTTGTATTTTTATGATATTTTAATGTCTTTAAAATGTGTGCCAAATTTTAAAAAATTGGGTCAAGGTGATTTTTTCAAACATGTATATTTTGTGTTTTTAAGCACTTTTTTCTTCTCCTAAAATGTATGAATCATTACTATTTTCAATATATTCCAAGTCCTTTGGATGTATTATTTCTTTTAGTAGAAATTACCTAAGTTATAAATGTGTTTTAGTAATTGTAAAACTCATAAAAATATAATGTTTTTGGCTAAGTGGTGGTTATTATCCATGAAATGAATGGTTAAGTCTAAATACTCAAGCCATTAGACAACTTTTTTAATGGATTTTAGCTTCTATGTATCTCTTGGTATATAGGAAGCCCTATTTTTTTTGGCAATAAGAAGCCTTTCAGTTGTTTAATTTTATGGTGCATTGGTAAGTTATTAGCCCCAAAACGTTAATTTCTATGTACCTTATATGGTATGGTGTTGTTATGGTAATGGTGTAAAACTCTATAATCAATTCCCTTTGGGTACTATGTACTATTTATGTCTTGGATTAGTTTATCAAATAGCTTAAAAATAAAACTCACCCAACCTAGTAATTCTAGAGAAATATTAGGTATACTTGGAATTTTTTAACACTATTGTCATAACTTTGTTTATATATCTAATTCTTGATTAGATATAGTATTTAAATATATGTTTAATTATAGTATAGAATTCTTATTTCAATTTCAATTTCTAAAGTTTATTTTTAGATTCAATTTTAAAACATAACAGTGAAAGGGTAGTGCAAAGGACATTTTGGGAAGAAAGTGGAAATCTAAGAAAAATTTTGATCCGTCTATAAAAATTACTTGTAGCAAGTTTTTGTGCTACACCATGGATGAAAAAAGGTAATTTTTATAGGTTCAAACTAATTCAGTTAGAAATTGTACATCAATGATTTACTACTTTGTAAAGGCCTTTAACACATAACAATGGGTGAATAAATTTATCCTTCTAATCTTTATAAACAAATCAAATGGAAAAAGTTTAGTGATGAAGCTAGAGGTCACATGCATCAATTAATGTCCCCCGAATTGAAGTTTCACTTTTAGGGGGAAATGATTCCTTGGCAAGTTTGGACTACCTTAGAAAATATTTTTTGGAAATAAAATAAAATGTAGGCATTTTTTGGGTTAAAATGAGCTTGGAACTCTTGGTCCTAATAAATATCTTCAGATTGAGGATTTCATCACCCAAGTCAAATGCTTGAGATGTCTCTTTGTAAAAATATTGGAAACTAAATCTGATGAGAAATTCAATGAGAGTATTTTTAAAATAGGGTCATCATGTAGATGATATTTATGAATTATATAGTACCTAACTATTATACACTTGTAAAACTCAAACCTTGGTAGTTCCTCTCAATTGTATACCTTTCCCACTTTTGCAAGTCTTGTATCTTATCTCTCTTGTGCCCCTTGGCCTATCTCTTAGTCTGACCAATCTTATGTTGATATCCCAAGCCTTCTATCTTGCCTATAATACATAAAACCTACTTATCTTATGCCTCTAAAAATTTTAAACCTATACCTATGTTCCTATTCAGTAAACATGTGTTCCCTAGATAGACACCCATATTGGCATAGGTGTCTTGTTCTAATGCAAGTGTCCAGTGCCCTAAAGTTATATAATTTTTAAATGAAATGTATCCTAATAGTTGTATTAAATGATATTATAAGAGATATTCTCCTGATAGGACTTGTATATATACATGATCACTCCTCATTCTAAACTCACCTAATATTCATACCAAAGAGCATTCAATCAAGCACTTAAGTGATCAAAGCTTCCCTATTTTCTCCTATTTATATATTACTCATAGGGATAACACATTTATAGGTCTGAACTACTAAAGGAGTAGCCTAAGATCCATATTTTCCAAGTTAAAATCTAGGTCACTATTATACTCTTGATCACTTATTACATGATTCACACACAAGCCAACACATAGGGGAGAACTACATAAGTTTGAGGTCCTCTTTGTAGTATTGGTTATGTAGGTAGTGCTCATTAATAAAAGGGTATTTGGGGAAAATTGACACTATGTTCCCACTAACACATCTTTCCCATAGTGACTATGAAGATGAAAAACTAAGGTTTGATCATTTGGCAAGGAGTGACAGTCCATAACCTAGATATGAATGCACTAGAGTGAAGGTGATGAAAAACCTAGAAGCATCTATGTGGTTTTATCTAGTTTCAATAGGTATTCCATATTGGATATCTATGTTTGATCTAGATAATAACATCAACGTAACCATCCTAAGCTGATAAAAGTGTCTATAGTTATAGAGGCACTTAATATAAATTTTGGTGACCATTCTTGAATATCCTTCCAGTATCCTTCTTACTTATTCTAGATCTAGATCTGTATTAGCATCAAAACTATCTAATTATCTTATTTCTCTATAATTTCAATATATAGCATAGTTTTACTTTCCATTTTTATTATATCTTAGCATAATAAAATTAGTATATATTCTATCTCAGTTTTAAAATTAATTGGCCTACTATAGATCTATTTATCACCCCTGTGTTTATTCATTTCTATATTCTTAACCCTATCTACCCAATATTAGGATCCATATCCAATTTAGGGTTAAATATATGGTGAACCCGATCCTTGAATTCCAAACCCTAGGTGGTTTAGGTTTTTTTGTTTCTTATTTTCTTGATTGTTTTACTTTATTATAAATTATGAATTTTTCATTTGTTGGAGCAATGGAAAATATAAATCTAAAACCTCAATTTCAAATAGAAGATAAATAAGCATTGATCACTCATCTCAATAATAACAAAGGCTTAATGGATGCATATTTTGTATATTAAAAGAGATGAATTAAGCATGCTAAAGTTAAGGCTTATTCACCTGGTAATGATGAGTCTTTATAAGGTACTATAATTGATTCCATACCAATCAATCTACCTACACTTAATGGAGGCATAGATTATGTCTTCCAACCTTCATTTACTAAAACTACTATTACTACATCTACCATGGGGCCAATAAATGCTTCAACTCAAATACCAATTTCAATACATATCTCTACCATGTTTACATCCCCCTTGGTGACTACTCAAATTCCAAATTTAAATCTTAATGGGTGTACAATTCAAACATTCCTCCAAGTTATAAATAACATGGAGGACAAGGTTACTAATATTAAGAAAAATATTTTAAAGTCTCTACATGCAATTGAATTTCATGATGTGTTTCATGATCTTCTTGCACCTAAATACATTTGTGCCCCTTACTAATTATTTTTTTTGCACCTAAATTCACATTTTATAATGGCAAGGGTGGTCTTGACCAACATCTTTGATACTTCTATGTGGCATGCCTTAATTATGCCTCCAATGATAAAATTTTAACCAAATTATTTCTAAGGAGCCTCAAGGACTATGATTTGAGGTGGTTCTATGATCTACCTCTCCAATCTATGAAAGCATTCAAATCTCTCACAAATCAGTTTTTGGCACACTTTTTCCTTTATATTTTTGAAAAAAAATCCTATGCCCAAATTATAAAAATCAAACAAGGAACTAATGAACCTATCAATTCATATGTCTTAAGTTACAAGACAATGTTGGCTAAAATTACCAATCCTATGGTAGATAAATAACTTCAAGATACATTCAAGCAAAGTTTACTTTTTCATTTACATGAGTCCATTGTTTCCAAAAAGTTTAAGTATTTTTATGAATTATGCCATGTTTTTCAAGACCATGAAATTAAACTTATTACATTGAATAAGCTTATGTATCAAACACAACGTTTACATATACATCCAATACCAAGTTTACAATTAAACCAAGCTAAAATATAAAACCTCCTGAGCCTAAAAAGGAAATAACCACTATGGTCATTGTAGTTTCACAATAGCCTAATCATCTTGTTTTATCTAATGTACTAAGTCGATAGTTTTTACATTTACTTGAGTCTCCATATTCATTACTCATATGGTTAGTGGAGTGTTAGCTTATATTTTTCCCTCATCTTATAGAAGTTGATATGAGTTGACATCTACACAAAGGATATAATGTAAATATTTATTGTGATTATCACCAAGGACAAGGGTATTCAATGAATGGATATTTTACCTTGAAGCATAAGATCCAAGACCTTTTCGAAGACTAAAATATTAAATTTAATGATCCTCTAAAGGAATCAGGATCACAACCTAGTGATCACCAAAAATAGAAGATATTTAACAATCTATTACAATACCATTGTAAGAAGGATGTGGAGGTAAAAATGGTATATAACTCACATCCTCATCCATCACACTATGATCACCCACTAGACGGGATTATTGGTACCTATGCATGGCATAAACTTCTTATGGTTTGGATACCTTATATTACTTTATATGACAATGATATTAATGATGATGACTCTGATCTTCATTCTTTATTCATTCGAGCATACCTTGATCACCGGTCTATATGCAGTGATATGATTTATAATGGTGAAAGAAAAAAAATCACCATGACATTACTTATGCAAATTGGGTTATACTCATAATAATCTACACCCTTCTACCTAATTAGTTAAAACATTCAATGTGACCTTACAGTAAGTTCTTGGTGATATTGGCTTACCTTTATAGGTGGGTCTTGTACATGTGGTTAATACCTTTTTAATTATACCTTCCACAAGTGTCTTTGATATGTTTTTAAGACACCCTTAGATATATATTCTTCAATCAATAATTTATATAGTGCATGGGTATGTTAAATACATTAATGTCAATTGGGTAATTATATTTTCTAGAGTTGCATATGAGCATCTTCTTGAACAAAAGATATTTATACCTAGACTAATAATTATCAAGACTACTAAGGCTAATCTACCACAAAAGGGTAAGTAACAAGTAGTCCCCTTCACTAGGAAAATGGTAATTGAGAAATATTTGCATCTGAAACATGTAATGGATTCCATAAAATTTCCATCTAATATGCACCATATTTAGATATCCAGAGTACCTACACATGTTCCTATCACTATTATTCCAAAAAAAACTCAGAGGACTCAAAGATGGGTTCCATGGGACCCTATTACTCCTAATATTTATTTAAAACCATAGATTCCCATTATACATATGTAGATCATCACAAATACTATAGTGATAGATATTACACCTATGCATGATCCTTGGTAGTGCCACCAGATTATTACACCAAGTAATGATTAGGGAGATACTTATGAGCATCCATTGGATGAGATTATAGGGTAGTCTCTTCATATATTCCAAAATACCAAAAAATTAAAAAATACAAAAATCAAAAATATATTTTCAGCAACTACATATTATATTGGATCCTTGGTAAGCATGTGTTAGTTCTATGTTGATGGATAGCATATCAGTTATTTTTACATACACATGTTTCACACTTCTATTTGAGTGTGATACAAGCATACACAGATACATGATTTATGAACTTATGGGTATTATTCCTTCCCTTTTCTCACATCACTAAGTGCTCAGGGCAACACTTTAGGTGACAATTTGGGTGACACTTCAGGCGACAGTTCTACCCCAATTGGTGGTAGAACTTCTGGGAGCCATAACTTCTGAACCATAGATTTGTTTGACTCCCAATTTGAACCATTGGAAATATGAGAATGAGGATAATGTGATGAGATGTCATATAACTATTCTTGGTGGTTTTTGACCCTAGAAACCAAAATGAAAGTGCCCAAATTTTCAATTTTAATAGTGTTGTCTAAAAATAGTAATTTCTTAAATTTTGTATTATTGTAAATCATGGAAGTCAAACCAATTCATCTCCCTCAATATTGGTGACCTTCCACATCCTCATCCTACCTTAAAATTATGTATAAAAATAGATGTATCTTAAAAAGGATATCAAACATCTTTTCCTAGAGATAAGCATAAGTTTTTTGCAATTTTGTGAGCAATAAAACATATCTTCTCAGAGATAGCATTATATGATTATGTTATTTTGTGTTTTTGAATTATATTTTACCCAAATCTTAGATTTTTAAATCACTAATTTGTTGGGGGTATCCACTTTATTTGATCATGATACACCCAAGTTATATCATTTTATGGTCACTTTACATTGTCATGTTTGAGCTAATATGTACTTACACATGCCTTTATCCATGTTTGTCTATAGTGTACTTGATATGCTATGTAATTGATGTTTTTTTATAACACATTTGATACATGGAATACTATGATATGTTTATGTTAGTTTCTTATGTTTTCATTTATGCACTTGCTTGAGTATCTTGCCTTTTTATTGTCTTGTTTATTGATCATTTAAATATGCTCCATTATTTTCAGCTCCCATTCCTTTATTTGCTTATTTGACATTTGATATGTCATTTATTGTTGTATGTAAATTTTAATATGTCATTCTTTTTTAATGGATATGTGACTAATTCACGTTCATTTGATTGTATGTCATTTTAACATGTCCTTTATTTTCAATTTCCTTAGACCATTGATTATTGATTTGATTTTGAGTGTGCTTGTGTGTGTGTTTGACTAATTTTTTAGATTGCACTGCTAATATCTAGATGTTTTCATGATATTTATGTTAGGAACTACCAAGTATAATTGATTACTTTTGTATAAGCAATTAAACACAAAATTGAACTAGAAGCAATAAGTAACTAGAAATCAGAAATAGCAAATAAGAAGAGATATGAGAAACAACCAATCTCTATTAAAACTCTTCCAAAATACAATGAAGAAATCACTCTTCCCACACCTCTTAGGTATATAGTATTTCTCTCAAGATTTCTCTCTCTCTCAACCAATTACTTTAGCAGATCTTCTTGATCTTACACACATTGCAGATCTAATTGATCTTACACACCTTGCAGATCTAATTGATCTTACTTACAACTTAATTACAATACATGCCTCATGGGTCTCTTAATAGGATCTAAGGCATACAATAATTAGAAACACAAACCCAAGACTTAAATTATTCTTCACATGTAAACACTCAGACCTCCTAAAATTAGACAAGTCTAATTCTGTAAATGCATGCAAACGCATGCACACACACAGGTGATCGACGTCAGTTGTTGTCAGTCTGCATATGACTGACATTGGCCAATCCCTGACCGATGTTGATAGGTTCTGGTCCATGCCTGACTGATGTCAGTGATACTGCCGATGTCGATTACTGGTTAAGTCTAGCAACCTCCACAAGAGCTCAATAGTGAAGCTTTTAGCTCCACAACTCAATAATCTCCCACTTGGAGATAAACAGTTGCACATGTACTTGTGCAGCAACATCCTCTATCTTGTTTCTTTGGTTTGCATCTCCATCTTCAAGATCAATCTTGAAGACCAACAAAATTTGAATGAAGACTCAACTTCTCCTTTGTTACCAGCTTTTTTAACATATCTACAGGGTTCTTATCCGTATGGATCTTTTCCAGCTTCAACTGTCATCCTCCAATACCTGTCTAATGAAGTGGTACCTAAGTTGTATATGTTTGGTTCTTGAATGAAATGCTGAATTCTTTGCCAAATGAATTGCACTTTAACTATCACTATAGAATTTGAAACTCTCTTGCTCCTTTCCCAACTCTTCCATGAATTGAGTCATCCAAATCATTTCTTTGCTAGCCTCTGTGACTGCAATATATTCTACCTCTGTAGTAAACAAGGCAACAACCTTTTGCAATTTTGAAATCCAGCTAACTGTCATTCCACCAATAGTGAACACATATCCTGTGGTGCTTCTCCTACCATCTAAGTCACCTGCCATATCTGAATCTACATACCCATGTAGAGAAATGCTTGACCCTGCATAATATAAATACCTATTACTGGTCCCTCTTAGATATCTGAGAATCCACTGAATTGCTTTCCAGTGTTCCTTTCCTGGATTGGCCATAAACTTGTTGACAACTTCCACTGCTTGGGAAATATCAGGTCTGGTACATACCATTGCATACATCAAGCTCCCAACTGTGGAAGCATATGGAACTCTACTCATGTACTCCACCTCATCATGTGATTTAGGACACTATTCTTTGCTCAACTTGAAGTGTCCAACCATAGGTGTGCTTACCAGTTTTGCATCCTGCATATAGAACCTCTCCAACACCTTATTCACATAATCCTCTTGAGACAAAATCAAACTATGATTTTTCCTATCTCTCTTAATACTCATGCTAAGGATTTTATTTGTTGCTCCTAAATCCTTCATGGAAAATGTGTGAGCTAATTTTATCTTTAGCTCATTAATTTCCTGCATGTGTGAACCTACAACAAGCATATCATCCACATACAGCAACAGGATAAAATAATGACCATTATCCAATCTGGTAAAATAAACACAATGGTCAGATTGACATTTACTAAAGCCATGCTCTGTCATAAACCTGTCAAACCTTAAATACCATTGTATTGGAGCTTGCTTAAGACCATATAAGCTTTTCTTTAACCTGTACACAAGTTTCTCCTTACCTTTGACCTCAAAACCTTTTGGCTGCTCCATATATATTTCTTCATCCAAATCTCCATGAAGAAACATTGTCTTAACATCAAGCTGCTCAAGATGCAAATCCTTAATAGCAACTAAAGATAATACAGTCTGAATAGAAGTCATATTTACTACAGGAGAAAAAATTTCACCAAAATCAATACCTGGTTTCTGTGCAAATCCATTTACTACCAACCTGGCCTTATGTCTCATTTGTCCATTCTCTCCTTCCTTTAACCTATATACCCATTTGTTTTTCAGTGCTTTCTTTCTAGCTGGAAACTCAACCAAATCCCACGTTTGGTTCTCTACTAAGGAATCAATTTCCTCATTCATGCCATGCTCCCATTGTTTCCTGGATTCTACCTGTATTGCCTCATCAAAATGTTTTGGTTCTCCACCATCAGTTAGCAACACATAGTATAAAGAAGGGGAATAACAAATTGGAGGTTTACTTACCCTTACAGTCCTCCTTATGGGAATTTGAGACTCATCCATAGCTTGTTGTCCACCTAAATTTCATTCTGTCAGTGACCGATCTTGGTCATCTTTCTATCTATAGCCAACTGACATCGGTATTATCTGACTGACATCGGTTCCTTCTTGACCGACATCGGTTACTATCTAACTGATGTCAATTTTTGTCTAACCGATGTCGGTGCCTGTGTTTTCTTATGACTGATGATTTTTACCTGTGAGCTCATTTTGGATCATTACCTCATCCAAATCAAGATTGCCCTGCTCAAAATTATTCAGCCTCTTGAGCTGATCACTGTACATCACCTTCTCATTGAAAACTACATCACAGCTTCTAATAATTTTGTTAGTTTCTAAATTCCACAACTAGAATCTGAAATCTCCAAAGCCATAACCAATGAAAGTTCACTGCATGGATTTAGCATCCAGCTTCTTTCTATTTTCTTTATCAATGTGCACAAAAGCTTCAGAACCAAAAACTCTGAGAATTGAAAGATCTACCTTTTTACCTATCCAATCCTCTTCTAGTATTCCACCACCCAGAGTAGTAGAAGGTCCTCTGTTAATCAAGTACACTGGAGTATCATACAGCTTTTACCCAAAACTTTAAGGTCAAACCAGTATGTAACCTCATACTCCGTGCACGCTCCATAATTATTTTATTCATCCTTTTAGCAACTCCATTTTGCTGAGGTGTCCTTGGAACCATCCTTTTCCTGCGTATTCCACTCATAAAATAGTAACTGTTGAATTTATTGTTGCAGTACTCACCACCATTATCAGATCTAAGGCACTTCAATCTCAAACATATTTCATTCTCAACCAAAGCTTTCCATTTCTTAAATATGTCAAAAACATTAGATTTCCTCTTTATGCAATAAACCCATACCTTTCTTGTAGCATCATCAATGAAAGAAACATAATATTATGATCCTTCAATAGAAGCTACCAGAGCTAGTCCCCACACGTCTGTGTGAACAAGCTCCAACCTGTACTTCTTCTTTGTTGACCCAGTCTTGAGAAACCTTACTTCTATTTTCTAAAAACACAATGCTCATAAAAATCTACATCTATGCATTTCAAATCTGAAAGATTACCTTTTGACTTAAGAACATTCATTCCCTTCTCACTCATGTGACCAAGCCTATAGTGCCACATCTTTACATCTATATCTAAAGTAGATAAAACAAAAGGAGAATAATCAGTAATACAATTACACAGATAAAGATTACCTACTCTTTTACCTCTTGCTAATATAAGTGCACCCTTGAAAACTATCCAAGATTCCACTGTGAGAGTTACTGTGTAACCCTCATCACCCAACTTTCCTGTAGAAATCAGATTCCTTTTCAAGATGGGTACATGCATGACATCTTTCAACACCTACGTGTTTCCATTCTACAATTTCAGTTGCACTTTTCCTTTGCCAAAAATTTGACAAGGCTCACCATCCCCTAAATAAACTTTTCCAAAGTCTCCATGGACATAATCATTGAAAAATTCTCTATTTGGGGTTGCATGGAAAGAAGCACCAGAATCTAAAACCCATGATTCTACTTGACTATCCAAATAAAATAGAAGAGCATCCTATGCAACAATACCTACAACATTTGCTTCTTTATTACCTTCATTCTGATTTTCTTTGTTATCCTTCAACCAGCAGTCTTTCTTTGCATGTCCTTTCTTTCCACAATTCCAGCAGGTTATTCTACTAGTTCTAGATTTGGATCTCCTTCCCATATTTGACCTTGATTTCCCATGCTTGCCCTTCTCTCTTTGCCTTCCCCTGCTTTCAATACTTAAAGCATTACCTGATGTTTCACCTGTGCTTTTCCTATGAATTTTTTCATTCAAGATTACACTAACAACATCTTCAACTTTCAAGATATTTGAAGCAGATGTAGTATTACTTACCACCATTACCAAGCTGTGCCAGCTTTCAGGTAAAGAACATAAGATCAAGAGAGCCTTAACTTCATCATCAAAAACTATTTTGACTGAATTTAATTGATTTACAATTTCATGGAAATCATTAAGATGACTATATATAGATCCACCTTCTTGCATTTACAAACTAAATAATTGCTTCATAAGATATACCTTATTCAAAGCTGAGGGTTTTTCATATAAGTTTTCCAGAGTATCCATTAACTCTACCATTGTCTTTGCCTGTGATAAATTAGAAATCACAAAAGATGCTAGGCTCAACCTTATGATCTAAGAGCCTTTCTATCAAGAACATTCCATTCTTCATCTTGCATATCTGTGGGCTTGCATGCAACCCCACCCAACGGTAAAAATAGATCTTTCTGATACAGATAATCCTCTATCTGCATCCTCCATAATTGATAATTCTTGCCATTGAATTTCTCCATTTTTAGCTTACTTTATTCTGCCATTGCTTTGCTCTCACTCAAATAGAAACCCCTGTGAGTGAACCTATAATCAACAACCACTAACCTGCTCTATACCAGCTGTTAGTGAACCAAGCTCTAATACCACTTGTTAGGAACTACCGAGTACAATTGATTACTTTTGTATAAGCAACTAAACATGAAATTAAACCAAAAGTAATAAGTAACTAAAAATCAGAATAGCAAATAAGAAGAGATATGAGAAACAACCAATCTCTATTAAAACTCTTCTAGAATACAATGAAGAAATTACTCTTCCCACACCTCTTAGGTGTATAGTATTTCTCTCAAGAGTTCTCTATCTCTCAACCAATTACTTCAGTAGATCTTCTTGATCTTACACACCTTGCAGATCTAATTGATCTTACTTACAACTTAATTACAATACATGCCCCATGGGTCTCTTAAATAGGATCCAAAGCATACAATAATTAGAAACACAGACCCAAGACTTAAATTAGTCTTCACATGCAAACACTCGAACCTCCTAAAATTAGAAAAGTCTAATTCTAGAAATGCATGCAAACGCATGCACACACACAGGTGACCGACGTCAGTTGTTATCAGTCTGCATATGATCGACGTCAGCCGATCCCTGACCGATGTCAGCAGCTTCTGGTCCACGCCTGACTGATGTTGGCAATACTGTCGATGCCAGTTACTGGTTAAGTCTAGCAACCTCCACAAGAGCTCAATAGTGAAGCTTTTAGATCCACAACTCAATAATTTATCATGCCTTAGGCCTTCATGTGATTAAACATTCTGTGTTTTAATGATATATTTACCTAGATAGGTTCTCCTATATGCTACATGGTTCATTCATAGTTACATAGTCATATTATCCTTTTGAGTTATGGTAACTACAAGTTATTATTCTTCCCTCACCTCAAAGGGTGATCATGTCATAGAGGCATGGCTTTTATACATTCATATTTTTTAGATTTGGTGGGGGCATGTTTTGGAAACATGTTCTTCACACTTACTTAGTATGTAACAAACCTAGATTACAGTGGGGTCATGTTTTGGAAACATGTCCTCCATAATTGTACTTATATCAGTTTTCATATTTATCCATATATAGTAGGGAAATGTTATGGTAACATGTCACCTATAATTATTCAAATTTATAAATTAGCCAAAGCACATAGTTATATGGTTTAGATACATATTTGTGGTATAATTTTATACTTTGGTACCATTGTTAAACATAATTTCAACATGAGACATATATAAGGTGCATATGTGATGTAATGTGTACCTAATATTTCAAAATCAATATCAATTTTAGATTTCAAAACTCTTCTAGGGACTGTCATCACCCACCAATTTGGACTTTTATAGACTATATTGAGCTAATCTACTATAGTAGTTGGTTTAATTTTGGAATGGTTGAGGTGATTAAATCATTGAACCTTGCCAAATTTTTAGGTTAGACTTGATTATAAGATACAGCCTCACCATTTTAATAGTGTGAGTTGACTTGGTTCATTCACACTCATAGGTTATAAGTATGGTTGAGTTGCACAGTTAATATAGTCTCAACTATCAAGTGGCAATCCACATTTTCTCCAAGGTTGGGGGCATGGGACCTCATATATCTCTCTATATCCTTATATATATGCACTTTTCATATTTATATTTGTCTTAATCTTAGTTTCAATTATTCATAATGACATAATCTTTCAAATAAAATTACCAAAAGGCAAGACATTTGTATTAATACATAGGTGTACTCCTAAACCTTTTTCTCCTTCAATTTCAACCATTTCAATGCTTTTAATTTCATATTATATGCACTAAGTATATATTGTAACATGATCTTAGTTGTAGTTCAATCACCACCAAAGCACTCAAATTGGACTCAATCAAAGGTAATGTGTGTTATACACACCTAATTACACATTCATTTCCTTTAAATTAGTAATTTTATTCCTAGATTAAAGGGGGAAATTGTAGATGATATTTATGAATTATATAACACCTTGATCTTGTACACTTGGAAAACTTAGACCTTGGTTGTTCCTCTCAGTTATATACCTTTCCCACTAATGTAATTCTTGCATCTAATTTATCTTATGCCCCTTAGACTATCTCTTAGTTTAACAAATAATATGTTGATGATCCAAGCTTTCTCTCTTGCCTAAATTGCTTAAAACTTGTTTATATTATGCCTCTACAAGTTTTAAACCTATACCTATTTTCCTACTTCCTAAACACTTGGATCCTAGATAGACACCTATGTCCATAGATGTTTCATGTTTTGACACAAGTGTATAGTGACCTAAATTCATCTAATTTGTAAATGAAACATATTCTAATGGTCATCCTAAGTGTTATTATGTGAGACATTATCCTAATAAGAGTAGTATATATTCATGATCACTCTTCACTTTAAACTCACCTAACATTCATACCAAATATTATTAAATAAAACACTCAAGTGAGCAAAGCTTCGCTATTTTCTCCTCTTTCCATATCTATTATAAGACCAGTACATCTATAGTTCTGAAGTACTGAAGGATCAACAGTCAACATGTTGACTATTTTGACCACAATTCAAAATAAGTCAACCCCCTATAGTACAAAACTTGATATAGGGATATTATAAGATCTTATAGGGTGTTTCATAGTCCTAAAAATGTCATTTAATGTGTTATTTACCTTAGTCATAGTCAATTTTTAGTCCTTGTACCATTTCATGTCATATAGGGTTATATTTAAGATATTAATAAGGTTTGTATGGTTTTCCTAAGTAAACAAAGGTGTTAAACTATTAATCAACATCTTTCATGTTATTTTATTGTTATACATGTTAGTCTCTAATTGAAAATTGCATGAGTAACGTTAGAAAAAGAAGATCGGTGGTAGTTTGCATAGTCTTAGTTGTATAGCTTCTATAGAGGTTTTGACACATGTGGAAAGCCTTGTAATGACTCTTCAACTTCCATAAACTCATCCCCACATTTTATCAGCCTCTTAAGTCCCAAAATTGGCCTAAAACCATTTCACTTCTCCATCACTCCACTAGGCAAGCAAAAATGATGAATCAATTTTAGTTTAGTACAACTAGTAAAGAATGAGTCAAGTCAAATCCACTTGGTGATAGATATTACTCTTATTATACTTCCATTTCATGGTAGGATTTCAATTATTTATGGTATATTCCCTATGAACCATTGTTTAGAAGTTGACTGCTCTTTATGCTTGCGTATCCCCACATCGTACAAGTTTTGCCTATGTTAGCATTGGTATATACAAACTAATTAATTAAAGTGTTTATATAAGATGTTGACATCCTTCATTCATGGTTTCTATCTTTTATTTTAAGTGTAGGGGTGAGTTGATGGACCAAACATCTCAAGTTGCTATTCAAGATCACCAATGGAGTTGAAGGCATGTTTCATCAACTACAAAGGTTTTCCTTAAGTTCATGGTTATCATCTTCCTTTTTCAATTTTAGAATAAAATACTAATATTTTTATGAAAAACATTTTCATATTTCACACAATCATCTTGCCTCATGGTTACCACTTACAGTCATGGTGATTGGATGAAGAGGCAGTGAAATGGTGAGAGGTCTTTGAGGTGTTTATAGTCAAGTTTGAACAATGAAAATGTTTTGATATTGGTTGAATCAACTAATTCATCATGCACATAGTCTTTTATTACCCATGTATAGTTTCATATAATGTATGTGCACTTATAGGTACCCCACAAATGACTAATCATGTTGGAATAAAAGCATTGGAACTAGTTTGAAGTCTTTTAAGATGGAAAGGATCAATTTGAAGATTTTAAGAAGGCTAATACTGAATATAGGGCCATCCACTATGCATATTATCTATATCTCACCTTTACTACCCTATGCCCTGCATATGTACCTACAAGTGGCTCATACATAGTATTGAACAACTAGAATGCAGATGTTGAAATGTGTTTGAACCTTCCTCAAGGTCTTGGAGTGTTGAATGTTCCATACTAATAAATAGTGGATCCATAGAGTGGAAAGTATATTTTAACATCTTCATAATTAGATAAAGTTATTTTAGGGAAATTTTACCTTAATTCCTTTGAAACAGGGCCTTGTCCATACTTGGTGCTATCATATAATAAGGTGACATAAAGTCTATATGGATTTGAATGATTCCATCTTATAGCCCAAGCATAGGGGTAGTAAGATAACATGATAGGACAAGTTTTTGGTCCCAAGAGGTGATATAAATTAGGACTCCATTCTAGATATTCTTTCACTATAGAATGCCATTGTTCTCTAAAGTGTGTTGAATTTCAAATGACCTTATAGTCCAAGGTGGAATGATAGAAGCATACATCCATGGAAAGTGACTGTATTAAGGTGAGAAGGACACTAGTGGTTCAAATAAAATTGATATGGGTTGAATCATATGGTATTTACCTATATCATCACTTACAGGTGTACCTCTTCCCTCAAAAAGGTCACCTACAGTCTGATTGTAGGTACCTACAAGCTCATGAAATGAACCAAGAGATGGGAACTCTACAAACATGAACACTTACCAAATGGAGATGACTAAAAAGGATTAAATTATACCCTATGATGTGTAAAATAGGGTCCAAAATTTTAAATTCAATCTATAGGACCTCTTTTGCTCTGAAAATGGACATCTACAGTTTGACTAAAGTATGACAGGACACTAGAACATGGTGGTTTAAAGGTTGGCCTAGCATATCCATGAAGTGAAAAAGTATTAGTTACTATGATATAGTATATATGACTTAAATTATAATATAAACATGACATAATGTCTAAATATAAGTGACACCCTACAAAAATCTTCCTTTGTTTGAGAAACACAGTACATAATCTCTCTGGCTAGCCTAGTCAAGTAGAGATGAGTGTACTTTGAGGAGTTGTAATTAGTATAGGGTGTTAGAAATGTTTTAAATGACCTTCATAATAATTATATACACTCCATGATATTATAAAGATATGGAAATAGAGCATGGAGGTTTCAACATATAATATATAATTTGTACACCAATCTTGCATATAGTTAGTGTTACAGAAGTATGCCTTGGGTTTCATGATTTTTGGGAATGTTAAGAGTGTGATATAATTCTAAATTTTTCTAAATAGGGTCCAAATTACTTTAAATATACTCTCAATCCTTTTTTATTTATAAAATTGGGGAAGTGTCCTCTATTATATCTTAGATAGAGGGCACTCCCAAAGAAACACACCCTACATGTTTAGTATGAAAATGATAAAGATATGAGTTAGAGATTGTTTAAACATTGTATAATGGTTTAGGAAGTTATTTAAATCATAAAAAAGCATTATTAAGTCCTCCTAGTATTGATTATTCTAGCATAGTAGCCTAAACCCATAGATATATTGACTAGGCCTAAAGCCCTAAGTGGGTGTAGTCTCACTTCTAACACCAAGTGAGAATTTCAATGCATTTTATCACATTCATTATAAGGTATGAAAGTTTTTATAACCATTTTTCAATAAGGTAGATGACAAATGGGTCATTTCTTGGCTTAATATTAACTTAGGGTGCGCAAAATATAGGTAAGAGCTTGAGAAGGCATCTTTTGAAGCTCATATCTATATGGATGCTTAGCATGGAGACATAAGGATTTAAGGGATGTTTAATAAGATCATAAACATGATTCTAGTAATATTTTTTCATATATTTAATGTCATACTTTTATGAACAAACACTAAGGGTCAAAACCACCTAAAACTCTATAAAACCCTTGCTCATGGCCCGATGGGAAAGAAGTGGATAGAAATGTGTCTTGTACCCTATTTATATGGACAGGGTGAAAAATAGGTTTTATTGACATATTTTAATGTTTTTAGGTTTAAGGGAGAGTTAAAATATGTGATCCACTTTTTGATATCAATTGGTACCTAATATAACTCCTATTATCCATTTATTACTTCATTAAATGACATAGGTACCTTAGCAAGCACCTTTACTTCAAGCAGTCCAAACTAGCATAGCGAATGGAAGGTGATCACCAAGTGAGAAGGTGATAAATACAATTGGGAGGAATTTTAAGGTCTACCTGATGGATTTAAGGACAATAAGACTCTTTATAGGTGTCATAACACCCCTTTTATGTATTTTTTTGGAAAACTAAAATTCACTTGAATGCCAAGTGTGAGGAATGAGTGAAAGAAGGATGATGGTGATATGACAAATAATATCATAAGTACCTATTAACCCTTGTCCAAAAGAATATCATTGATTAAGGACACATATAATGCATGTTGGATATTTTTATTAACCCCCCCCATCATATTACACATTTATTATATCTCCCTAGTCTGCTTTGGAGTGCTTAATAAAAGCCAATGATGAAGATAACTTTCAAGAAGCCAGTTGAAGGGTCCTACACAAAATTTAAGGAGGTTTTATGCCTTGGAGGGACATTTGTCCAAAGATACATTTCATAGTATATTCCATACTCTACTAAAATAAAATTTAACTAATTCTAATGCCTTTACAAGTGGCATTGTTACCCTTGAGCTCCACTTCTCTCTCTCCTCTCTCACATTCTATAAGTACTAACCATTTTAGTTGTTTTATAATTCCATAACTGGTATGGCAAATCCCTATTGTTTTGATGTTTTAATTTTCATTTGAATAATAAATTTAATCTATTTTTAAGTTCAAAAACATCTTATCTAAGTGTGTGAAGTGATGTATGGTGAGGTCTAGTGATAATCTTCTATCCTTGCTTCTCTTTATCCTTTCATGTTTAGTGCAAGAAGTTCTCATTATAATAGGTAATATGGAGTGTATTTAGTGTGTTTGTCCCCATTAAAGTGATAAATTGTTCTTATAGTTTTTAATCTAACCTCTGGTCCACTCACCTTGAGTATTCTCATGCATATCACCTCCATAGTGAAATACTAATGTTAGAGTATTCGAGGACTTTGAAGCTAGTATTGTAGGTCTTGTCTCTTAGTGCAAGAGTATGATGATATTATGGAGATACTTATGGTGTGTCATCACCTTAGAATATTTTACTTTAATTCATATTTCTACCCCATTTTCACATAATTAATTAGTTAATATAGGTGATAAGCACTTTAAGGTCAAATCAGGGAGCTATCCCTTAAACCTAGAGGTCTACCTCTAGTATAGGTAACCCACAGGCCTAGAGGTATTCAAATGTTACCTAAATATTAGATGAGTCTTGAAAACCTTCCTTTAGGGTATGATATTTGTTTTTAATAGTTTTATCACACCCAATGGAACCATTTTTATAAATAAAAACTTGTCAAGGTGAATGTTGGCCTTGATAACATCAGTTGCATATGGTGTACTACTCAGCATTTGATGACTCCATTCAAGGTAAAATTTAGTTGTAGACAATATTTTTTTCCTATATTTGTGCTCATACTTCATGGTCCTTATTAGGCCATCTTCTAATAGAGTTTTCAATGCTATCAATCCACTTATTCAACCTAAAATTCATCTTTAAGTTCAACATCCTTAGCATATTCTACCCTTTGAAGAGAAAGAGGATTTTTCTAGGAAAGAAGACTAAGAGAGTGAAGAAGAACTTGAAGAAAACATGTCTAGGTATCATGCCTTCCTAGACTTTAACACTTGAAATAAAATTCATCTTGATGCCTATGATGGCATTCCCCCTAATGCTAAAAGAGTGTTCTTACATTCAATGGTGAAGGCCATGTCACTCCTAATGAACACATCACTCCTAATGAACACATTAGATATATATCAAAATTATGTAGTTTTCACAATTTCAAGGAGGTAAAAATTTCTATTAGACTCCATGTCATGGCCCTTAGAGGGAAAGCACTTTATTGGTATAGGACTTTTCCCAGTGGTTGCATCACAACTTGGGATGATTTTGGAGAGTTGATAACATCAAGGTTTTAGGATAAGAGTGACCATACTTAACTCATCCACCAACTCAATGTGATCCAAATATCCCCTAAGGAGACAAATCATGATTTTAATGAGAGATACCAAAAGACTTGGTATAGGTTGCCTCCTCCCATGAGACCACCTATAAGCTTTATGTTTCCCACATATTTGAGGGCCATTGGTATTGATATAGCCATCATGCTACAATTCATGGGTGGTTTCACTCTACCTGAGGCATATGACCTTTCCATTAGAGATGAGAATGGCCTCATACAAGTTGGGAAGTTGACTTCAAAAGTGTTTATGCCTCTATTTCCAAATACTTATACTACTGATCCAAATGTCACCCAAGTTTCAAGTGCAAATACCAAGCCTAAGACTGCTCCTAAGAAGGTCGAAGATGATATTGATTGGAGGGAAAGATACTAAGCCTTAGAGGCTCAAAATATGCAATATAATATATATCAAGGTGCTCATAAAAACCTTTACCCTTATCATTAGAAATATGTTTAAAAATATGGGCAAGGGAGAGGTCAAGGGCAGCCTAACTTCAATAGGCCTACCAATGCATGCAATCCTACATCAACCTCTAATTCAAGAGTAACAGTACTAGTGCATAGTAATATAGTTCAAGGAAAAGATTCAAAATAAGGTAAATTCATGGATTTAAATGAAGGTGGAGAGAAATCTCTAGCTTCTCAAGGAGGAATCACTCCTCTACCATCAGCAGAAGATGAAGTCCTAATGTAAGTGAAGCCTTAGAGGCTCAAAATATGCAATCTAATATATATCAAGGTGCTCATAAAAACCTTTACCCTTATCATTAGAAATATGTTTAACAATATGGGCAAGGGAGAGGTCAAGGGTAGCCTAACTTCAATAGGCCTACCAATGCATACAATCCTACATCAACCTCTAATTCAAGAGTAATAGTACTAGTGCATAGTAATCTAGTTCAAGGAAAATATTCAAAATAAGGTAAATTCATGGATTTAAATGAAGGTGGACAGAAATCTCTAGCTTCTCAAGGTGTAATCACTCCTCTACCATCAGCAGAAGATGAATTCCTAATGTAAGTGAAGCCTTAGAGGCTCAAAATATGCAATCTAATATATATCAAGGTGCTCATAAAAACCTTTACCCTTATCATTAGAAATATGTTTAACAATATGGGCAAGGGAGAGGTCAAGGGCAGCCTAACTTCAATAGGCCTACCAATGCATACAATCCTAAATCAACCTCTAATTCAAGAGTAATAGTACTAGTGCATAGTAATCTAGTTCAAGGAAAAGATTCAAAATAAGGTAAACTCATGGATTTAAATGAAGGTGGAGAGAAATATCTAGCTTCTAAAGGAGGAATCACTCCTCTACCATTAGGAGAAGATGAATTCCTAATGTAAGTGAAGGTTGGTAGCCTCAAGGAGTAAGTTTCACTAACTTCCTAGTTGAAGACACTTTTGTAATCAATCAAGGTAATTCTATTGCAAATAATACTAGAGCTAAGAGGAAGGATCTAGGATATGATAATGGTATGCCTAAACTTTATATAATCCTCATATAAGGTGGAAAATCATGACTATAATCATGGTAGTCCCTAACACTCCTACACCTCCTCCAAGTTAGAATGTAGAAAGGTATTATTGGCCATTTTTGGCCCACATAACAAGCTTCACCTAGACCTAGAGAGAAGCCTAGCAGGGTCCCAATTAATGAGTAGATAAAATGGCTTATAAGTAGGCTCAACATTACAAAGTGAAGGGTTTTAATAGGTTTCCATGGTGTCTAAGTAGTTTCAAGAATAATTCTAGAAGAGCATGCAAGCTTCAAAGCCTATTTTATAGTTGGGAAATATTTCAAAGTTTATTTGGCTAAGTTTTAGAATTATTTTGGGAAAATTATCCAAAAGGAGAAAGAGTAAGTACATTTTTTGGGGAAAAATGTTAATCAAAAGTACTGAAGGTAGAATTCTTCCAAAAAAAAAGTCTGAGACAATCTTTTTGAAGACACATTTCTTTCAAAAAAAATGATTGAAATAAAACGTTCCATATCAAAAATCCCAAAGACCCAAATCTTTTGGGAAAATTTTTTGAGACAATTTCCTCGAAGACATATTTCTTTCAAACATTTTGTCCACAATAAATGTCCTAAATGTAAATGTCCCAAAGACCTAATTCTTTCAGGGAAATTATTCTAGCAAAGTGACATTTGTGCAAGTATCAAAGTTTAATCTCAACAGTCATCCATTGGGGTCCAAAGATTGATAATGACATCATTGATAGTCACATTAACATTGAATGATAAGCATGTAGATGTCAAATTAAGGCTATGGTAAATAACTATTATATTTTAAATATATGAGTGATGATCATGTGGACATCAAATACATTTGCATAGACATCAAATATAGGTGTGTGAACATCAAATTAAAGCCTCATGAAATGACCATTTGGGTTTAAAATTTACAAAGGATCTCTAGAATGAGTGTGTAAGTGTCAAGTGGCATGATCTTAGGAGAAAAATTAGATCTAACGGTGAGTAAGAAAAGATAGAGTTAATAAGTCTTAGTAAGATCAATGACTTGAATTTAATTGCATAAAGTAAATCAATGGTATGTGTTAGGTTAAATATTCAATGTTCTTAAGGATAAATGTGAGACTACCACATGGTGTAAGTGTGAAAGTAGACTGATTGATAGCAAGATCCTGAGAAGAGATGTGGGGATACCAAGTGGCACTAGTTCAGATTAAGTTAACAAGTCAAGGATCAATCTAGGGCTTGTGGGATTTCATATAGGGAAGATCAATTGTGAGTGAGGGTTAGAGAGGTCAAAAAATTTATAGGGATCAAATTGAGTACAAGGTTGCCAAGTGTCTTAATATGGTCGGTGAACCTAGGGACCTTCCAACAAGGGTCAAAGAGGTAGTTTTTGACTAAGGAAGACACAAAATTTTGGAGCTATTTAATTGGTCCAAGTTGATATTCAACTGACCTAAGGAGATTTCTCATTGGAAGTTGAAGGAGCAATTTTCAACCAAGGTAGACACATATACTTCAATGGCTTAATTGTTAGATCTAGCTACATAAAAGTGACCCTTATCTCCACTCTTACATGCCATGACAAACCAGTAAAGAGAAATTAACACCATGACAAAACTCTAATAGATTGATCTAATTATTATAATTGCATTGATGTTATAACTTATCTCAAAATAACTTAATCCCATCGTTACAATAATAAATAAGCATCAGTGAAGTAATAATGTAATTTTGAAATAGATTGAAATGACCTAGATCAATCAAGAAGCTTAAATGATCATAAATATAGATGTAGTTATAATTGTGATTAAAATGGAGTTGTGCTCATTGATTCCTTTTTTAATGCCAAGATTTCTCTCTCTTACTTTCCTTCTCTTTATAAATATGCTCTTTGAGATATTGTTGAACATCCCTTAGGCTAGTAAGACTAGACTCTACTAGAAATTGTATTTTGTACCTCTTGGAGTAATGAATAGAGTATGTTGTAATTTTTCACTAATCTGTACTTAGTATTTTGTATTTGTCTGATATGAAAAATTGGTTTTCATCTTCTCTTTTTAGGTCTAAGTTCAACCTAGGTACTAATAAACTTTCCTTATAGGTCATCTAACATCTCTTAAGTTTAATGTCTTAGGTATATAGTGTATTATTGACTATAAGTGCTTTCAATCAGGCCTTACCTTCATTTCTTTCCATCTTAAGTCCAACAAATTGACCTCTAGGTGAAGTACTATTACTTGGAAACCATAGTAAACATTGTATTAATCCTTTTTATATCCCATTAGTGTGTTAATGATTTTAATCTTGAGAGTGGATCTTTGAAAATTTGATGCATCACCACATGTTAAAATAGATTTATTTTTATGCAATATCTTAACTCTTTTCACCTCAACTAGTTTAGGTCTTTGAAAGAGAGGTCCAAATTATCATATCTAAGGAGATAGCCTCATTAAAAACCCTAGAGGTCTAATATAGATATAGGAATCCCATAGCCTTAGATCATTCCCATGTTAGTTTAGGTATGAAATCATACTTGAGCAATCAGATCTCTATTAGGTGTTATTTGGATAGCTAGTCATTCTATCACACCTAGTGGGACCACCTATTTACATAGTTTGAATCATTTATCTGTATATCTGAGTATACTAGCAAATTCTAAAGTTTCATTTCATATTTGCATATTTTTCATTCCCCCAATAGTTTTCACAAGATAATCTACAAAAGGGAGAGACATATATTTCTTTGATCTATCTTTCTAATCGGTAAAGAAGCAGAAAGCCTCTCAGTCAAATCCTACACCTATACATCTTGTTCACCTTGTTACACAAAATTCTCCTATTTAAGTCAATATTATTTAGCCAAACATTTTTATAAATCCCATACCCTAGATGTTTTTTCCTAGAAGATAATCCTTTGTGCCATTTAATGATGGTAGTCCTCTGAATCTTACTCAATGGGATGATATTTCAATCTCATCTTTGAAGGCTCTTCCTTATTTTATAGGGGACAATCTAGTTACTCCTATAGAACATATTGTAGATATTGATAATCTTTGTTTAGTGCATCATATGATACAATAAAATGTAGTAATGAGGTTGTTAGAAACTTCTTTCAAAGGGAAATCACTTCAATGGTACAGAGGATTGGCTCCTGCATCAATCAATAATTGGGATGACTTTGGAGAGGTCCTATGTAATCACTTTGAGGACAAAAATGACCACCTTTAACTTGTGGAAAATCTTACAAAAATTAGCAGATTCAATCATGAATTCATGTTGGATTTAAATTAAAGTTTATAAAAGACTTGGGATATGATTCCTATAGTGATCAAGCCTACACCCAACTATGCTTTTCTAGACTATTTAAAGGCTCGCAATTCAGATGTACCTATAATGATTCAATCCATGGGAGGGAACACTCTACTTGAGGCTTTTGAAATAGAAATCAAGGTTGAGAATTGTCTTATAAAAGAAGGCAAGTTGTCTCCAAGGCCACCAATGCCTCTCTTTCTAGAGATCCACCCTCCTACTCCAACTATTGCTCCACTTCCACATTCAATAAAGTTTTAAAAAATAGAAGGTGATAAAGCTGATAAACTAGAGAAGATAGAGAGTCTTCTCAAGACTCATAACAACTATTGTGTTATAATGGAAAGATAACAAACTCCACCATACAATCCATATCATAATACTAATCAGAAGTATTAGTATAATAAGCTATCCTATCAATATAATTAGTAAGGATAAGGGCATAATTATTAGTCAAGGAAATATAATCTTAATACACTAAGCAATTCTAGAGTTGTGTTAACTCATAACAACTATGCTTAAGAAGGGAAATAGAACAATCAATGGGATCAAGCAAATGACATGGTGATGATTCCAATTGGTGAGATCTCACATCAGTATTATATGTAGTAGAGTTCATCTCCTCCACATGAAAACTAATCAAATAAGGAATCCTCTCTACTGCATGAAGACATTCCTTCATTCACCCAACCAAAATTTCCACATCAACAAGGATGAGAGAATGGTGAAGTGCCTATTGAAACTACATTTATGAACTTTCAAGAAGGTGAGGATTCTTTTGAGTACATAGTTGTAAATTAAAGTCAAAATATGCCTAATATTGATAATTCAATTGCTACCCATACTAGATCCAACAAAAGGAAAATTAGTGATTGTTCAGGTCCTAATAAGGCATCCCCTTTTCCTTCTTAGCCACCACAAAGGACCACCACTCATGAGCTACCTCAAAATATATCAAATCAATAGGTTCAAGATGTAAAGGGGCAGAATGTGAAAGGGCCTTACATCCCCCAATTCACACAACATCTAGGATCCCCCCTTGCTCCTAAATTATAATCAAGGACAGCCACTCTCCACTCAATATTATGGATCATATGAAGAAAATTTTAGCATCAATTTCAATTTGGGATACATTGCTAATCCCAAGATAAAAGGAGTATCTATAAGAAGAGATTTTAAATCTCAATATATCTAATAGACCACCTAAAAAGGAAAAAGTAATTACTATTCTAACCAACTCTAATCCATTTTGTGAGCCTCAATATCCTAAGGTGATGAATCCTCCTCCATTTTATCTTTTAGTTGTCATAAGAGATTATCTTATCCATAATTGTATGATTGATAGTGGAGCTAGTACTTCTATCATGCCCAAATCCATAGCTGACAAACTAGGGCTCAAGTATGAACCTCATGAAAAGGGAGTATTATAGTTAGATGTTTATCCTAATAATATTTTGGGCATTCTCAAAGATCTTAAGATTTTACTTGTTGTCTATCCAAATTACACCATTTCACAAGATATAGTTGTTGATTTACCTTCATACTTTGCACTATGCCTGTCTAGGGATTTCAATGCTAAAATAGGAGGTTATCTTTCTTCATAATGGTCATACATAGTTTTTAGAACCAGATATGGAATCAGAGTCACTATAATATCATAACCTATTTCTAGATTCCACCTTGAACCATATATGCCAAATGTGTCTAATATGAATTGCAGTATTTTAGAAGAAGATGAGCATACTATTGATCAAGAACCTTCTAAGCCACTTAAAGGCATACCAGATCTACTCCTAGATGAGTGGGTTGTTTATAACCATGGTTATGACCCATATAAAGGTATTCAAGAAGCTATTTTTGGTGTCTATTGTATGCATGAAGAAGGTGATTCATTACCTAGTCTCACCAACTCAAAGAAAGATCAAGAGGGAGATGGAATCTATACTTTGATGGATCCAAATCAAAGAATGGGAGTGGGGATGGTGTAATGTCAATGTCACCTCAAAATCAAAGGTATTATTATTTATTTATATTTTAATTTAGTTATACATCAAATACTATAGAATATAAAGCTCTTATTCATGGCCTTCAGTGGGCTAGAAAGAGAGGTATTAAGATTTTGTAGGTGAAAGGTGAGAGTGATTTGGTAGTGAAAAAAGTTAGAGGATTAAGTGTAAAAATTAACCCCCTTATAAATCCATACAAACATAGAGTTTGGGACCTAATGGAATATTTCCTAGCATTTAATATTTGCTCCATTCCTAGAGAAGCCAATCAACATGCAAATAAACTTGCTACCATAGGAGCACAATGTGATATAGTGTACCAGATCGAAGACAATAAATATCAAACCCAAATCAAGGTTGTATTTAGGCATTTAGTTCCAAATAATGAGGTAATTTGGAAAGTCTTTGATAGTGACAAATAAATAGACTGTTTCCTATATAATGAGGCAGAATTTTGCTCAACGAATAAAAATAAATTGTAATGCCAATATGAAGATCAAATTATGTAATTGAGATCAAACAATATTCCTAAAGGTTTAGTAACCTTGGATATAATTTTCAATGAAGATGATCAACTTATAAAGGACAAGGTAAGCATCTCTTCCATGGAAGAACATTATGAGCAAGTTCACATAGATGAAGGTAAGTAACTCAAGTGGGGTAAAGTGAACACTGATTCTGAGAGAGTAGCTTTCATTTCATTATTAAATGAGTACTAGATTTATTTTATTGGGAATGTCATGATTTGAAAGGGTTTGACCTGAGATTAGCACAGCATATTATTGAGCTTAAATAGGATGTAAAACCAATAAGATAGAAGCAAAGGACCATCAACCCCAAGGTTAAAATTCTCATGAGAAAGGATATTACCAAGATGATTGACTCAAGTATAATGTTTTATATCAAGCATTCAACATGGGTGGCAAGCCTTTTACCAGTGAGAAATAAAAATGGAGAGATAAGACTATGTGTGGATTTCAGATATTTGAATAAAGTGTCACTGAATTACCACTATCCTCTTTCTTCCATGGATCAAATCTTGCATAAGGTATTAGGTTCACAAAGGTTATCCTTACTATATGGGTACTTAGGTTACAACTAGATATTGGTGAAAGAGCAAGATAAGTATAAAACAACTTTCACAACCAACTGGGGTACTTATGCCTATCAAAAGATGCCTTTTGGGCTCTCTAATGTTGGATCCACTTTCCAAAGGGAAATGGATGTTGCCTTTCAAGAAATTTTGAGTGAAATGGCAATAGTTTATCTTGATGACATTACTATTATTTCAAGGGATCCTAATGATCACCTAACACACTTGAGAGTTTTTTTTATAGATGCAGACATTTTGGAATTTATTTGAATCTAAAGAAGTGTATCTTTTTAGTGCATGAGGGGAGACTGCTTGGGCATGTAGTTTCCAAAGATGGTATTTATATGTATCCAGAGAGAATAGAAGCAATCCTTGCTCTATAAATTACAAAACATAAGAAATGATTGTAAAGCTTCTTAGGCAAGTTCAACTGCATCAAAAGATTTATTTCTAGATTTACAGAACTGGTAAGGCCACTCACTCAAATGCTAAGGAAACATCAAAAATTCACTTACAGTAAGGAGGGTAAGATAATTTTTGAATCCATAAAATAAGTAATCATCCAAGATCCTACTTTAACTAATCTATATTTCATTAAGCATTTCCTTATGTATGTTTTTTCTACATTTAATACAATTTCAACCATGCTTATGCAGTAGAATAGTTTAGGTTTGGAGTAACCCATTGCTTTTTTTAGGCAAGACTTGGAAGAATATGAGGAGAGGTATTATTTTGTTGAAAATAATGTGCTTGATATTATTAGAGGATAAAAAAAATTATAGACATTTGGTTTCAAATAACAAGATTATACTAATGATATCTCATCCTAGTATGAAGTATTTCATTCTCAACAGAGACTTAAGTAAAAAGATGGATGGATGGGTCACTAAGTGCATGGAATATGATATTTAAGTAAAGGTCAAAAAATTGTTCTAAGGTAAAGGATTGTGTGAACATATTTTAGAATATGTGAAATAATAAAAAGATATGGTTTTGACACTTCAAGATGCCCAACAAGAAGCTAAAACTACTCCTCCATCCAGCTAGACATAAGATATTGCTAGATTCCTTAAAACATTCAAATGTCCAATGGGTTAGATGCATCAAAAAGACTAAATTTTAGAATAAATTAAATACAATACATTCTAATTGATGGAGTGTTATTCAAAAAGGACATTTGAGGTATGATTTTAAGGTGTGTTGAAGCTAATCAATTTGACAAGCTTTTTAAACAAATTCATGATAGTCCTTATAGAGGACATTTTATAGCTAGGACCATAGCTAAAAAAATTATTATAGATATTTATTTTTAGCCTAATTTATTTAAGGATGCACATGCATGGGTAAGAAAGTGTGTAAATTGTGTAATGTTTACAGATAAATAGAGACTAGTTGATATGCCATTGAAGCCTATTTAGATTGAGCAGCTTTTCATGAAATGGGTTTTGGACTTCATTGGCATGATACATCCTCCATTTAGTGATGGTAATAAATGGGTCTTGATATCTATAGACTATTTCACTAGGTGGGTGGAAGTATTACCTTTGAAGGAGGTAAATGAGAACTTTGTGCTTGAGTTTTATGAGTTTAGTCACCCATTTTAGAGTACCTTCTACTATAATATCAAACAATTCTTTGGAATTAAATATTTCAAAGGTATGTGAGTGGGGTATTGAGCAAGGTATTTATCTAAAATCTTCATCAAATTACTATCCATAGGGTAATGGACTAGTTGATTCCACTAACAAGAACCTAAATCGGATCGTAAAAAGAACACTGGAAGATAATCAAAAATCTTGGCATACAAAGATGAATGCTACTTTATGGGTTGATAGGATTACCCCTAAGAATTCCATTGATCATTCACCTTATCTCTTAGTTTATGGAAGAGAAGAAAGTCTGTCTATCTCATTAGACCTCCCAGCTTTAGAACTTCCACACCAACTAGAGCTTCTAAAAAGTGATGCAATGGAGGTTAGGATGAATGAACTGAGAGAATTGGATGAGATAAGAGATGATTTAATGCATATCATGTGGTCTAAATATTATAAATTCAATAAAAATTTTGATAAAAGAGATTCATCAAGGACAATCTAGCAAGGTGACATAGTCCTCAAATGAGATGAGGACCATGCAAAACTAGGAAAACACTACAAATTTGATAGCCTTTGGAGTGGACCTTATGTTCTCATAAGTTGCAAGGAAAGAAATCACTTTTATCTTGCTAGATTGAATGGAAAGATCCTTCTCATCCCTATTAATGGGAGGTATATTAATTTTTTATATTATTTTGATCTCATGATCTTTGTACATAAGTAGATAGATTTGTCTTTGCCTCTAAGTGATTTTTCACATTTTTTTTGTTTAGCTAATTTTGGTCCATTTTATTGCTTTTTTATTGTTTTTGGGTTCCTCATTGCTCCAAAATTTAATTAATAATAAATAAAAGTCCTATTTACAAGCATTGCCTTATCCATTCAATCATCCTGACCAGGTTTGGTCAATAACTAGGTTCCATGACCAACAAGTTGGTCAAGCCAATTGAATCGCCAAAAATGTTGGCCATTTTTGGCCCACATACCAAGCTTCACCTAGACCTAGAGAGAATCCTAGCAGGGTCTTAATTCATGAGTAGATCAAATGGCTTACAAATAGGCTCAACATTTTAAGATGAAGGGATTGAACAGGTTTTCATGGTGTTTGAGTAATTTCAAGAACAAGTCCAAAAGAGCCTGTAGGCTTAAAATCCTAGTTTACACTTGGGAAATATTTCAAAGTTTATTTGGCTAAGTGTTGGAATTCTTTCAAGAAAATTATCCTGAAGGCAAAAGATTAAGTACATTTTTTCAAGAAAAATGTCAATCAAAAGTATCGAAGGCAGAATTCTTCCAAAAAAAATGTTTGAGAAAATATTTATGAAGACACATTTCTTTCAAATAAAATGTCCCAAATAAAAAAATTTGTAGCAAAAATATTGAAGACCCAAATCTTTTGATAAAATTGTCTGATACAATTTCCCCAAGGACATATTTATTTTGGACATTTTATTGGCAACAAATGTTCTAAATGCAAAAGTCCCAAAGACCTAATTCTTTTAGGGAAATTATTCTAGCAGAGTGGCATTCATGCAAGTGTTAAAGTTCAAGCTCAATAGTCATCCATTTAGGGTCCAAAGATTGATGATCTCATAGATGTCATTGACAGTCATGCAAACATCAAATGATGGGCACATAGATGTAAAATTAAGGCTATGGAAAATAACTTCTAGATTTCAAATATCTGAGTGACGGTTATGTGGATGTCAAATATGTTCACACAGACATCAAAGAAAAGCATGAAAATGTCAAATTAAAGCCTCATGAAATGATTTTTTGGGTTCAAAAATTGCAAAGGATTTCTAGAATGAATGCACGAGTGCCAAGTGGCATGATCTTGAGAGCAAAATCAGATCTAACGATGAGCAGGCAAAGATAGAGTTAATATGTCCCAGTAAGATCAATGGTTCACATTTAATCACATAAAGAAAATAAATGGTACATGTTAGGTTAAATATTTAATGTTATTAAGGATGAACATGAGACCACCATGTGGCATAAGCATAGAAGTAGACAGACTGATAGTAGAATACTGAGAAGAGATGCAAGGTCATTAAGTGGCACTAACTTAGATTAAGTTAACAATTAAAGGGTATATCTAGGGCACATAGGCATTCATACAGGTAAGATCAATGGTAAATAGGGGTCAGAGAGGTCAAAAAGTTTATAGGGATAAAATTGAGCATGAGGATGCCAAGTGTCTTAATTTGGTTAGTGAACCTAGGGAGTTTCTAGAAAGGGTTGAAGAGGTAGTTTTAAACCAAGGCAAACATGATAATTTAGAACTATTTAATTGGTCTGAGTTGATATTTGATAGACACATGGAGCTTTCTCATTGGAAGTTGAAGGATCAATTTTCAACCAAGGCAAACACGTAGACTTTAATAGATTCATCACCCAATCTAGCTACATAAAAGTGACCCTTCTCTCCACTCTTGCATGCAATGATAAACTAGTAAAGAGTAATTAGCACCATGATAAAACTCTAACATATTGATCTAATTTTTGTAAATATATTGATATTAGAACCTATCTCAAAATAACTTGATCACACTATTACAATAATAATAAAGTATTAGTGAAGGAATAATGTAACTGTGCAATAAATTAAAGTGAAATGAATCAATCAAGAAGCTTGAATGAGCATAAATTTAGAGGCAATTGTAATTGTGGTTCAAATGGATATGTGCTCATTGATTCATTTTTTAGCACCAATATCTCTCTCTTGCTTTCTTTATCTCTATAAATATGGCCTTCAATCTATTTTTGAACATCCCTCAGGCTGGTATGACTAAACTCTACCATAAATTGTATTTTGTACCTCTTGGAGTAATGAATAGAAGATTTTTCATTTGTTTACTAATTTGTACTTAGTGTTTTGTATTATTTTGATATACAAAATTGGTTTTCATCTTCCCTTTGTAGGTCCAAGTTTAACCTAAGTACTAATGAACTTTCCTTGCAGGCCATCTAGCATGTCTTAATGTTGATGTATCAGGTATAGAGTGGATTGTTGACTATAAGTGCTTTCAATTAGGCCTTACCCTCATTGACCTCCATCCTAAGTCCATAAAATTGACCTCTAGGTAAATTATTATTGCTTGGAAACCATAGTAAACATTTTATTAGTCCTTTTTATATCCCATTAGTGTGTTAATGAGTTCAATCTTGAGATTGGATCTTTGAACATTCAGTGCATCACCACATGTTAAAATAGGTTTTATTTCATGAAATATCTTAACTATTTTCACCCCAAATGTTTTAGGTCTTAAAAAGATAGGTCCAAACTATCATATATGAGGAGCTAGCCTCATCAAAAACCCTAGACATATGATCTAGATATAGACATCCCACAGTCTTAGATCATTCCCCTGTTAGTCCAGGTATGAGATCAGACTTGAGTAATCTAATCTCTATTGGGTGCTATATGGAGAGCTAATAGGTATGCCCAAGGTGATTTAATACCTAAATTTACAAGCACTTCCTTTCCTCCAAGGACTCAATATAAGGTAAAAACTCATGATTTAAACATTGTAAATTCATTAAAGAATGTCAAGGCATCTATCTCTCTTTGGGATGTCTTTCATATGCCTGGCCAAAAAGATCTCTTGAAAAAATAGCTATCTAAAATTCATGTTAGTCCTCCATCATAAAGCCATGGTCATGGTCATGTCGATATTATTAATGACCCGAATAAAATTTTGAAACCTTCTACCAAATTTGAGAAGCGTCCACCTTTCTACCTCACTCTCATTTTGGGGGATAAACTAGTTCATAACTGCATAGTTTATAGTGAAGCAAGCACATCAATGATGCCCAAGGTTGTAGCTAAAAAATTGGATCTAAAGTATAAACCACATAGTAAAAGGGTGATTAAATTAAATGGTACACCTGAAAAGTCAATAGAATTGATCAAAGGATTAAAGGTTTTCTTGCATGATTGTCCTAATTTCCCCATCCTCCAAGATATTTTGGTTATTAACTTACCTTCCCACTTTAAAATATGCCTCTCAAGAAATTTCACAACCAAGATGGGAGGCTACCTCTTAATTGATTTTTCCTTATCCTTTAGGATAAGATATGGAACAAAGGTGACCATAATAACCCAACCACTTTCTAGATTTCATATTGAACCCTGTGTAGAATCAATTTCTAATCTCAATTGTGTCATCAATGATAAGGAGGAGTCTATTGTGGATGATGGTGCTTCTTTAAAGGTTGAAGGCATATCTAACTTATTTATATATGAGTATAGTGTAGATGCTTATGAACATGATCCATACACTTATTTTGATCACACTGACCTTGGCACCTACATCATCCATGAAGGAGCATATGAGCTATCTGAGGTAAGCATTGAGTATTATTTCTCACAAAATGTTGAAGGAAATTATTTGATTTATGTGTATTATGATGATATATTTAAGAGCATGAGAGATCACTATGGTGAGAATAACAATGTCCATCTATCTGCAATTCATGAAGCATCTATTGAGGATGACATTCATGAGGAAGAAGATGACTTATGGTAAAGGTTTGATGCCATAAGTTAAGAATTATAAAAGCTACATAAGGCTATTCCTCATCCAAAGAATTACATATCTAATGTAAAGTTGGTTGATGAACCTAATGATCAGGTTGTTGAGTGTTTGATCAAGCATTAAGTTGAGTATCATGCTATGAGTGAGGATTAACATAAATCTATTTTCCAAGAAATTAAAGTCATGAAGGAGTTTCATGAATCCAAGGCAGGTATGTTTATGCTTGAAGAATATTCAAGGCCTCAGACTATGTTTTAACCATTTTCAAATGTGTTGGAACATAAATATAATATACTTGATGATCTTAAACATCAACTACATTGTGTCCTAGAGGATGAAAAGGTTGAATAAACTTTCATGTCTCCCAATCTACAGTTTGAAGAACACCAAATGGGCATGATATAAATCAAGCTATTTGCAACTCCAAACAAGGTCCTTAGAAAAAAAGAGAGAGCATTCGTGAAAAATATAAATAGCACACTTGAAAATAGAATAAGATCCAAAGATGGTAAGTTTTTTTACAATCAACATGAGCAAGTGTTTGATGATAAACTTGCCTCACATGATAGTTTGCTTTCATGGAGCAGCAAGGATGTAATAAGAACCATGTTTGACCCTGGTTAAATCATGGTAAGTTATTTTTAACCTCAAGTTATAGGTCTTGTAAATACTAGGTTAGGTGTGTCTTTGTTTCACTTGTGTGTGTGTGTGTTCCATAAGTGTTCTTGAGAACACATGTGTGTTTACTTTAGTGTGTTTGTTTTATACATATTTCCTTGTTGTTTGGTGTGGTTTAAAAGACAATTGAGTGTCAAAATTTTGCATAGGTGACTCCATATCCTAATGGATGGGAGTAGGCTACTGGTCTTGGCATAGCAAGTATACCACCCCTAAAAAATCACCAAGAATGTTGACTATTTTGACCATAAGTCAAAATAATTTAACCCCCTATAGTAAAAAACATGATATAGGGGTCTTATAAGATCTTATAGGGTGTGTCATATTCCTATAAATGTCATTCAATGTGGTATTTACCTTGGTCATAGTCAAATTTTAGTCTTTGTACCATTGCATATCATATAGGGTCATATTTAAGCCATTAATAAAGTTTGTGTAGTTTTCCTAAGTATACAAAGGTGTCTAAATATTTATCAACATCTTTCATGTCAGTTTATTATCAGACATGTTAGTCTCTAATATAAAATTACAAGAGTAACATTAGAAAAAGAAGATTAGTGGTAGTTTAGATAATTTTAGTTGGTTATACAGGTTCTATAGAGGTTATTGTTGATGTTGTGGATTGCACCCCTAAGAGAAGGTTGGGCTTCTCTCTTCCACGCAGCACAATGGAGACTCCTCTCTTGCCTATGGATCTTGTTTGTAGACAAATGATGTGGCCCATGTTTTCACACATAACGTTTAATATATTTCAAATGCCCAAAGTTAAAATTGGAGCTGACACAGCATTCTCTTTCAACCAGCTTCCTCTTCCCAATGCTCTCAACATAGCATGGGTTATTTATTTTCCAAAGACTGCCAAAGTCTTTTCCAAAAGGCTATATATTTTTAACTTCTCATTGGAGAAAGGCATCTCTCAGCTTGTAAGGTGGAACTCGGCCAAAATTTACCTTGAATCAAAAAGAAGCATTTTTGCCTCCATTTGAGCTTTCACTTTTGCATATGTCTATGGATTTGTCTTATGTTAAGACATTTTCCTTCGTGCTTTCATAGAATGATTCCAGCATGTCTAGTGTATTGTGAGTTCTTATTTTGTAGGTTAGCCAAAAGTGTCCATAATAGAGTATAGGCACATGTGAATAGGCTACCATAGTGTGTCTTAAAACACCTCTGGTAGTTCTTCCTCCCTGTATCTCTAGAGAACCCCTTGCTCACTGATGCAGAAGAATGTCTCATATCAAATGAAGTGTATATCAGCTTGTTCTTAGTGGAAAGTGTATGTTCAAGCTAAGTATATCGACCATTTTTGGTGCATCACCATTTAGTTTAGGTTCTGTTTTTAGTAGCCCTTCTCTCTTTTAAACCCCCCCTTTTATATATTAGAAGTAGTAGTGAAATAACCCAGAGATGCATCAAAGGGAGCTAGCCCTTATCTAGAGATTCTCCCCTCAGTTTTTCCAGACACATAGGCAAGAGAGGAGTCTCCATTGTGTCGCGTAGAAGAGAGAAGCCCAGCCTTTTCTTAAGGGTGCAATCCATAGCATCAATAGTTTTTGGCATGCCCAATGGGACCAATTTTTTATCCAAAGAGTTTAAGAATTTTTGGTGTGTTCTTCAACTAGCCAGCCTTTGGAGGCTTTTTTCATCAACACCAATGGCGACTCTGAGTTGAATCAGCTGGTTAAGTAGTCTTGGTGCCATCAACAAATCATATTTTGGTATGTATAATTCCATTGCTCAGAACCATGGGTCTTGTGTTCCTTCATATAGTTTTGATCAAGCTCAGGTTGTTCATGGAATCATCTCAAGTAATAAGGATGCATACAGTTATGAGTTTTTACCTTTGCAGGCTAATGAAATATTTTGGGCTTTGACTCTTCCTCCTCAATTTGAGCAAGTCCTTGGCCAACTTGGGTATGATCCTTAAAAACTTTGTGTTGATCCTTATCAGGTCCAATATGACCAGTCTCATCCCTATCATGAGCTATATCAGGCTTGTGCCCAATGTGTTACTTCTCCTACTCAACCTAATCTTTTTGCCAATCAGCCCATTTCCACCTTCAAACAAGCACTACTGGGATATGAAAAGTATGTATTGGAGCTTGACACTAGAAGGGGATGTGGCCAAGAAATTCTTGATCATTCCATTCATCAAGTGAGAAATGCATTAGATCTAGTTAAGAGTGAATGGAATCCTATTAAAAGATCCAATTGGCAAAGGCTTACAATTGAGATGTTGGATGTGAGTGGTTTGATTGCATCTTTGGAAGAGAAGGTGAGTATTCATGAGAGGCATCCTTACCAAGTCTATCAACCTGCATACCCGCTGCCCCAAGTTTCACATTAGACATACGCAGCCCCTGCTCATGAGCCAAGTCAAACCTGTCAAAGTCCTTTACCCAATCATGTTGAGGAGAGTTATAAAATAGTAAATCTTGTGTTTAAGGCCAATCTTGATAAGCATATTGAATTGGCAAATCTTCAAATGCAGCAGTCTATGTTGGTAGCAAGGGAAGTGGAATCCAAACCCTCACTACCCTCTCACATTGTATCTCCATCACCCAAAAAGGAGATTTCCAGTCCTAATATCATGAGCTGGAGTAAATTCATTGAGTCATGGAATAGCCAGAAGGAGAAAGACATTGTTCGAGAGTGTGAGGTACAAAATGAGGCTAGTCTTTTTCAAGTCCCTCCCACCCTTCCTCAAGAAGCTTCTTTTACTCCATGGCAGCCTTCATGCACTCCCCATTTCCATGATGATTCCTATGAGATCCAAGAAAGGCTCTTTCAAGAAAATATAGCTAATAAAATTGAGGATTAGAGGTAAAGGTGAGGTTGCTTAGTGAAAGACAGATAGAAGTTTCAGACCTTGTAGAGGAGCCGATGCCAAAAGAAACCCCTTATACCAATTCTCAAGCTAATTTTGATATTGATGAAGTGTTTTTCAAGTGGACAGATGAAAATCAAGTGATTTTGGCCCAAGGTCTGCCCCCATTTTCTCATAAGGTTTCAAAAATATCCCCTATTTTCCATTCCCAACCTGATTTTGACAATCCTTGTGTTCCAAATCCTTGCCTGGTAAATGAAGAATGTTTCTCTTGTGTTGAGGAATCCATCTTAAAGGAAGCAAGTGAAGAGGAGTATGCTCAGTTCATTACTGATCAAGGAAGCTTCATGAATGCAGATGAGGAGGAGATCATCATAGGTACCCCCTTTGATGAGCAAGAAGACAAGTCACAAACTTTTGCCTCTATCTCTGATGATGAAGAGATGATCTTTGACTCTTCTCTCACTTTGAAAGACATCATGGAGGAGCATGGATAGATTATTGATCATGTTTTGAATGATTTGTTTGAAGTCATTGAGGTAGGTTACACTCTTCTTCAAGGAGGCTATGAGATGGCTAAGGGTGGAGAAGGTAGTATTGGGACTCAAATAAGTATGCAAAGGGGATGCAAGCTTTCATATTTATCCTTTCAAGAGGTTGGTGAATCTGAAGATGATATTTTCAAATTCATCAAAAAGGATGCCCATGCCATGGAGCTCGAGTTAGAAGAGGATCAGGAAGATGTCTTTGAACAACTAGAGACTCTAGTCTTTGAACAGGAAAAGGAGAGGCCTGTTCATCTTGAGGAAAGCTTTGAAGAAGAGATCCTTGAGTAAGAAGGTGATGTTCTGTGGGATAAGTAATCAGTTTGTGGTTCCATTTTAGACATCACAACCTTCACCCTTCTTCAAGAAAGCTATGAATAAGTAGAGGATAAGTTTGATAGTGTCTTCAATGAGGCAAGAGGGAACAAGTTAGACCATGACACATGTCAAAGGCGATATGCATATCAAGGGGCTTATGGTGAAGAGCCAACAACTATTGATTTCTTGATAAAACACACTAGCATGAAGAACCAATAGGAGGCAAGCTTCCAAGAACAAGAAGATTACATATATGTTGGAAGCATGTTTGCCCCTAATTCATTTGGATACGAGCCAATCAAGGTGGCAGGCAAGAAGAGCAAGTCACCAGATCTCCATTCTATTCAGCCACTTGTCTGGCACCATAAGTTTTCTTGCCATGAAGGAGACTTAAGAAGTTTTCTCACCATGAAGGATACTTAAGAAGTTTTCCCTTTGATCTAGGAGGGATGCAAATATACCTGGCTAGCTGTACATAGTAGTTTGCTTTCAATTTTTCTTTCCCTATTTTCCCTAAGTGTTGTTTCCATAGGTAGTGTTTTTAGCCTTGTGTGTGTTTTCCTTTGTGTTTGGGGTAAAAAGCTTCATGATTGATTCTTGGATCTCTTGATCCTATTGCTAAATTTTTCAAGTTGCATTCTAACTCTGTGCCTAATGGACTTTGAAGCTACTAGTTTCTTAAGCATAGCATGCATGCTTCTCCTGGGATCGCCAATTTGTTGACCATTTTGGTCCTACAGGCCAAAATCGGTCTCCTTCTTCCCCTGTTGTTCTGAGCCAGTTCAAATTTGGTTTGCACAAGTCTTTCGGTAAAAGGATGAACCAGTTCAATGGTTCGATGTTGGGGTTCAATGGCATGATCTTTCCAAGAACTTTGAACTTGAACTTTGAACCATGGTTGGTTCAATCTGTTGGTTCAATCGATTGGTTCAGTTGGTTTGGTTCAAAGCATTTGGCTCAAGCAATTAGTTCAAATCAGAAGGTTCAAAGGGGGTCTTCCAAAGCCTAAAGGACAAGTGCCCTTACGAAGGGCAGTCATGCATAAATTAGACCATTTTAGTAGGCTTGTGGAGGGAAATTTCAGACCCAAAGGTACCCTTGGGGAGGGCAGGAAAGCACTTAAAGGGAAGAATTACCAAGGCAAATAATTCCTTTGGACTTTCTATCGAAAGGAAATTTTCACAAGGCAAAGATAAAAGGAAAAAAGCAAATGCTGAATTTCTTCAGACAAAATGTCCAAAGGAATTCCTTCGGACATTTTATCTGAAGAAATCCTTTTGGAAGAAAATCCCGTGGCTTAATCCTTCAAAAAAAAAGTCTGAAGGAATTCCTTCAGACTTTTGTTTGAAGGAATTCATCTAAAATAAAGAGCCAAACATTGAAGAGAACATTCCTTCAGACATTTTTCAGATGGATTGTCCAAAGGATTTAAAGACCAAGGTCGCTTGAAGTACCCCGAATGGCAGGTGCCCTTGAGGGGGGCTCTTGGTGACTAAGAAAAGGACCTTTCTCCAAGCCCCAAAGGGACACCTTCCCTTTGGGAAGGTTAAAAGACAAAGGCCCGAGCAGAGAAAGAAAGGCTGAAGGAAGGAAAGTTGAAGGAATTGACTATCTGGTGACATCCCTGTAGATGTCAAATTCAGGACAAGGAAATAGCCATTGGCTTTTAAATGGTGACAGGCGCGTGAATGTCAACTGTATGGAAATGAAATAGCTATTGATTTTTAAATGCTTGAGAACAAACATGAAGGAATTAAAAGGCCTTAGGGCCAAAAGGAAGAGCCCACTAAGAAAAGAGCCTAAGGAACCAGTCAAGGATTGATAGAAGATAGCCTTAGGGGGCTCAGATTGCCAGAAAGAGCTAAGAGATGACAAAAGACAAAACTAGGAAAAGACAAAGCTGGAAAAGGATAAGAATCAAGAATGAACTCAGTGACCCACCAAGAAAGGAACCCAAATAGCCAAGTGAAAAAATAGAAAAATAGTCCAAGTGGAAAAAGAAGGTGTCGGCACAAGGAGTTATTCTAATGGTTGAAACAGTCTCTGCCAAGTGGTCATCAAGGAGCACAAATAGTGAATGGTGCAACCTATTTTTCCTCATTTTGCATTAATGGTCAGACTACTATGTGAATGTCTTGAAGAAGGGGTCTTGTTTTCAGACAAACGGTGTGGCCCATGTTTTCACACATGATGTTTAATATATTTTAAATTCCTAAAGTCAAAACTGGAGTCGGCATAGCATTCTCTTTCAAGTGGCTTCCTCTTCCCAATGCTCTCAACGCAGCATGGGTCATTTATTTTCTAGAAATCATGAAAGTATTTTCTAAAAGGCTATATATTTTTAACTTTTCATTGGAGAAATGTATCACTCAGCTTGTAAGGTGGATCTCTGTTGAAATTTACCTTGAATCAAAAAGAAGCATTTTTGCCTCCATTTGAGCTTACACTTTTGCATATGTCTATGGCTTTGTCTTGTGTTAAGTCATTTTCCTTCATGCTTTCATAGAATTATTATAGCATGTCTAGTGTATTTTGAGTTCTTCTTTTGTAGGTTATCCATAAGTGTCCACAGCAGAGTATAAGCACATGTGAACAGGCTGCCATAGTGTGTCTTAGAACACCTCTGGTAGTTCTTCCTCCCTGTATCTCTAGAGGACCCCTAGCTCACTAATCTAGAATAATGTCTCATATCAAGTGAAGTGTATATCAGCTTGTTCTTGGTGGAAAGTGTATGTTCAAGCTAAGTAGATCGACCATTTTTGGTGCATCACCGTTTAGTTTAGGTTCTATTTTCAGTATCCCTTCTCTCTTTTCAACCCCCCCTTTATATATTATCAGTAGTAGTGAAATAACTATAGATGCATCAAAGGGATCTATCCCTTATCTAGATACTCTCCCCTCAGTTTTACCAAACCCATAGGCAAGAGAGGAGTCTCCATTGTGCCGCGTGGAAGAAAGAAGCCCAGCCTTCTCTCAGGGGTGCAATCCACAGTGTCAATAGTTTTGACATGTGTCTAAAGAATTTTAGTGACTCTTAAACTTCCTTTAACTCATCCCCATGTTTTATTATCTTTTTAAGTCCCAAAATTTGCCTAAAATCATTTCACTTCTCCATCACTCCACTAGGCAAGCAAAGATGACTAACCAGTTTTGGTTTAGTACAACCATCAGAGGATGAGTCAAGTCAAATACACTTGGTGGTAGATATTAATATTATTCTACTTAAATTTAAAGATATAATTTCAAGGATTTATATTTTATTCTCTATGAACCATTATTTAGAAGTTGACTACTCTTTTCTGCTTGTTTATCCCCACACCCTACAGGTTTTGCTTCTGTTTACATTGGTCCATACAAACCAATTGATGAAAGTGTTTTTATAAGATGTTTGCATCCTTATTTTATTATTTACATATTTTATTTCATTTTTGTAGGTTATTTTATGAGTCAAACATCTCAAGTTGCTAGTCGAGATCACCAACGGAGTTGCAGGCATGTTTCATCAAACTTCAGATGTTTTCCTTTCTTGAAGTGGGTTCAAGAAAAAATTTATTGATGTTTCATGATCCTCAAGTTAATTTTTATTATATTCCTTTTGTATTTTTAATATCAAATACTAATATGTTGATGAAAAACATAGTCATATTTCACACACTCAGCTTGCCTCATGGTTGCCACTTACAGTCATGGTGATGTGATGAAGAGGTAGAAAAGTGGTGAGATGTCCCCTAAGGTGTTGATAGTAAATTTTGAACAATAAAAATGGTTTTATATTATTTTAATAAATTAATTCATCATACACATAGTCTTGTATTACCCCTGCACGGTTCCATATATTGTATGTGCATCTACAGGTGCCCCATAAATGACTAATCATGTTGAAATAAAAGCATTGGAACTAGTTTGAGTTCTTTCAATATGTAAAGGATAAATTTGAATATTTAAATAAGGTTAATACTTATTATAGGTCCATCTACTATGCATATTATCCATATCTCACCTTCACTACCATGTGCTTTGCATATGCACCTACAGGTGGCTCATACATAGTAATGAATGATTAGAATGCAGATGTTAAAACTTGTTTAATCCTTCCTAAAGGTCTTGGAGTGATGAAGGTGCCATATCAATTGATAGTGGATCCATAGAGTGGTAATCAAACTTGAATCATGTTCATAATTGGAGAAAGTGAGTTTAGGGACATGTTACCTTAATTCCTCTGAAACAAGGCCTTGTCCATACTTGGTGCTATCATATAATAGGGTGACAAAGTCTAGATGGATTTGAATGCTTCCATATTGTATCCCAGACATAGGGTCAATAAAATAATATGATAGGACAAGTTTTTGGTCCCAAGAGGTGATGTAAAAGAGGCCTCCATTCTAGACATTATTTCATTGTAGGATGTTAGTGTTCTCTATAGTGTGTTGAATTTTAAATGACCTTATAATCCAAGGTGGCATGATAGAAGCATATATCCAAAGCAAGTTACCCTATTTAGGTGAGAATAACACCAATGGATCAAATAACATTGAGAGGGGTTGAATTATAGGTTCTTGACCTATATCATCACCTACAGGTATAGATTTTCCCTCAAAAAGGTCACCTACAGTCTGACTGTAGGTACCTACAAGCTCATGATATGAACCTAGATATGGAAAATCTATAAACATGAACACTTACCAGATGGATATGACTCCAAATACTTCAAGGAGACCCTATTATTTGTAACATAGGGTCTAAAAGTTTAAATTCAATCTACAGGACCTCTTTTGCTCTCAGAATGGACATCTATAATTTGACTGTAGTATGACAGTACACTAGAACATGGTGGTTTAGAAGTTGGCATAGCATATGCATGATGTGAAAAAGTCTTAGTGACTATGATATATTATTTAGGACTTAAATGATAATATAAACATGACATAATGTCTAAATCTAAGTGATACCCTTTAGGAATGTTCCTTTGTTTGAGAAACACAGTACACAGTCTGCAAGGCTAGCCTAGTCAAGTAGAGATGAGTGAACTTTGAGGATTTATAAGTATTATATGGTTTTATAAATGTTTTAAATTCAAATAAAATTAATTATATACACTCCATTATATTCTTAATATATGTAAATAGATCATGGAGGGTTTAAACATATAATCTATAGTCCATACACCAATCTTGCACACAATTAGTGTTACAGAAGTCTGCCTTAGGTTTCATGATGTTTGGGGATGCTAGGAGTATGATATAACTCTAAAAAATTTTAAATAAGGTACCCATGACTTTTAATATCTTCTCATATCCTTTTTTTCCTAAAATAATAGGGGATGTGTCCTTTGTTTTGTCTCAGACATAAGGCACTCCCATAAAAACACACCTTGTAAGTTTTATATGAAAATGATGAAGAGATGAGTTAGAAGATAATAAAACATTTAAAAAGGGTTTATGAATTGGTTTCAAGCATAAAAAAACATTATTAAGTCCTCATAGTACTGAGGAGTCAATCATAGTAGCCTAAACCCACTGATATATTGACTAGGCCTACTAGGCCTAAAGCCCTAAGTGGGTGTAGTATCACTTATAACACCAAGTGAGAATTTAAATGCATTTTATAACCTTCATTATAGGGTATTAAATTATTTATAACCATTGTTCTATAAGGGAAATCACAAATGGGTCATTTCTTGGCTTAAAAACAAATCAGGGTGTATACAATACAAGGAATAGCTCGAAAAGGCATCTTTATAAGCTCATATTTGTATGAATTATTAGCATGTATACGTAAGGATTTATGGGATGTTTAATAAATTATTATGTTAATATTTGTTCATATATTTAATATCAGAATTTTACAAACAAATGTTAAGGGTCAAAACCACCTAAAACCCTCCAAAACCATTTCTCATGACCCGATGGGAAATAAGTGGATATAAATGTGTCCAAATGAACTATTATGACTTTTAAATTGATTGATACTTTTAGATAACTCTATAAATCTCTTTCCCATTATATTTAATTGTAGCCTATTTATACATATAGGGTTCAAATTAGGTTTTTATGAAAGATTTTGATGTTTTCCAGGTTCAAGGGAGAGTTGAAATATGATAACCACTTTTGTAGATCAAGTGGGACCTAATATAACTCCTCATATACATTTATTTCTTCATTCAATCACACAGGTACCTCTTTAAGCACCTTCACTTTAGGAAGTCCAAATTGGCATAGTGAATGGAAGGTGATCACCAAGTGAGAAGGTGATAACTTCAATTGGGAGGCCTTTTAAGGTCTACCTGATGGATTTAAGGACTAGAGGACTCATGATAGGTCTCATATCACCCTTTTTATGTATTTTTTTGTAATATTTAAAGTCACTTGAATGACAAGTGTGAGGAATTAGTGAAAGACGGATGATGGTGATTGCAAGCAATGAGAACACTTATCCAAAAGAAGATCAATAGTTAGGGACACATCCAATGCATGTTAGATCTTATTCTTAATCCCACCACCATCATAATGGACATGTTTCATCTCTCCTTATTCTTCTTTAGATCACTCAAGAGAAGCTAATAATGAAGATGGTTTCCAATAAGCTAGTTGAAGGATCTTGCACTAGATTTAAAGAGTTTTCATGCCTTAGAGGGAAATTTTTCCAAAGATAACTTTCATGGTATGTTTCATACTATACTCCTATACAAAATAATTGAATCCCATGCCTTGATAATTGGAATTGTGACCCTTGAGGTCCACTTTTCTCTCTCCTCTCTCATATTCTATAAGTACTGGCCATTTTGGATCTTATTTTCTAATTCAACACCTGGTATGGTGAAGCCTTGCTAGTTTTATGTTATACTTTACCTTTGAATAATACATGAAATCTAGTTTTGAGTTCACAAACATCTTGTCTAAGTGTGTGAAGTGATGTATGGTGAGGTCTAGTAATAAGCTTTTATCCTTACTTCTCTTTATCCTTTCATGTTTAGTGCAAGAATTTCTCATTATAATAGGTCATATGCAGTGTAGCTAGTGTATTTATCCTCCATTTAAGTGTGAAAGTGTCCTTAGAGTCTATAATTTGACCTCTATTCCACTTATCTTGAGTAGTCTCATGTATATCACCTCCATATTGAAATATTAATGTTAAAGTATTATAGGACTTTGAAGCTAGTGTTGTAGGTCTTGTCTCTTAGTGCAAGAGTATGATGATCTTTTGAAGATCCTTATGGCATATCACCCCCTTGGAATATTATAATTTCATGCATATTTATACCCCCTTTTAACATAAGCAATCAATTAATATAGGTGATAAGCACTTCAAGGTCAATTTAAAGAGCTAGTCCTTAAACTTAGAGGTCTACCTCTACTGTAGATAACCCATAGGCCTAGAGGTATTACAATGTTTCCAAATATTAGAGTAGACTTGAACAACCTCCTCTAGGGTGTGATATTTTGTGCCAACAGAACCCAAGAGCTATATTTGTCAAATTATAGGCTAGATCACTATTGTACTTATTTATCACATATTGCATGATTCACACATAATCCAACACGTAGGGAAGAACTACATAAGTCTAAGGCCATCTTTAAAGTATTGGATATGTAGGAAATTCTCATTAATAAAGGGGTATTTTGGGTAGCTCAGCACCATGTACCCATTAACCCATTTTTCCCACAGCCACTATGAAAATGAATGACTAGGGTTTGATCATTTGACAAGGAGCAATGATTCATAACCCAGATCTGAATGCACCAGAGCAAAGGTGATGATAAACCCAGAAGCATCTAGGTGGTCACACCTAGTTTTAGCATGTATTTTGTATTATACACCTACATCTGATCTAGTTAGTAGCATCATTTCAATGGTCCTAGGATGATGCAAGTGTCCATGGATATAGAGGCACATAATCCAAAACTAGGTGACTATTCTATAATATCCTTTCAGTCTACTTCCTACCTGTTCTAGATCTAGATCTATAATAACATCAAAACCAAATAATTATCATGTTTATTTATCATTGTAATATATATCATAACTATGCTTTCTATTTTTAGCATATATCATCATAATAAATTTAGTATATGTTCTATATTATTTTTATAATTATTTGGCCTACTATAGATCTATTTATCACACTTATGCTTATTCATTTCTATATTCTTAACCCTACCTATCCCATATTAGGATCCATATCCAATTTAGGGCTAAACATTTTTCATACTCAATCTTTATTTCAAACCACTACACATAAAAATATTCTTTAGGAATTTAAAAAGTGGCATTGACTTTTATCAAGTTCTATGAGTAACTTTAGTGAGAACAAGAAAAACTAATTTTTATTGGTGACGTCCAAAATAGAGATACCAAGTAGCATGTATTCATATTCAATGGTACTAAAGTGAAATCACATCCTAACTCCAAAAAAGGCAAAGGCATTTCCAAGTAAAAAGGTAAAGTAAATCCTAGGCCTAAGGAACATAAATTAACTCCACTTAACTCTTCCCCTCATTAGGATAAAGACAAAGGAAAAATGAATGCAAATGTTGACAAAGAAGGTGGTAAATTTTTGTGGTAAATTGGGCCATGTTAAACATCAGTGTTTTGATAAAATTACATATTTGGAAGATGATATGAAAAAAATGTAGTTGTATCCCTCTAAGATAGGAGCTACCCTTTGTATAGCAACAGTCAAATCCCTTGTATCTAAATGGATATTGTATTCAGGATCCTCTCACCACATGGCACATGAAGGCCCTTATTTTCACAATCTTAACCAAATCCACCCAACTAAAATATTTATGGGTAACTATAGTTCTAAAAATGTTGAGGATGAAGGGTTTTTTGAGATGGAGAATGGCATATTCAACAAAGATATCCACATTCTAACTTATCTATGAACCTCCTATTTTTTATCATATCACACAATCATGTAAATTAAAAACCATTGAGTTTACACTTATAGATGTTATTGTAAATGTAAAAAACCATCTGTTATTGTAACCACTAGCATGGTTGATCATCAAGCAATATTTTACAAATTTGACAACTTTGTATTAATTCAACCTTCACAAGTCATGATTGCACAAGGTAATGACTTGAGTAAACTTTGGCATGGTTTTTTTGTTCATCTCAACTATCCTCATTACAAGACCTTAGTAAGTGAAAGGATGAAAATTTGATTGTTCCAAGCCACAAAGATCTATGGTGTTATTAGAACATCACATTCATAAAAACAAAAATATGAAAGTAATTTAATATCATAAACTTATAGATAGATATGTAAAACAAAAGAGCAACAATGTCATATATTATATCTCCAAAGATTTTCAAATACAATGAATTTGCCTTGTATATATAGGCAAGAAATATCAATCATAACTAAGAGATCAAGTTAAGTGATCAATCATAACTAAGAGATCAAGCTAAGTGATCAATCATAACTAAGAGATCAAGCTAAAAGATCAAACCTAGGACTAAGAGATAACTATCCCTAAGGAATAGAAACAACTAGAAAATATCCCCATAATATCTAAGAGATAAATATGTAATATCTCATAATATCTAAAATAAGATAAATGAAATATCTACACATAATTGGGTGGAGATAACTAAATATAAGGAAAAATAAATCACCTAGGTGAACATGGGCTAAGGTAAACAACTTATTCTAACCCACCCCCCTCAAGTGAAGCTAGAGGCCAAAAATAAATTTTTATATCCATAGTATGAGTCTCAACAACAAGGCCTGATTAGGTACTCGTGTACAATATATTCATGAAGAAAGAATATGTCCTCATGATCACCCCCCCAAGGATAAATTATAAAACCTTAAGCATGCTACACAAGTCAAGGTAATGAGGTGATGAAAAAGTCTTTGTAAATATGTTGATAACCTATTGTTGATTTAAAATGTACTCCAAGCAAATAACTCCATCCTGAATGTGCTAACGAATAAAGTAAATGTGAATCTCAATATGCTTGGTCGATTGGTGCTCAACAAGGTTTCATAAAATATGAATTGTACTTTGGTTGTCACACCAAATTACAGTAGGTAAATCTTGTATGAATCTAAACTCTGTTAATAATTGATGAAGCTAAATAACCTGTTGACTCACTATGATAACTACCATATACTCTACCTTTATAAATGAAAGTACAATAGTCTAATACTTCTTAAAAGCCAAAGAAATTGGAGAATATTCAAGACAAAAAAGGTAGCCATAATTAAAATGCATGCCATCAATAGAACCTGCCCAATCCAAATCAATATATCCAACCAACTGAGTATAACCTCTGGTGTAGTGTAATCTAAACTGGGGAGTGCCCTGCAAATATCATAAAACCCCTTTAGAACCTACTAGTGACTATCATGAGGATCATGTGAAACTAAGATACAAGCCCAACTATAAAATAAATATCAAGGCATGTGCAAGTCTTTGTAAAGGTCAAGCACATGAGACTTCCAATCAACTGCTTATATAGTGTAGGATCATAAAAAGGAGTAGTGTAGGTGGAAATAAGAGTGACTCTAGATTAGAAAGTAGAGGGACTTGGATTAAAATCAACCATGATAAAACACTAAATAATATCAAGGTTGTACTTCTTCTGACTTAAATGAATCTTTGAATCTAACTAAAAAATATACAAACCAAGGAAAAAGTACAAAATACCAAGATTTATCATATCAAACAGCATTGAAAGAACCTTTTGAATAGCCTAAATCTAAGAATAAGAGTTGCCTATAAGAAATAGATCATAAACAGACAAAACTAGTATAATAATATTCTCTCCAACATGATAGATATATATGATATGAGCTAAGTGGTAGTGAACAAAGTTATTAGATAGAAGAAAGAATCCATCTTATCATACCAAGCTCAAGGAGCTTGTTTAATACAATACAGATACCTTCATAGTCAACAAACAAGAGAATAATCATGAATAAACCCAGTAGGTTGCTCCATGTAGATTTCCTCCTAAAAATATCTAATAGGTTTTTTTATGCAACTAAAAAATTAATTCTCGACCAAAGCCTTGAAGACTTTAAAGTGTGAAAAAAATTCAATCATGTACTTGAGAAAATAAACCCAAGTACACCTTAAAAAATTATCAATAAATGTAAGTGCATACTTATGTCCATTTAAAGGAGTATAAAAAACCATCAAGTCACTATGTACATACTCAAGTGATGAAGAAGCTCTCTTGTACATGCACTTAGGAAATAGATCTTGTTATTGTTTCCCTAATGAAAATATAGGGCAAACTCCATCAAAACAAGAAAACCTAGGAAGACCATAAACCATACCATGAGTGCTCAACTCCTTCAATTTTATATAATTAAGATGTCCAAATCTCTCATGTAAGCTTACTCTCATAATAAATATGAGAAACTAGGCATGTCCCCATATAATAAATGTCATCAAAACCCTCAAATGATCAATAAAACTTTTACAATAAGTGAATGAGGATCCAACAAGGTTGGAATTTCAGCCCTTTATGGTGTAAAAGTCACTGCTTTTCCCTAACTAAAATGACAAATTTGATAAACAAAAAGCAAATGTGAAGCGATGTCAAGAACATATAGTGCATCATTGATATGGCCACTAGCAAGTTATATGTCACCTTTTCTCTTAATATAAATAAAGGAAGAATCTACAACCTTAATTTTGAAAGTAGAACTCTAACTAAAAGATACAAAAAATTTCTTAAAAAAAGTCATGTGGTGAGAAGCACCAGAATCTATAACCAAACTATATAAAACATATGACTAAGATCTCCCAGCAACATTAAGTGTTCTACCGTGCTCATTGGAATGAGATGGAGTGGAGATAAAGATCTTGTGTTTTCTAACTGCATCCTCTAAGGATTGCATTCTCTTCTAACACCTAGTTTCTACATGACTAGTCACCCCACATAAGGATCATGAAAGGATAGACTTATTCTTGGATTTAGAATACTCTTTGGATTTAAATTTATTATCTTTAGGTTTAGTGGCACTTTGAGATGGAGGAGTGGTTTTGGGTTTACTTTTTGATTTTCCCTTTCCCGTAGGATGAGATTCTAATAATGCCTTTGGAGAGGTGAAATACTTAAGGTTAGACAATTTTGATTCTTCCCTAGTAAGTCTTTCACAAAATAACTCTAAATCAGGCATTTTGAATGTGGCACCTAAGGTATCCATGCTATAGAAAAAGGTAGAAATAAAGATTTGGAATAGAACTTTCAAATTAAATAGAATTAGGTAAACACACTCTTTATCTTTATTGTATCTTCTACTCCCCTTCAATTGTGTTAACAAGTGCTTGAACTTATTAATATAATCTACAATAGATGCAAAATCTCCAAGATTGATAGAAGTGATCTCTACTTCAAGCTATATGGCTCTCATGTGATCCACCTTACCAAATAAACCCTTCAATTTTGCCTGTATTTTATAATGAGAGTCACATCCTTCCAAATTAAATAAAACACTATCGCTTACTTAAGTTCTTATCAAACCCATACACTCATCAAATCTGCATTGGTGTTGAAATTTCTCATATTCTCTAGTGAACATTGGTTGTGTTTCATTCATTAAGCCTATAATCCTTTATGTTTAATGATTGTTTCTATTCATGGTCTCCATGTGTGTTAATTATAAGTTAATGGCTCACACTGATCTAATGCATAAGAAGATGCCATTCTAAGAAATCACCAAAGAGCAAGAGAATGCAAAAAGGGTGTACAAATTAACACCAAGATAACCTCCCCCCAAAGATTTTGTATTGAGCCCCTCCTCCCCCTAAAATTTGGAACTTTATATTTTAAGGCATTTTATAAAATAAATGACACCAATATATTGAGTGTAAAAAATATATACTTTAAAAAAAACACTCGATTTTGAGTTATTGATCAAAAGATATAGTTATTTCGAGTTTTCCCATCATAATTGGGTCAAAATATTATTAAATGCCTGGAAAAATAATTCTTGGAGAGATTTTTAAAAAAATCAAGGACTAAAGTTAATCCCCCACTAGTAGGAATAAAAAATTAATCCCCCTCCATGTGACCATACCATATGACTAAGCCTCTAAGGGTGAGGATGAAAACTATCCCTAAAGGATAGAAACAACTAGAAAATAGCCCCATAATATCTAAGAGATAAATATGTAATATCTCATCATATCTAAAATAAGATAAATGAAATATCCACACATAAGTGGGTGGGAATAATTAAATAGAAGGTAAAATAAAGCATCTAGGTGAACATGAGCTAAGGTAAACAACCTACTCAACAATAAGCATAAAATGGTAATTTCTTTTCAAAATTTTCTTTCAAATATGGAGTTTGTCTAGGTTGTGTGCTTGGAAAATAACATAGGGATATTTTTCCCAAATGAAAATCTTTGAGGGTTGATGACATATTAAAGTTGGTTTATAGTGATTTTATATCCTTCCCATATATTTCTTTCTAGAAACAAAAATGTGTTCTTACAACCATAAATGATTCCTCTTGTATAACATGGGTCTACTATATGAAGAGAAATTTTTGAAGTATTTGAGCACTTCAATATTTTCAAATCCCTTGTCAAAAATGTGTTAGAGAGAAAAATTTAGCATCTCAAAATAGATAATGAATGAGATTTTATCAATAATCAAATTACCATCTTCTATGAACAGGCAGGAATTCAAATTTAGCATATTGTGTCCTACAACCCTTGGTATAATAGTGTAGCTAAACATAAAAATTACATACTTAAGGAAATGGCCAGTTACATGGTACATTCTAATAACTTGCCTCCTTGTTTTTGGGCAAAGGTAATTCAACATATAAACTACATTCAAAATTACACTTTCCACTTAAAAATGCAAGATATGACTCTTGAATTAAAATGGTCTAGTGTTAACCCTAATGTTTCATATTTTAGTATTTTTGGATGTAATGTGAGGGTGTATGTCCTAGATGATAAGCACAAAATAATGGAAATGAAGGGATGCCTTTGTATCATTTTTAGCTATTATGAATACGTGAAGGCATATCCTCTTATTGTTCCAAGCACCACTAAAATAATTTATCATCAAGATGTATTATTTGATGAACAATCCTAAGGTGACAAGCCAACATATTTTCCTCTTCATTAGTTTTTACCAAGCCAGACATAACTTCTGATGTTTCTTATGAACAAAAATTAGTTTAGATGACTCTTATTCTAAGATTAACTATAGTTCAGATGATGAGGCACAATGGGGAAAACCAGCTCTCCACTGCTAGTACTAGAAGTCATTTAGAATGTAACTACACAACAAACACAACCTATACCAAAATGGGTTCAAAAATTTTACACTATGTTTGGTACATTGGCAAGGGATAAAATACATCTAGGAAGCATGAGATCGTAACATCAATATTATATTACACACTTGGCATAATTGGTAGTGGATTAGTTTCCAAAGACTTATCATCAAGCTTATAATCATCTTAAATGGTAATCAACTATAGTAGAAGAACTTATTTCTTTACATAAGAACAACACTTGGGACTTGGTTCCACTTCTAAAATAAATAAAAATAGTGAGGTGAAAGTGGGTGTACTAAGCTAAAAATGTAGTAGATGGGTCCATTTATAGATACAAATTAGGGCTTGTAGCAAAATGCCTTTCACATATTGAAGGTGTTGATTACCACAAGACATTTACTTCAATAGATAAGATGAATGCCATCAAGTCATTACTCTACTTGGATGTGAAAAAATAATTGGAAGTCTGACAGATCAAAGTCAAAAGTGTCTTCTTGCATGAAGACTTACATGACTAAATCTACATGTCTTAACCTCCAAGTTGGTAGTGAGAACTCAAACTACATGTGTAGATTTAGAAAGTCCTTGTATGGCTTGAAATAGGCTCCTCAAGCTTGGTATGAAAATATTGACATGTTTATAATCAATTTTGGTTTTACATGGAGTCCTTATGACCCTATAGTCTACACCAATAAATTAGAAGAGAAACTTATGATTTTAATCTCTATGTTGATGACTTAGGCTTCCACCAAGCATATTCATGATTTGAAAGAAAAAATAATAAAGGATTTTTAGATGATTGACTTGGGTTTGTTACACTTTTTTCTTGGTCTTCAAATTTCATAGTCTAAGAAATGAATTTATTTCAATCAATTTGACTATGCTCAAGACATCCTATGTCTCTTCAACATGGAAGACTACAAGTCCGAACCAACTCCTTTTCAATCCAGTGTCAAACTTTCCATAAAGTGTTACCTCATTTGGTTTATTATACACTCTATTGGAAAGTGATATTAATCCTCCTATACTTTTACTCATACACATATGATCTCTCTTTTGTTGTGAATATTGAATCATGCTTCTATTAGGACCCTTGTGATATCCATTAGCAAACTACTTAATGCAATTTATGGTATCTTTGTAGTAATACTAATTATGGGATTGATTACAAGTCAAGAGGAAAATTATCCATTTTTGGTTACACTTCATATGGGAAAATATAAATTTTAGGCTACATAAATAGTTATTGGGTAGGAGATCCAGACAATCAAAATTTTACCACATGATACATCTATCACCTTGAGGGAGATCCCATGACTTGATCTTGCAAGAAATAGAATACTATTACTTTGTCTACTATGGAAGTTGAGTATAGGGGAGCTATCACTACCAACTATGAGCCAATTAGGATTCATTACATGATTTATAAATTTTGACTCCTATATACCCAACCTACAATGCTTTGGTATGATAATTAGAGTGTTATTCACATCTCTCATAATCTAGTGTATCATCACCACACAAATCACATTAAGATTCATATGCATTATATTTTTAAAATAGGATAAAGTCATTGATCTTAAGTTTTTTCAAATAGATGATCAAGTGGCAAATATATTCACCAATTTATTACTTGAGGCTCGATTTGCTCAACTCAAGAAAAATTTTGAAGTGAAGGAAGGTGTCATCAAGAGGGCATAGTTCATTTATTCCTCTATCCTTCCCTTCATCAAAGTATATCTTAAGGGGGGAGATTAGTGTATTTAATTATTCATAAACTATTATGTGATTTTAAGATACACTTATAATATTTATTACAAAATAGTTCATGGAAAATCACTAATTAGTGTGCACTTATCCACACACTATTTTTAGAGAAGAGTATTAATCAAGTTATTTACTTGACTAAATTTTTTTATTAATAATAAAGTATTATCTCTAAGAATACTTTTTCTATGTGTTTGCTTTAATGAAGACTTATTATTCAAGTTAACTACTCTCCAAACCTTATCCATATCATCTTTTAATCTATATAATATCATAGAGAATTAGTGCTTGTGGTAATCATTGTAGGAGAGAATATTGTTATACTGGGGAATTTAGGCCAACATTTTTTAATCTAAAGAGGTAGTCATGCCACATGTTTTAGATATATGTATTATTTTTATTTAAATATTCCATTGATTTATAGTAGTACATGGATTGTGGGTGTATATCTTATGGTATATACAACTATTTTGGAGTATATTCAATCACTTTAATAGTCAATGACTTTATCTTGAAATTTCTTGGTTGCTCATGATTTTGATTCATGCAACATATGTTATTTGTTTGCACCTATGTGTTTTTGGGTTGTAATTTGTAAATTCCAAAATATCTTGACTTCGCTTTAACTTCAGTTACCTATAAGACTATAATTGGGGGTGTTATCATGAATTTAAAAAATGGGAGAAAAAATAATTAAATAAATATTAATCACAACAACAAAAGAAAACAACATAGTCAGCAATCTTTTGTAAATTCAACCTAGAATCCCAAAGAATCCTATCTTAGACTTAAAATAAAACCTCTATATCATAAAATTATCAATAGGAAACATGAATCTCTTAGTAACACCTCCAACAAAAAGAGCATATTATACTAAATACCTTCTCACAAACCTTCAACCAAAAAAAAAAAAAAAACTATCTTTTTAACCTTCTTCAGGACCTCTCATAGCAACATCAATTGAGTTTCATCAATTAGAATCCTCCTCAAAGGAATAATAAATAATTATTCAGTTAAATTACCCCTATCGAGATCAACCTCACCACCATCCCATGAATCCAAAACCTAAGAGTTCCAAGAAACATAAACCTCTTCCTTACCCATTACTTCAAATATTATCAAATAAATTAGACCATGTTGAGCTAGTGCATTCTCCTTGCCTATTTGCCCTTTAACTGACCTAATTTTAATGCTTTTTAGAAGAAAGAATGGAAGATTTATATTTTTTGTTTTATTTAAAGTGGGAAAGTAGCTTGAAGTGATATGAAAAAGGAAGAGAAAACCTACCTTCACATGTAATATATTTTTTAATTAGTAAAGCTAACTTAGCCCACAAAATTGGGAGAGTGTTTCTTCTAACATCTTTTCCAGAATATTCCACCAACTCATTTGGTTTTAAAAAAAACTTATAATATATTTGTTTTACCGTAATTTAGTTTTAGAACCTCTAATAAGATAGAAACTAGTAAAATGATTCAAATTGATAAATATGGAATTCAAGCATACATCTAAATGTAAAATATTGAAATTGATTGTAACGATTTGATGAGTGGCATATGCTAAATATATTAAGTACAACAAATGGATGAGTACTTACTTATTTCAGTTGACTATCTAACTGTGACTATATTCTAAATGTGAAAAATAGATTGAATTAGGCATGTGATTCATCTGGTTCAGGAAATAATTTTTGTCTCTGCAAGGTTGGTTCCGTAGATTTGGGTTAGTATAAGCTATTGATACTAACCTTGTTGTTTGATAGTGACATGTGTTGAAAGATGTATATGTGACCATAAGATCACCTTTTCTTGTCTCTGTAAGCTTTGTATGTGCAATGTCAAACCTTGATGATGCAAAAAACTCAAAAATTAGCCTCCTTCACTTTTAAAACCTAAAGTGTGATTGTGAAGGTAATAAACCTATTAAAATGGGAAAGTGTAATGTGCTTAGCTGACCCCAATCACTCATGTTTGATTATTGACCACTATCTACGTATCTAATACTCTGAGGACAGAAATCAAACCACACATAGTTCTCTCTCCTAGTGTGATTGCGTAATTGTGCTCCTCCCCTATATATGCAACTAATGATTTGTATTTGATACTTGATAATTCTTACTTTGACTTAGCTTTAATATGCTTCAGCCTTGGCTTATCAGTGCTCCTAGTAATTGATTTGAAATTTGGTAATAATAGGGTATATTTTATCAATGTGAGATGGTGTATAGATGTATACTAGATAAGTTTCAAGTCCCTTATTAAGTGAGACATTGATTTGTAAATATATGAGTCCAACTGGGTAATTTAGCATACCACCAACATACTAGGTAGATGGGCCAACCCTAAGGATAAATTTTAGTTGAAAAAATAGTTGTTGTTGGAAGAGGGTCAATACCGTCAGGCTCAAGTTAGTATCACTATTAGTATCGGCTAGTGATAGTGACATAGTTTGTGGTAGTGACCCATGCATAAGAAGACTAAATTGAAGGCCTAGATATGTCTATGAAGGATAGTAAGCAAGTTTAAAATAGACAATGAGCTTCATGTAGGTGTGTAATAGTAGAACGGAAGGATCAAACACATAAAGTAGCACGTAGGTGTGAGGGAATGGTGAGTTAGGACCATATTTATGACTACAAGTCATGCATGTTAAATTTTTTTCAAGCTTGTCATTGTAAAGTACTTAATACCATATTTTAGTATCTAAAATATCCTTCCTTTTTTATTTACATTGTACCATATTTCACCATCCCTTGCCAAAAATTGTGACTCTTGATATTAATTCCGTGGATAATTCTATTGAAAATTTTGAAGCTAGTACCCCATAAAATCCCTATAGTTTTTTAGCAAACACCATCCAACTTACATTTTGAAAATAGTGAATAAACTTGTTATCCCTACTTAGAAGAACATTTTATGAAGGTTCACATCTAATCAACTCTCTTGCCTCCATGCTTATTTAGACTCTTATAAAAATAAACTATCAGAAAGACCCTAAACACTCTAATTTTATCATGTTACCTTTATCACTTAATAATATTAGAAACCCCTCTGCAACTTTGCACCAAAAAATAGAGTAAACTTATAAACCAACTCTTCATGTCTATCTATATCAACAATTTTAACTTATCTTTTCTCTTGCAATTATTTTGTATTACTTAATTTTCTTACACATTCTTTAGAACTAACACCCCTTTCCCACACGACCTATGACACAACTTAGACATTTTCCAAAAATCCTTTCACTACCATTCTCTACTCCCATGCTATCCAAATTTATAATAAAATCTCCACATGTCATATCCACTTTTTCCTAGATCTCATCCTATAGTATCTTATCTACAAACCTTCCTTCTAGTTAATTGTTTTAAATGTTTTTCATCATTACCCAAACATCATCCCCTTTCATTCAATCTGTTGCATTAGAAATATTTTAAAAATCAAGAAAAACCTCACACAAACTTCTAATAATTTTCAATCGCATCAATCAAAAATCATTTTTTAAAAGACACAATCCTTTTAGCTGACTTATATTCTTTCTGCATCCTCATATTCTTTGGAACAGAAAACTAAATTTCAAAACCATAACAAATCCTATCAATTATTTCCTCTAACATTGATTGTTTCCCAATCATAACCTTTGCTTTCAATTTTTAAACTTTTCCTAACACCAACAAGAACTCCCCCTTCTAAAAATGTTTAAGAATGTCTAACTACAAACACTTCCACTTATTTTACATCCATCCTTGCCTTTGTCTTCAATTTCAAGACCCAACTTAACACCTATAGGTACCTCATCAACGCCATCTTGTAGAGGTCAATTAACCCCTAAAAATCAATTTTCTTAAAACAATAAAAGAGGGACATTTCCCCTTCTCTGAGTAAACATTTAAATAATTATTCTTTGAAACCCAGATCCAACCTCCTTCCATGAATCTACTTGGAGTTTCTCTAACTTGGTATTTCTTCCTCACCTCTTTTTATTTTATATCAATGTATCTAAAGTAACAAATATTGATTCTTGAACCTTGCCACTAATTTTTCCATCATCTAAAGCACCACCCATTGATTTTATATTTTATTCCACCCTGCTTGCTTCAACCAAATCTTCCTCAAACACCCCTTCTTCTTTCCTTTTCAATAATGTCTCCACCAAAAAAAAAATTAATTTAAAGTTTCCTTTTTTACATCCCCCATCTTTTCTACCCTATCTTCCAACCACAAATCCTAAATCCCTTTCTTTTCTTCCCCATCCAAAGTTTCCCTCTAATATACATATCATCCTTATCCATATTTCGTTGCTTCCTTACCCTTTTATTGAAATTCAACTCCACCCATGCCTCGTAATTTTAATTTATTGTCAATCCTTCAACTCACTTTGTGATCTTGTGGTCATCTTCCACAACCCTCACTCTTATATTTCTTAGCCTATCTTTCTCAACCCTATTTCTTACCTCCTCCTTCCACAAACATTTCTTGTTTTTTTCCTCCAATTCTTATTTTGAAATATTATTCATTCCTTAAGCAAGCATCCCACCCTTATATTTTTATTCACCAATTGTTACCCTTGTATTGTTTATGTCCTTTCTAACACTCTTCTTCCACTACACTTTACCATCTTCTACAGGCAACACTTCATCAAAACATGGTGCTTATAAATCACCCTTCCTCAACCCCAATTGTATTCTCATTAACCTCATTTTTAGTTCCTTTACCTTTGCCATTCTTATATTCTAAGATGTTGCTTTCTTTATTTACCTTCTTAACTAGGACCTCCACTAGGTAAGCCTATTTCTCAATTTTTTTTGTTTTCCAGATTTGACCTTGCATATTATTCTGAAAATTCTTGTTGCTTACCAACTTGTCTCCTCTCCCCCATATCCATTTCTTAGAAGATATCCTTTTAAATCTACTCACTACTTTACTACATTTATTTACTAAATGATCAAATGAAAAACTTGAATAGCATATTCTCTAAGGATTTTCATAATCTATTTTCTAGAAAAAAAAGAAATCCCATGGACATTAAGAGATATAGCTTTTAACAAAATAGTATTTGAATTACTATCTATATGTATCCTTGCATGAATTGCATACCTCTTGTTTCTAGTGCTAAGATAACTTACACATAATTGTCCCAAGGAATTTCATATTTCCTTAAAAATCCTCAAACTCCAATACTTATTAGGTGAAGCAAGTCTCACCCATACTTCTCTAGCTTTATTATCTAGTGTTGCATTCAAAAAGTCCTCTTTTCATAATTGAACAACTATCCTAAGATCCTTACAATCCCATATTCCCTTCTTCAAAATCTTATATTTATGATCTTTATCTTTGAATCACACCAAAAAATGTATCCTTTTGGAAGATAAGAAATGTTTTCTAGATCCAACCCTTTCTAATCATCAAACACCCATTTTTCCAATGAATTTCATTTCCAAGGTTTTATCAACACCTTTCCAATGATTGCCTCCAAAGATAAACCAACTTGGAATTTTTCAAGTAGATTATCTTTAATACAAATCTTCTTAACCTATTCTAAATGATTAGTAATAGATTTACCCTTTGCAACAATACTTTTCCATCCAAAACCCTTTCCTAATTATAAAGTTATCTCACTTCATGTGCTTTCATCTTGAGATTTGAACAACCTCTCTCTCCCATTTGCCCACATATCACCATTTACCTTCTCTTCCCCAGGATTTAGATCTAAAATTAGAAGTAGATGATTATCCTTCTCTACGTTTATATTTGATCTTTTGTCCTTGTAGTTTTGATCTCAAATATAGATCCAATTCCTTTTTGTAATGATCTCTCTTTTTAATATTTTGATCATATTCATCATAATCCAAACCACAAGCCTCCGTTAATAGTTGACCATCCTCCTCTGATAACCAACTCATCATATATGATCTTACTTGAATCCCATATTCCTCTTCAAACTCTCAAACCAGCTCTAACAGATCTCCCTTTCTACCAAATTTGCCACTTTTTCCTCATCATATTCCTTCCACCTCTCCTTCCTTACTTGTTCCTCTCCCCAAATTCTTTCAAGTTTGGCGTCCTTCCAAAGGTTCTTATGCAACCTCTCCATTTCTCTTGGTGGCATAATTCATTGAAATATTTGATTTTTTATGAATGAAGAAGACGATGAAAACTTTACCTACAAGGATGACATTTATTAGTAGTTCAACAAGTTCTCTAAAAATGCTTCTTGACATATCAAAACATGCCTTGACAAAACATGCAATAATTTTTGGATATGCACAAATTTATTGTTTTGATTTGTATTTTGTTAGGTTTTTATGTGTTATAGGTCATCCTTGCTATAATTATATTTGGATGATAAAATATTTTTTAATTTCTAATTTCATATACAATTATTATTTCATTTGATTATTAAATCCTCTTAAATTTCAGGTGTTGATGTAGTATGTTGTTTTGTAAATTGAAGCAAAAGGGCATAGACTTAGTAGGTTCACCCTCGAAAATTTGTACCACCATAACATTTTTCATAGAATTGTGCCAAAACCAAATTGATAGCACAAATATTTAGGCCTTTTATTTATGATATTAATAATTTTGAGGTTTTATGTTCGCACGTTTCTCTTTTATCTTCTATTCAATATGGAGGTTAGTCAATGGCTATGGTATGTATGGGCCACCATGTTTGGGTGCATGTGTATGTTCCCCTTTATCTCAACAGAACTTCCATGGGTATTGAAATGTAATTGTGGCATATCCTTGTGCAATGAATACAAGATATTTGAATGCAATCATGACATACCCGATGCAACCTTACTCAAAATGTGGCATACCCTTTCGCTTCTAATGTTTTGAGTATATTTTATTTGTATCAATTATTCTAAAATGAATAATAAGTTCAAATCATGGCCTTCTTGGCCAGTTAGGCAAAGTAAACTACCTCTATGGACAAGATGTCCATGTTTTTTTACTACCACATACTATAACAATTCACATGCCTTGAGTATGTTGCCACATTTTGCATACATGTCTACGAAATATTTCGTACAACATTCATAGGGAAGGCACTTGAATTTTTTGACAAACTACAGCATTCAAATTTCACTACATTGATAGTAACATCTACTAAATTTACTAACATATCATGTCATAATGCTAAGATCATTCTATTCACAAAATAGAATTAAATGTTCTGAGTCCATCATTTGATTATACTTTTTGATATGTGTAATGTAAAAACTGTCTAACGCAATCTTAGTTGAAAAATGTGGAAGCGTAGATAAAGGAAGAGAATTATTTGACAAACTAAAATATTCATATGTCACAACATTGAGAGAAACATCTACAACACATAAAACCTTAATAAAAAACTTTAATTACATCTCAAACAATTATCAAGTATGTCAATGCAAGGTTTAAGATCTAATAGAAGAAAAATATTGTGACAAAAGTATGAACCTTGCCATAATGTTGATGTCGCTAACATATCATGTCTTAATGCTAAGATCGCTTATTCAAAAAACATAAGATGCCATAAGTCCTTCATTGCAATCCATGTGACCACATTTATTTCGAGCGTTTTGTCCAACAATTCACTTGTCTTATGTATGTTTCCACATTTGATATCAAGGTGTTCACAACTACAACATATGACAAATATTGCATCCTTGTGTTTCCTCCCATATTTTATACCTTACAATCATTGCAATGCATAGGACCACGTTTCACTGAGACATCTCAAACAATTCATATACCTTATTTATAGACCCGCGTTTTGCATACATAGGTTGTTTGGAACTATAACATGTGACGAATATTTTCTTTAGATTGTACTTTGATGGATGTGCATATCCTCATGTCACAAATATTCAATTGTTTGACAACCTATTGCAATGATTACATGATATTTCAATGCCACTAAACTCTTTGAGTGAATCATTGATTACAATAATTGTGTGATATACACAAAATTGTTGATTTGGTTTGTTTTTGTTAAGGTTTTATGTGTTATAGATCATCCTTGCTATAACTAGCTTGAGATGATAGAACGTTTATTTTTTAGGATTGAATTTTGCGTACAATGACTATTTCATTTAAGTTTTAAAACATTTCAAATTACATTTTTTTTGTTGTAGTGCATTGTTTTGTAGGTTGAAGATAGGGGAAGCAAACTTGGTAGGATAACTGTGGACAATTTGTATCACCATATCAACATTCATAAGATTACGTGAATTACATAATACAAATATTGAGATCTTTTTATTTATGATATTGATACTTTTGAGGTTGTGTTGGCACCTTGCTCTTTTCTCTGCTATAGTATTATAGATATGGAGGTTCCTGATGGTTGGGGTGGGTATGTGTCACCATGGTTTGGTGCATGGGTATGTTCCCCTTTGTTTCCACATAAGTTTCACAGATGCTCATCCACATGCTTGTAAGATGCCCTCAAACTCTTTAAGAGAATCATGGACTGCAACAATTGTTGTGTATGCACAAAATTATTGCTTTGGTTTGTTTTTTGTTAAGGTCTTGTGTTGTAGATTGTTATAACTATCTTGAGATGATAAAATGTTTAATTTTAATTTTCACTCACTCGCAACCATTATCATTTCTTTGGAGTTTTAAATATCTTTAAATTGCAGATGTCGATGTTGTGTGTTGTTTTGTAGGTTAAAGGCAGGAAAGCGCAACCTTGGTAGGCTAACCGCTGAAAATATGTGCCACCACAAAAGCATTCATATGATTTTTCTAAACACATTGGGAGTATAAAGATCGACACTTTTTTTAATGATATTGATACTTATGTGTTTTTGTGTTGGCACCTTTCTCTTTTTTTTGTTATGGTATTATGGATATGAAGGTTATTTGATGGTTGAGGGGGTATGGGCCACCATGGTTGGTTGAATGGGTGCGTTCTAAGTTTCATGGAGGGTCAACCACATACTAATAAAATGCCTTCAAACTTTTTAAACAAATCATAGACTATAATAATTGGTAGGTGCGCACAAAACTATTGTTTTGGTCTTTTTTATTAAGGTTTTGTGTTGTAGTTCATCCTTGCTATAGTGATCTTGAAATGATAAAACATTTACTTTAAGCTTAACTTTCACATTCGACAATTATCATTTCATTTGAGTTCTCTCTTTTATTGCAAATATCACTGATGTTCCATGTTGATTTTTAAGTTAAAAGCAAAGGGGAACAACCCTAGTAGGCTAATCACCAACAATCTATAGAACCATACATACATGTAAAGAATTTTTCTAAACACATATTGAAGTACAAAGATTGAGGCTTTTTTATTTATGATATCAATACTTCTAAGGCTTTATGTTGGCACCTGTTTTGTCTCGATTATGGTGTGCACCATCCTTCGACAAAGTTGGGGATCAATTCCACATCAATCTCTTGAGCCTTATTAAACACAATCAAAGGATTTAAAACACCTAACTAATAAAAAAGATTAGTACACTAAAAAAAATCTCAATGTAAACCATTTATTTCATTGAGGTGCTTCCATTAATTAACTAATCAAGGGCAACAATATAGTATTTTGTTCAACATCTTAAAACAGTCCATTCATTAAATAAATAATATTACCCAATTAACTACATAATATTTGTTTATTAAACCAAACAACTATATAATAGAGATTTATCGTAGCTTGCATTGCAAGATTGATATTATTTTGAAATGCCCAATTACCTCCCTCAAGTCATGTTTTGCCTCTAGTTTTTCAAGCAATGTTTGACTAACTTGAACATTTTAATCAAAGGAAGATACAAACAGTTCCTTATGAAGATCAAACCATATAATAATCATCTAGTGGTAACTTGAACATTTTAATCAAAGGAAGATGCAAGCAGCTCCTTATGAAGATCAAATCATATAATAATCATCTAATGGTAACTTGAACATTTTAATCAAAGGAAGATACAAGCAGTTCCTTATGAAGATCAAATCATACAATACTCATCTGATAGAAATCGTTCCAAGTGATGTTTCAACAGGAAGCTTATTGTCTCTTCGCAACTTCCCACCTACCCTTGCATTTAATTCATCTAGTCCTGTTGTAACTGATTTAGCAACTTCACAAGAATAAAAGTACATCAGGGTCTACATAACAAGATACCGCTATAACAGGGTGTACAAGCCATCAAGATATTGTTCTCTCAGCAACTCAAACATAGTTTGGCAAATACAACATAAGATACATAGGTGAGTGCAATAACGACAAAATATCCATTTAACACAAAGGTTATTGAATAGTAAATCCATTCTCATCATAAGCACTTGACTAGGCAATAGATCAATGCTCATCACACAATGAAAAGGGAAGTTATTTTTTTTTCGGGGATTTAAATTGTGTATTTAATCATGACTATGATTAATTTCCATTATTAATGTAGAACCTTGAAGTACTTAACAAATTAAAAAAGAGTTAAGTTGTAATAATCCTAAAGGGATGCATTTAAGGCATTGGGTGCACCAAAAGCTTTGTCAGTGCATATCAAAGTTCGAGGTTAAAAGAAATAGATGTGTTAACATCTTCCATCTGATACTAACATTGACTAGAGGTGGTTGTGAAGAGTGCAGGTCCCCTTAACATTATAATTATTACTAATGTTACTAACGTTGACTAGAGGTGGTTGTGAAGTGTGCAGGTCCCCTTACATTCTAATTATTACTAATGTACATGATATTTAAAGGACAAAAGAAATTACTCACAAAAATTGGTCATTGAAGTGAAGGTTTAAAATATAAATGTTAACTAATTTGATTGCCATGAAATATCCATAAGACCCGACGGTCTATGGAACCACAATTGTTACAACGGCCTCAACAATCCAAGGCTAAAATTCAAAATATAGTTGTTTCATTGTGAAGATTGCTTTGTCTTCTATTGATTTGGGGCAACAATTCCCCAAGTTTCTTGATTTAAATAGTTACAACATGGAGTGCATTTTTAAGCTATCCATATCCCAACCTGACTGCCTTTGTAAGCAAGGCTTTTACGATAAAATGCCTGTCTGATTCTACTGCTCTTATGATGCAGAAAACACATCATCACCTTTTATTCCTCCTTAAGGGTTTGCCATCTACCTGTCTCACATTTTAAGTATAAGTGTCTTCTCCCTCCATTTGATTTCAGCACCTATGTATATGTTTTCTTAATGTTTATAAGTGAGATATAAATCCATGATACTGTATTGTCATTTCTTCACATTCTCTCGACACAGCAAATTCTGTATTTGTTTACATAGTTTTTTACTTCTTTCTGAGCATTTGGACATTCGCTCAAGGTAATACCCCACCTACCATTCACTTCTTGTGAGCAAACACGATAACTCTTTCCATCAATGGAATTTAATTGTTACGGAGACAAATAACAAGTCCATATGTCTTGGCCTACTTTAAACAAGGACAGGGTTCAAATCCCGGGGAATTGTTCATTGACTTTTAAGGAAGTTACCTCTGCCGGCACAAATAGGGTTCTACAATTGAAGGAAAAAATACACTAAGATAATAATTGCCACACCAAAAATCGATATGCATAACAAGAATTCCCTGAAATCCCTAAGGGCTTAATGCTGAGACACCAAGCAAATAATAGTCTAAAGTGTGCCTACTGTTATGGTAAAGCAATTACATGAGGTCCCGATTCTAAAGTGCCTGTTACATGTCCACATGTGCTCTGGTATAATCATGTCTACTAGGAAATAACACTTTTAGCTATAATTATTTTAAAGATACTTAAATACATTAAATCATATAACTCCAAAATGATTAAGCCTTTTATTAAGAGGGATCTTCGACCTCTCTGGGCACTATACAAATATTTGATATATATTATTAAAAATTAATTTTCGAAAACGCAAGTGTTTTGTGGTCAAATACTTAGATGTGTAAAAAAAATTGACAACACAATCTCCATATTCCACTGGAGCTTATTGAGTTTAGCTAGTCTTTTCTGGTACTTTTCGTCGATGTAGGATATTGTTTCAAGTGTGTTCCCACAAATAACTCTTCTGAGCCATAAATATAAATAAAAAATGAAATCATCAGAACAGGATTGATTCATACAATAGTCATCAGGAGACATGGGAAAGGACGAAGGACCAGGTACATCTTTTTAAAATAGGATACTCGGGTATGTGAATAAAGAGGGGCATCATTTTAAAATAGGGTACTGGGCACATGGATAAGGAAAGGGTTATGTCACAATTGGACAAATCCACCAAGAGATGTGAGTACAGGGGCAGAGATGGAGACCCATCCCTGAATACCTGAGTTTCCTGGCAAATTACATAAATCCAGCTTAAGACTTCTAAGAAAGGTGGATTGAATACTGTCAAACTTAATGTAACAAAGCTACTAGCCAAGACATCCAAAAATATATAGCAGGTGATATTAAGGAATTTGAAAACAATTCCAAGGGATGTTCAAATATATAAACAGGTTACACTTTTTCCTTTTATAGGATTTACCAAATATATAAGTTACACTTTAACCCAGTAAAACAAATCAATATGCAGTCTGGACAGCAAGCTTGTGATTCATTTATGAGCTGTACAAAATCATAAGCTCACGGCCAAAACTATCTTAGTGCTATAGGTACAATGGGATCGACAAACATCTTTTTGCTTCAAAGCCTACCTGTATTGCTCTTCTAAAAAAATTTCAGATGACCTTTCATTTTGAGGACAGAAAAATGATCCAGGCTTCTATCTCACTGCTTTCACTTTTATAAAAATGCCACCAAATACCTGTGTGGAAATAGAGTCATCTAGTTATAATACACAGAGAAAAGAGCTAAAGCTTGTCTTGTCATATCTCCTTATCCAATATGTCATCTTCTATAGTGTCTTCTTCTTCAGGTTCCTGTTCAAGCTCGTTGATTAATTGTTCCATCATCCTCTTGTAAACAGGCATATAGTGGTCATCGATCATTGTCCGCGATAAGCGTAGTTTACCATAGAGAGCCCTTGAAGTAATGTAAATACCAATCTTTGTCTTTTGCCCATCAACAACATCAGGAACAGAATCAGATGGCAAAGTAGAAACAATATGCATAATTCTACCAGGAGGATAAAATCGATTACTCTCACTCTCATCAGACACACCGATGTCCAAATCTGTATTAGCATGGCCAGCATTTTCAGCAGCTGCAGCCACAACATTCTCCTCTTCTTGAATAATTTCCTTTGCAGCCGCTGCCTCTTCTTCACGTTCTTGTTGATTCTCTTCTTCTTTCCGCTTGAGTTCTTGCTCAAGCCGATGCCATATATAATCCTCACTTATATCTTGGCCCTCAGAATGATCAATAATGGAGTCAGAATTAATGAGATCCTCTTCTTCCTCGTCATCTAGTTCATGGTCTCTATATTCTTCATCAGTAGCAGAAGAATATGAAAGATCTAATCCTCTTCCCCATGTCGAATCTATATTGCCTTCCCCACCACCAGATATTGGTAACATTGCACGTTCCAAATTTATTACACTGCCGGTAATCTCATTACCAGACTCAGAACTCTTACTGGTTTCACCTATAAGAGTCTTGGACTCGCCATCAGCTGCTGTAGAGGATGTTACTGCAGATACTGTGCGACGCCGAGCACCCATGCATGACCATCCAGAAATTCCAAGAGATGGTCTTGTCCGAACAACAGCTTGAGCCATAGTCTGTGCTTGTTTCATAACAACCTGCAGCCAATAAATATATTTTAGAACACTGTCAATTTTTATTTGCTTGAAAAGACACAGCATAATTCAATCATAGTTATTATCAGCAGTAGTTTGGCATGTCTCCATGTCTACAGGACAAAGGAAAAGAATCTTTATTTACTTTGGTACTTAAAAGCCTGACTGGATCAAGACAAATAAGGAAAAAGGTCTTGGATTAGCAACTTAATCAAAATATTTATCGTCATCTGCCTGAAGAGAGGACTTTTCTAATACATACTTACTGCTTTACATAAAAAAGGCACCGTGGACAAGCAAAGAATATACACGCTAACAGTTCGGTGGTAGTCAATTATTTTTCAAAGATGGATATCCATGTGAAAAGAAAGCTAGCTCTAATACAAAAGTAAAATGCAAGGGGGAAGCCAGATTATATTAATATCCACAGAAACTATTAAATCTACTACACAGTTGTAGCACGTTGAGCTGGCACTTGTCCAAACCTCCCTATGGAATCTGATTTTAGTGAATGCAGTTTTCACCATGGCTAAACCATTATCTTCTGCTAAGCCAAATAGGACTCCTCTGTGTTATGAGGCCCTTCCATCCATGGAAGGATGTCTACCTATGTAGTTATTATCATCAAAATGCAATGCTTCGGGAAACTCTAGTCCCGAGAAAAATAAGAAGTGGTCCCTATTTTAATTTGGGCATGCCTTCTCCTGGTTCTACTAGGGAGTGGAAGTGATGGCTTATATCCTAGGTTTGCACAAAAATGCATCGAACCCCCCATCCTTTATCAGTTTTAAAGGGGCACAAATATTTGGATTGAATCAGAAGCCTCTCCAGCAGGATCTAAGTTGCTGTTTCAAAGGTTTATAGCTGTGAAAGAATGCTCTTTATAGTTGGTCTCAGGGAACTGGGATTGTTTTCAGACCTAGAGTTCTGCAGTTTCCCTATTGTGCAGCGGATATTTTGATTTTCACAATGACCCTTGCTTCGAAAGAAGATAGGTTCCGTGTTCTGGAAGGGTACCCTTGATTCCTTGGTAAATATGTTCTGTGCATGAAGCTTTGGCATCCGGGATTCAATCTTGTAGCAGAAGATTCTAACAATCTTCCTGTTTGTTTTTAGAGAAAGTGTACCAGAAATCACATCGGATAAACTCCCTAAGATGATTAAAAGCAAAGGGACCATTTTATGCGTGGAAATTTGTGTTCATATGGATCTTCAAACACGAAGAAGGCCTTCGCAAAGAAATAAAGATTGTGATTGATAGTCTTACATAGGAACAGTCAAGTGACGAAGTAAACATAGTTTTCTGTTGCAGAAACTTTCATGCCTATGAACATGTAGTAGATGTGCTATAGAAAAAATTCCCAGGAAATGCCAATCAGGAATCCAATGCTGAACAAGTCCAAAATAAAATAAATACTAAGTAGCCAATACTGATACGGGAATATGGGAATCGAATGTGGATACGAAGATTTTTTGGGGGGCCCAGATACATTTTTGGATACAGCCATACAAAAATATAGAAAAAAAATTAATAATATAGCCATATAAGCAAAATTAACCACATAGTATATAGAGGAAATAAAATAAGTTAAATAACCACAAAACATACTGTTAATTCAATGCCAAATATCATAATATTCAAATGGTCAAACTTAGATTAGCCTTAGAACAAGTACATAGTGCAAATGTCACCATGTATGGACAAAAATAAAGACAAATCAGCGATTCATTATTCACTATATTCATATTGGTCTTCAATGTCTTCATCGAAAGCATCATGTGATTCATCAAAACCACAAGCAATAGCAGTGCCACTCCCACTAGCTCCATCATGCAGGGCATGTGAAGCGCTGTCTAGCTTTGTGTCGAGCAATGAAAGGTAGGCAATGGAGGTATCCGAGTCAGTAATCTCTAAGCCCACATCCCAACACTTTGTTGCCTCTTGCTTGTAATCATCTTGTTTGTGTGTGAGAAGATGCAAGTTGGAGGGATCATACACCAAATGCTCCAACTTTTTCGCTGCCAAATTGTTGCTTTTAACTCAGTGGTTAAACGTGTAGGTAACCAAATTCCGCTCAGCTGAGGAGGAACCTGCAACCTATTGAGGCAAGCGGCAAAGCCAATTAAATTTTATAAAAGTAAAACTACATTACCGGTTCTTCATATTTAGCAAAAGAACTAGGGCCGGATTCATACTGGGCCTTGGTCCTGGTCCGTTTCGCGACCAGGTTCGCCCAGAGTTCAGCCGAGTTGGGAACCCGGGGATAACCCATAGGAAAAAACAGATAAAAAACATGTTAATTTAATTTTTTTAATCATTATTTCACAAAAAGCAACACTTAGAATAATAAAAAACATATTTTTAAACCCTAAAAGTCAAGTGAAAGACAAAAGTACAAACTAAAAGAACGCAAATCATAAAAACAAAACACAAAAGTAAAAACACTTGTCTCTCATTTTATCATTGCACCCTTACCTTCCATTGATGTTGATGCTCTCAATGAAGAGCAAGATGACTATGAATATTAAGTTTGATGTTAATTATACAATAATTATTGATATTTATGATCAATGGTTATCATGACATTTGGCATTTAGTTAATATTTTGTGATTATTTTCATATTTTGTTTTTAATATCAATATGCATACTATGTGGTTAATGACAATGTCACTAATTTCCTATTTATTAAGCTAAAATTTGTGTTTTTTTTATTTTATATATATATATATACAAATCCAAGATGTACCCAAGGCAAAAAAATCATCATATCGACAAACGTAGTTCTTCAAACCCAAACCCAAACCCAAAGCAAACCAGTAACCTAGAAGTAAAAAGTTAACAAAACATCGAAAAGAAGAGTAGAGAGTTAAAGAAAAATTCAAATTTTACTTGTGATAGATTTTTTATTGCAAGTGACTACAAGTGGGTGGATGCTTGCCCATGGAAGTACCACCACCTATGAGCGTTCTTGTACTTATCATGAAGAGTGTCAAGGGAGTGACCCATGAAGGGTATAAAATGCCCAAACTCTCCCATAATTGTGTCTTCTACTTCTGGATCAGGGAAGAGTCTAGAACATGTCGCCTTATATTCCTAAATGGTGGGACCCCTGGACAAATAAAGAATCTATGCGCTATAGTATTTGGAAGTCGAGGCAAAATCAAGATGATACAATGGGGTGTTCATTTTGTTCCACCTTTCAATGAGATACAATTGCACTTCCTTGAAGAACCTCTTTGTAGGTTATTGCTCTTTGGCATTTATGATGGTCTTAATCTTTTCGATCATTGAGTCGATTCCATAATAAATCTCAGCCAAACATGGATGTAACATATCCACAAATATCAACATGCTCAAGATAGGCTCAGTAAAACTAAGCAAATACTCCACACGTTCCTACCACATATCATCAAGAATCAACCCTTTCACCTTTGTGACCCTCTCAGTGTTCGTTTGCCTCCATACACTCCAAAGGTGATTGATAATCATCCTGCTCAATGCATCATGCAAAATGATAAGTCGTCTCAAGACGAGTGTGTGAGGCAAACCGAGTCTCAACAACCTAATACAAAATTAAAACATTAAAAAAAAATGTTCAAAAATAAAAATCCTACAAATTACAAACTTACAAAATTAAATTAAAATTATACGTAATTCATGAATAATAAAAAAGAAGTTACCTCTAACAATTGGAACTTCGAGAAGGCCATGAAGATGCCTTGGGACATGAGATTGCTTATGATCATTTGGATTTGACTCGCCTCCGCATTAACTTGTTTGATTCGGTCAATTTTTGTGCCCAAGTTTTGCAAAATGAGATTGAAGAAATGAACGACACAAGGTGTGCAAAATATGTGCCCATACCTTGCCTCAACCAACATGCCCACAACTTTGCAATTTTTTGTGTTCTCTATTATAACTTAGACAACGTTTTGAGGCTCCACTACCTCAATGGACCCCATCAGGATGTTGGCAATGAATCGTGCATCCTTCACTTGTCCCTCACATTCAACAAGCATTGCCCTTTTATGGCACATTGTGACCACATTAATCGATGGCCTATTTGTCGTATCTTTCTATCCATCGAAAATGGACACCCCTATTTTGATCCACGAATCCCTGATAGGCTTCAATACATCTTCAAAATGTTTTTTTTCTTTTGCCAACAAGGTGGTGCACATCTTTTCATACCCTAGGCCAGTGAAGTCTTTAGGGGCTTTATTGATATATCTCACTATATCCTACCAAAATGGTGATCTAACAACATTAAATCGCAGCCCACATACGTAAACACCACGCAATGTTTAGCTTTGCTATGTCCCTGGATTCATTTTGGAATGACTTTTCAAATTGGCCCGCATCTTTTGTTCTTTTGCGGCTAAGAAGTGAATCCTCTTCCTTTGTGGCTGCGATGGATGTAAAAAAAAATGGGTATGATGGGATCATGACATTAGCATGAGATAGAACAACAATTGACTCCTTTCTTTCCCAAATGATGCTTCGATATTAAGGCAATAGAGGCATCTGCTTCTTCTTGCTATGATATATTCAAGGATCTTTGCATGTGGCAAGCCCTTGCCTGGATTTCCATTTATTTTGGTCCACCACAAGCTTTGAATCTAAAACCAGGAATCGCACACAGATAGGCTTTCACCCGACTATACAAGCTCTTATATTTAGAGTTACACTCTAAACAAACCCAAATGTAACACCTTCCACTTGGGAATTGTTCTAACATAGTCGCATACTTCCAAAGGGGCCCCACGGATCGGTTTTGAAGGCTATATCCCTTCACCTACCTATAGCCCTTGGGTAAAAAATAACAATAATATTGCTATTAAAATTTAAAGCATTTGGCATTTTTTGAAAGAATGTTTTGAAAAAATTAAAATTAAAATTAAAACTAGTTACAAACATTTTTAAGTCTTGTAACTAAAAATAAAAACTTAAAAAAAAGAAAAAAACCACAAAACTGAAACCCTAACTTAAATCATCAATCCTCTTCGTTGCAAGCTCCTTAAACTCCTTGGTGCCAAATGGGCAGTTGTAATAACGTAGGATGAGCAGAAGGAAGGAAATTCAATCCTAAGCAATTAAAAAAAATGGTGGTGAGAGAACAAATGTGCAATGAGAGGTAAAAATGCAATGAAAGGTAAATGTGTTGTTTTATTTTGATAAAATGAGTGTGAAAGTTGCTTTTAAGATTGCCATTATACGATATTTTGTTTTTAATTGTTTTTTGAAGTCCATATTTGACTTTTCATAAAGCAAAATTGAAAAAATGAGTGCGAAAGTTGATTTTAGGGTTGCCACTATACTATATTTTATTTTTAATTGTTTTTTGAAGTCCATATTTGACTTTTCATAAAGCGAATTGAAACAAAAATAAAAAAGGCATGATCGCCTAGATACATCCGGGGTTCTGTGGGGTACATGCCTGGATATGTCCCAAGATGTATCCAGATGCACCCATAGGTCCCCTGCAAGACATTGGGCATATACAGGGCATATCCTGCAGGGAACAATATCCAATATGTTTTGTATCGAGATACCAAGCCCTGTAGGGACATATTCGGCTACATACATAAAATATAATGAAAAGGAATTTTTGGCAAAAGAATAACATGAAGGACAGTAGGCCTCTAAAGGCAAGTCTAGATCATGAACTGATAGAGAAAGTAGTTGTTGAACAACAATTTGAGATGCTAAACAACAGTCCCCTGATAAGCAGGTAGAGACATTGTAGTTTGATGACTCCCAAGGAATTAAGGTTGACTAAAAACGAACAAAATAAATCTCCTTAAAAGATTGTAGATTTTGAAAGTACTAAGATTCTTGGTAAGCAAAACCTACTTTACAAAACTCTAAAGAGAATCAATCTGATCGAGGGAAACATATTTCTAAAAGGTGTTCAAGCAGAGTCCTTTGAAGATAAGGGTGATGAGGATGACACAGATTCCCAGCCTCGTATAAAATATATAAGGCAATGGAAAGAATAGGAAACATTCTTGTGGCAAAAAGCCATAAGTGTTGAACTATTTAGCCTTTAACCTACGTTACTGGATATGCCCCTGCAGACCCCTAGGTACGGTACAATACACGTCGGGTTAGGTATGCAAGGGGATACAAGGGAGGAACAAGCAGGGTACATCCTTGCCCCTGGGGTTCGTCTAGATACATCCATGGACGTATCCAGGTGTACTCGCATAGGCCAGGGGCATACCCTGCACATTTGGCATGCCTACCCAGTTTGAAAACACGTTTTTTCTTTAAATAAATTTTGTTGCAGGAAAAGTCAAATATGGACCTCAAAAAACAATTAAAAACAAAATAAAGTGGATTCTCAACCTTAAAAGCAACATTCACACTCATTTTATCAAAACAACATTTTTTTTGTTATATATGGTGTATGACCCTGTAAAACAACATTAAAACAAACAACATATGCTTTGAAAATAGATCTAACATTAGTTGAAACCCTCTACACATGAGGGTGAAGCCTTATGGGCTTTTATTCCTTAATGAAACTAAGTCTACATTAAAACCATGATGTCTCCACCTCCATGGTAAGAAGGTCCATAGAGGCTTTATTGGAGATTGGGGTAGGAGGGAAAAGTCATGAACAAGCCTTTTCCCTCTCTCCCTATCCTCTCCCGAACCTTGTTCATGCTACAAATGAACCTCCAAAGCTTAGATTGACTTTTGTGAAGCATCCTTATGGATTAGGGTAGCTTCTAGGGTTTACCCAATACAATGGTTGTGATAGGGAAGGGTGGAGATTTTCTGCTCCACTTTTGGAGGGAAAAGTGCTTTAAAACTAAGTTAATTTTGAAGTGTTTTTAAGTTAACTTAAACTTTATTAAGTTGTGCACCTTATGTTTTTATGTTGAGTTACTTTTCTAAATCAGGGTCACTTACGTGTGTACTTTAGCTTTATGACTCAAACATTTATTGTGTACTGTGTACTTTCGCAACATATATTGAGATATGAGTATGTTTTGTGGTTATTTAACTTCTTTTGTTTCCTTTATGTATATTATGTGGTTAATCTTGCTTATATGGCTATATTTTTATATTTTTTATTTTTTTTATTTTTTTATACACCCGTATCCAAAAATGTATCCAAGCCCCCCCAAAAAAAATCCCCATATCCACGTATCCAATTCTCGTAACTGTATCTACTATCCATTATGTAGCTGATAGTGGTTTTTAAATTTTCCATTTCCTTTAATATATACCAGGAATTCAATCTCGTAGCAGGCCCAAAGGTTCTGAGAAGCAGGCCCTCAAGTGCATGTAATTGGTCTGCTAGTTTTTTTTGGGCTTTTCCCAACATAAATACAATTGAATTGCCTTGACAAAAAGAAAACTGCAAGCTAAAGAGTAATATCTCTCGTTATAAACCTGGAAATATAACGAAATTTAACTATCGATTGCCGAATACCGGACATCTAGCTGTGCAAGAGATCCGCTTTCCCAACAAGATGACTTCGTAGGTCCAAAGCAAATTTCTAAGCTTGAAAATCGAATCAATATCTGTAACTGCAATATAACATATACTTGAATGCTTAACATCTAAAATTGCATACAACTCTAAATGTCTAAGCTTGAAAATCGAATAAATATCTGTAACTGCAATATAACACATACATGAATACTTAACATCTGAAATTGCATACAACTCTAAATGAATGTTTGAACGTACATTGCGAGAACCACCCAACCTGGAAAAATTGCTCTGGAATTGAAGCAAACGAAATCATAGAGACAAATAATTTAAAATTGAATGGAACATATTTGTGCATGTATATCTATTGTTAAGTAATCATTTTGTCAAACAAATACAATTCACATCAATTATTGCATATGACACCTAGTCTTTGCCAGGGATAGCAACACAATACCCACATGAGTTCTACAAAAATGTTGAAAGCGGACAGAATAAGAGAAAGACTAATTGTGTAAAACTAGTAAATCCAACTCTCTGTGCTCTCCGTTTTACCTGCTGCAAGGTAGGCCTTGTGCTAAGAGGGGTCTCAGAAATATTTTTCTAATGCCAATGACATGGCAATTTTCAGACTCCATGTCCACTCTTCATGAATCCTCCCACAACGCAAGACTATTTTTTTTACCACACACAACTACGTCCTGAAGGCAGCAAAACTATTTTATAGACACAATCCTTGACATTCCAATCCAAGCTCTCTCATATATGTTGAGTACTTAAAATTAAGAACACCCTAAACAAAGCTGATAGCTTTCTTGAAAAGGGGTGTAGAATCCAAAAACTCTTAACAGCATGAAAAAGGGTATAACAATCTTACTGCCAAACCAGATACCTGAAGAGTCCATGCGAAACTCTTGGCATACCTGAGTGCTGTTTGAAACTGGACGCCAGATAGCACCAGCCCTTGCAACTTTGGCCCGGGCATTAGCAATTGATGGCAACCGAGATCCTAAGGCAGATGCAGAACGATAAACAGTACTAAGAAATCTTGTCCTTTCAATCTGTTCCCTGAAATCATTGACCCATGCTGATGCTGTGACCTGTCAAAAAAGTCATTGTGAGGAACTTGCAGTGAGAAACATTATAGACCCAATATGACCCAACATGAAAACATATGAATGCTATTATCCTTAGAAATTTTTGTGAAGGAAGGCAATGACAGGTCATAACTGGTGTCAAGCTTAAGAATTTAGATCTATCTTTATATTCATATATAAAATAGCTAATTGTCTCTTCAATTTCAATCGAAAGCAAACCTACTAATATTGCATATATTGTCTGTCGTGTCCTAAATATATTTTGCCATCCAAGTAAACCACACTTCTCTTAATCTCAAAGCCTGTGCTTCCTGTGCTGGCTCCCACTTTCATGAGTCAGAGCTATTCACATATTTATTGTAATACATTGTGCTCTCCAAGTGACTAAAAATAACACACACAAACCATGCACAGACAAAAATGTCATGTGCATTTCAAGACAGTAACCGAATTCCAAGGCCAATTGCACCACAAATCAAGTTAAACTCAATGTTATGGGATGGTTGCAGGTCTGAACAAAGGCCAGAGCTCTTAGGTTCTAAGAAAAACAGTAAATGAACACTGAAAATCCTCTGAGAATGATCTGAAACACAGTGGGGAAGTCAGTATTCCCCATTGCAAAACAGATGGAACATTCTCTTCTGATAATATTGCATGAAGAATCCTGCAGGTTCCACTCAAGAACATACAGGGTTTTCGATTAAAGCATTAACATGCACGATGCACAACTCATCATTCTGCAAAAATTAACAAATACAGAAAATGAAATATCACTCATGAAACACCAATTCCATTAAATTAGGTGGCTATTGTAATACATGTTATGTGCTACAGCCTACAAATTTACAGCCACACTCCCAAAAAAGGTGAAAAGTGTAAGAATTCCTCCATTGTATAAAATTACAAATTTATACAGAAATTTGAGGGAAACTCAATTGGTTCTTGTTCTGTGATGTTTCTGAAGTCTTGACAAACTATCATTGACCTAAAACAAGTGACCAATATGATGCCATGTCACTTTAGTCGTTCCAGTTTCTTGCAATGCATACTTCAGACTCTTGGGTTCTGGCATGCACTTTAAAGGCACAATCAAGGGTCACATGTTGCCAGGGATCTCTGGATCATGAGTAGGATATATTTAATATAAATGTTCAAACTTTTAAATCTGATCGTAGAGAGACTTTGCTCATTGAAGAATTTGTGGTGGGGCCCTCATGCAAATTGCTACCATTACTAGGCAAAGGCAGAATCAAAAGTGAAAAATGAGTTTTCCCTCTTGTTGATTACACTGTTTTATAGCAGGTACCAGCATAAAATTTCTTAGTTTACTGGTAATATTCTAGTCCTGATGTTCAATGTGCCATATTCTGCTGTGACATTGCATCAAGAATCCCTGAATTCTTGAGTTATAGGACTAGCACATTTTTTGTTTTCCCTGTTTTCAGGATCCTGGACTTTTGAATGTCATTGAACTTTAGTCTCAGAACATTTAGTCAAACTGAGACATAAAAGACCAGCTTTTTGCAACCGGTAAAGACATGGATTGAGACAGTGGTGGCGTAATACTCAGAGCAGCTTACACCCATCGTTGAAAAATATGTTGGAACTTTAGCAAAAAACTTCAGAAACCACTAAATTTACTCTTGAGCAGTTATCTACTGCAAAACACAAGGCCAAAAGCTCAACCTGCACCAGGTGAAACTAATTCTGAGAGTGCCTTTGCAATCAAATATAACAGCAAACGCAACTTTCAACAACTGGAGGCAATTCTAGTCGGTATACAATTAATTCTCGTCATTCAAATTCCAAAATCAAAATAAGGTGTTATTACTGGATTCTGTAGCAAACAAGGCCATGTTAAAAAACAATTTTGAAGGAGGTTCCTATATTTAGAAAACCAGGAAGAAGTTTTCAAAAACGCAAAACAAAGGACATAATAATTCTGAAGAAACGGACGAAAAAGGTCATGAATATGTCTCTATTGCTTCCCAAGCAAGATGCAAAAAAGATGATTGGTTTATTGATTCTGGTGCTTGTAGAGATGTGGCCAATTAAAAACATTGGTATGTTATATTAGTGGAAAATGTATCAAGAATAGAATCTTTTGTTTTCAGCAATGGGAGTTCACATTCTGTTGAAGACTGCAGATGTAAACATTCAGGTGTCAAATGGTAAAAGCTGCTCATTCCATAAAGTGTCGTACATACCAAGAATGAACAAAAATCTGCTTTCAATAAAGCAATCAATGAGATCACCAAACAGCACCCACATCTGATAGTTTTGTTTAGTGCAGAGAACTGCTTTGTAAAGGTAAAAGAAGTGTATGGTGATTGTGTCGGGAGTTAAGATCACAAGCTGTAGATATTTGTGAAATTTGATGTGGGTGACTAATATTCTGTGGCATCAAGTAGAGGTACAAGTAGTGATTCTTCATGGTATCAAATGAACAAACATCTCAGCTTCCAGCATAAGCAAAACAAATCCATACAGCCTATGGCATTTAACTCCTGATGTGATCAACATACCACTTCGTCTTGAGAGCATCTTCGGGCTCATTTTTTCTCCATCAGTTCACACCCGCAGTCCATCTTGACTCTACCAAGAGAGATACTGTATTTATCCTCGGTTGCTCCATTAACTGCCCCTAGAAGATGACGAAAATCATACTCAAGAGACTAGTCCACTTTTCTAAGCCCATCAACATTTATATTGACCGGCTCCCTTCCTCGGATATTATTCCAATACTCCTCATCTTCATCTAGGGAATAGGTTTATTAGCATTGTAGTTATGAAGGACATATATCAGCAATATATTCAAGTCACTTGAATCTCTCCCCCATAGCCTCTGAGCTCTAAGATGGCTTGTGATTTCAAGAATTTCCTGCTGATTGTTAATGGCACCATCATTTATCCCCACTATATTTAGCGTCGACAGACTCGTGGCCTCATTATTCCTCTTGGTCAATTCGGAGTTTGCTTTCACCAGTTATGGATTGAGTCTAACCACCATATTCAACAATGTAACAGGCTATGTCACATGTTCTCTTTCTAGGAGGTGGAGATGGAGGAGCACTTTATTTTCAGGGCCCTGTCCACAATGAGAGTCAGGGGAGATTATACTGTTTATAGAAAGATTCAATAGGGTTACTCGCTACCTTTCCAACTATTCGGATCACGGGTGCTAGGTTCCTTACCTACAACAAGCAGTCACCTTCAGATGTAGAGATCCACAAAGGATACTAAGGACTGTCGGGTTAGTAACCTCCTCCTTTCAACCTATTGCATCTGTTGGTGGTATGAACTTATGAAGCATTCTTTGGATGCTACAAATAGCCACACAAATGGTCAGAGATCGGTGAGATCGTGTCACCCTCCACATCCAGTAGTAGTAATTCCATCCTCTTTTTCTTGTATCAGGTGAAGTGGGTCCGTTGCTCCTCAAAGTAGAGGGTCAATTAACCTTCCCCAAATAATCCAGGAAGTCTGGACAACCATGCATTACCAGCTTCCTCTCTACTTCTGGAGAATTTTTTGCCATTGACATTGTGAGAATTTCTAAGACACACTCTTTGTGCCATCCCAAGATTAATAGAGCTGTTAGGGAGGACATGTATCAACTTCATTCTCACATCAATCTCCTATTTCTTCTCCATCGTCTCTTATGTTCGCGTTGCTTCTCACTCGTTTTGTGTATCATTTCAAACTCTAATGTCTTCTTCCCAATTCTCTATCACGTCAATCTCCTTTTGCTGCTTCATCAACCCTTGGGTTCCCATTGCTTGAAGGTCATCTGCAAACAACAAGGGATTTTGGTATCATATTTCCTGCAGATATATGACACTATAAAGACAGTCCCTCCCTATTTCCATTTTCTACAACAGTCGACTGTCATTTACTACGAATCCATTCTTGCAATCCCATTCCTCCATGTAGTAAATATTTTGGTAACATCTCATCTTGCAAAAACATATCCCCTTCTATTGTTCTGATCCAGGTGCCAACTCAACACAGGAAATTCTTCAACTTTTTCCAGCCCCAACCAAAGCATTCAGTATTTCCCTTGTTTGCCTTGCAAAGTCAAGGGATAGAACCCCTTGTGTCGTCCAGAAGTTCCATGGTGTCGACACACGTGCATCATATGCCATATACACAATATGGGACCACCAACATTTCTGCAACATCTGCCCACTCAACCCTAACCTCAATGCCAATTCAACAACAATGCCAAGCCCCTATGGCACCAACTATCATGACACCACTTTAGCTCCAACAGCCTGAATGTGATACCATCTTATTAACAATTGGGAGATAAAGCATTTCATCTTCCCTTGGTGTCTTTTTATCTCCTATTCTACGGAGTTTGTAAATATATGTATCATACACTTAGGGAAAACAGATTTACATCTCTTTTCGAGGATTTACATTGTACAGACCTCTCATATAAATAACATAATACATGCTAATTCAGTTCATAATGCCAATTTTCTTCTATATGTGCATGAATGGTCCCATGTTCTCTTCTTGCACTTTTTGGGTTGTTTATAAAATAATAATAATATGAATGCACCTCTGCTTATAATTCCCCCAAATTGTTCCTGTAATCTAGATCATGGCTATATCCGTCAGTTTTTTCCATTCATTGTGATCTTCCAGCTCGTCAACCAGCATACTTCTCTACCTTTGTCATTTTATATTTGGCTATATTGGCAAGTGGCTTTCCTTTCAAATAATTGTTTGGCAAGAAGCAATTGAGGATGTGGAGGTGAATGAGTGTTAATTTGTCCTGATACAGGATTGGATACAGATACAGTATCGGGTACAGATACAGCTAATTTTTTAGACCCCCTGATATGGACACAGTTGGATACAGCATATATATACATTATATTTGTGTTATTATATGTTATATGACTTGTTTTTCTTCCATTCACAGCGTCATAAAATGCATGTGAATTACATAGTCCTAGCCCACTGGAAAGGTAGGAAGTTGGGTATTCCATGGATTAAAAAAAAAATTGCTGGTTGCACATGCCAAAGGAAAATAGACGAAATGAAAGAAAAGAGGTAGATTAGGTCAAAGGAAACAAAACAAATGAAATCGTAGCAGAATGAGTGGGATCGATGTGCAATTTTGAAGGAAAAGATCAAATCAACACTCATTCACCTCCACGTCCTCAATTGCTGCTGCTAAAATGCATTTCAGAGGGTTGTCTGCAGTTTTTTATTATCTTTTTAGTATTTTGAACAGTTTTTTTTAACTTTTAAATCACATATGGCTACGGATTGCCTGCACACCATATCCAACCATATCCGATACAGCCCAGTTACAGGCCCATATCTGGATACAGATGGGTATGGTATCCAGGGCATATCCGATACGCATCGTACCCATATTCATATCTGCCACGCAGATAAGCATGCCCTGGCAGTAAAGGTGGTGTATCCGGCAACCCTGGTATTATATGACGTTGTTCATACCTGTGTTGCACGGGGACATGTCCCCTAGATTTTGGTGACATCACAGATGCTTTGGGAACAAAGGGTTTTGGAGGGGACATCCCCATTTTTCTTTTCTGATACATTTACTTTAAAACAGCCCCATTAGAAATTAAAACCCCGGGGAATTGGGTGATGAGAATGATTTAAATGATCATATTATTGTTTGAAGGGGTGTCATAAATTGGACTGAAAGGGCATAAAGATGTGCATTTATTAATTAATGGGACGCCATGATCACCACCTCGTGCATGTAAGGAGAGGCCATCAGTAAGTGCATTGGGGTGTAGGGATTTGGTGTAATGAGGAATTAAGAGATTGAAATGATTGTTTAGTGTGCTGTGTAGCCTTTCAAAATTCATTTCAGAACCTGCATTGAGAATGGCGTCTGAAGCAGGTGAATGGGGAAGATATGTCGAGAAGGGTGGGTCAAGTGGCAAGAAGGTAAAGCAGAAGATTACTGTGGATGTGGTAGGTACTTCCTTCTCTGAGTTTTTGGACAGTTAAATCAAGAACCTTTATATGTGTATCTGGTTGGAAAGAATCTGGACTGTTGCTAAGAAGTTAGATGACCATCAATGTAAAGGACATTAGCAAGCACATAAAGCAGCTTTTGGTGGATCCCAGGCAATCAATTCGGAGAAGGGATGTATTTGACATGGCCAAGTGTCACTGGAGCCAATATAATGTCAAATTGACAAATCCGGCTGGTAATTTCCTCTTGCACGAGGACCACAATGCAACAGAGAAAACAATGATAGCTACCCATGGGGAATCTTGTTTCCATCATCACAGAGTCGTGGACGGTACAAGGGCAATTCTGCACGGTCAGAAGGAATTAGCAGCAGCAGGCAACGGAGTGAGGCTGTCTGCCATCAGTCTTCTAGCGAGGAGGAAGGTATTCAACATTGTGGTTGTCCACACCCGCATTCTCTTGTTGAGATGGAAGACGATGATTTAATTATCCTTGAAAAAAACCTGTAGGTGGTGTTTTTTTTTTTTGTAGAGTAGTTTTTTTAAAAAGGGAGTTTTTGTTTGTATAAAGCTGGTAGTAGGGGCCTACATAATTTGCCCAGGTCACCTAACTAAGACTCTTAAAACCGGAATGTGATAGACATGGATGATGTGTGATTATGCAAGACATTTTGACATCTAAACCTGACGTTTGGTTACAAATGTATGAGCTTTCCTTTTTTCAGTTTGGAGTTTTGGGGGTGGAACAGGGGGGTTGGGGATTGTTTGATATAGATTACAAAGAAAACTAGGGGGTATGTAGTGATGAAGTTGACTTTGAAAGGCTCTGTTTGATATTCAAAGTTTAATGTATGCCAGTCAAAATTTTGATATAGATTAGAATGAAAACTAGGGGGTATGCAGTGATGAACTGGACTTTGAAAGGATATATAATTATATTTGATATTCAAAGCTTGATGTATGCCAATCGAAATTTTTCTTCTTCCAGTTATCAAGGAATTATGGTATTCTGTGCATGAAGGATTTTGGCAGTTTTAAAGATTGTATGGAAATGGCTGTGTGTAGATTGCTTCTTTGAGGAAATCATGTCTCTGATCAATGAGATGGAATGTGAGTGACCTACAGTTGATCTGTTGTCATTTGTATAATTTCTGATGCATATGATGATTCAGAGTATTTGAGTCTGTAGGTTGGAAGGGGAAGTGCATGCTTGAGTTTCTGAGCACAGTCAATTCAGCTTTCGTCTTTGTTTGAAGCTTGGTCTTGGGTTTGGTCTGTGTGCATTTTCTTTTGGCTTGATGTAGCCTTAGGCATTATAAGGCAGGTCTCCTGGTTTTTCTGAAAGTTGATGGCTGAATTCTTATGAATGAGTGTGTGATCCCATGTCTATGCTTGCGACTGGGTCAGTCTTGTGAGTCATATGAAGGTATTGAGAAGGTTAGTCTTGTCCATCTCCAGGAAGGAAGTCTGCTAGATTCATTATGCATAAAGTGGATAGCAGTTCTGTGTATTGTGAAAGGTGGTTATGTTGGTCGAGGTAGTGTGTGAAGGGTGCATATTCTTCCCCCAGCATACGCATGATAAAGGTCTTTCATCCTTTTTACATGGAGTCAAGCAGTAATCTAGAGAAAAGATGGTGAAGGCTTTGTCAGTTATTTTCAGTTGTAATAAGATTGCATTGTTGTGTGAATGTTTTTTTCAAAATGATAGTGCATCCTTCACTCGTGAAATTATTGAGCCTTCTGCTACAAAATTCAGGCACTTTAACACCATTTTGGGTTGACTAGGGCCCTCTCCCTTGGTAATTAGCCAAAAAACAAAAAGTACATTAAATAAATTTTAAACCCCTAAATTTCATTGAACAAGTTAAAATATGTAAATATTAATTTTTATACATTATTTTAATAGCCGTCCCCCTACCATCCCCAAGAGATGGGAGATTTTTGGCTGTCCCAAAAACCTCATCCCCCTTGTTCCTAAGACTTAAGTGACTATGGTTCATACTAATAATTACCTAGGGCTTACCCCTTTGCAATTTTCTTCCTTTATTATGTTCTTTTGCTTCATACCCTTAGTGTAGCTATGTTCTGTTTTGTTTGAGTACTCCTAATTTATATTTTAGCTTGTACTTTTGATTCACTGACCTACTTTGGTCATTTGTGGAGGAACAATGAGCAACCAGTGTGGAGGAATTCCTTTTTAAAGCATCATTTATCTCCTCTAAATCAGACAGTTCAGTTTTTCTAGAATGCCTTTTGGCTTTAAAGCAGGAAAGCGTGATCCAAGTCTATCTTTTTTTATAACCCATTCTGGATGGATATCTTAAGATACTTTGTAATCCGGATTACCTCTACTGTAAACCAATTTATGGTGATATTTTTTGATTGATGTGATTTTTATTTGTCAGTTGAAAAAAACGATCCAAACATTTGTACTGACAAATGACAAATACATTGGTGTCATAGTAACTGCCAAAACCCAGACTACCGAATACACAAAGCCAGTAAGGGTAAGGAAAACGTGGCTGAATCATTACCCTTCATGTCATATTTTAGCTCAGAACCAGCAAAGCTCCATAAACCATTACCAAACAAAATCGATCAGTTTATCTTCTACACATTTGAAAAAAATTGCTTTTTCTATGCAATTCTTCTTCTTCAGAGTCTTGATGAGTTTACTATAAATTGAAATAAATAGCATATATCTTAGTAGCGCATTGTTATGCAAGAACAACACAGTTTCTGTTCTCTGAACTTGTTTTGCATGATAAAATTACCAACGAATTTGTGTTGTGTATAAATTAATGGCACAGTAGAAATACAAAACAAAACTAGAGTTTATACAAAGAGAGAATAAAACCATTCACGTCCTAAGTTACCAGATAGTCCAGGATACCACTGTCATATCCATATCTGTCTATTCAATATACCAAAGTTTTGCTGCCGTATCCGGATACAACAAAGCCACATCTGGGTTGTTTCTAGATTGTATCGAGGCCATATCCAATCACCAATCTAGTATTTTAAAGATAAAAGTAGTCTTCTTATCGTATCCAGTCTGTAATATTATTGTATATAATCGTAGGAGTAATATTCTGTCTTACTGTGGAATATGAACAGTCAACTTGAAAATGAACTGAACTGTCACATTGTTCCTTATTTCTCTGTAATCTTGTTTCTCATTTATTGAATAAATGCAATTTTGGCTTGCACCAATTTCATTTATAATTATTGCAGTCCATTCCTGGCCTGACATTGTTATCAGAGCACAAGCTTATTAATTCTATTTTTCATCTTCCATTTTTCCTCCCAAACTGCAAATTCTTAACCCCAGCCAGACAGATTTGCGTAGAGAATAGTACAGCACTGCTACAGCAACAATTTAAGCGCAGGAATTGTGCAGTTTGAATGCGTTAGCTGCATCTATTGAAGTGTTGGAGTACGCTGTCAAAGGTGAACCGGTAGGCTTGGACATCTGTGTCACACCACCCATATCTTCAAGCTGCAATATTCCATGAGAAGACTGTCTCGTTCAGTCATTTGGTCAAACACTTCGTGAGCATCAACTCAACAAGCACATTGGTTGTATCTGCATTCAACCTGCAGCATTTATAATAATTGAAGCATTGGCAGTCTTTGATGATAATTGAAGCATTAAAGCTGAGCGCAGCCTGCCATTGAAGCATTACACCTGTCAATCTGCAGATTGGGGCATCCACCCTGCATGGATAATTTAAGCATTGGACACGCACACACTAACCTGTTCATGCCTTCCTGCCCACATGGCCTGACGTGGTCTCATCCTAGGGATGCAAAATAGTTGAAGCTTTCAAAAGATAAGCTTTTTTTTTTCAAAGGCTTTGATAAATTCATATTCTTTTTTTAAGATTATTATTTAAAAAGCACATATATATTTTTAGGAGGATTTTCGTGAAACTTAAAAAAATAAGGGAATATTATATTTTTTTCTGTGTTGCACTGAAACATTTCCGCTACGGAAACGCTCCAAAAATGTCCTGGATGTTTTCGTCATGTGTATGGGCATTTACGGAATGTTTGTAGGCATTTCCGTGGGCTAAAAAAAATCAAGCCAAAATATATGTATATAAAAAGGTAAAACCATAGTATACATGACGACCAAAGGACCTGAACCAAACATTATATATATACAATAAAGGTTTAAGTATATATATGTAAACTTACACTTTAAGTTATATATATATATATATATATATATATATATATACTTTCAGGATGTTTGAGAGTAGTTTCAGACCTCTTGGATCCATAATGCAAATTCTAGGTTTTGGAGGATCCTATCATATTTCAGATTTAGTCAGATTTCAAGGAAACATCATAGGAGAAATGAAGGCTGCATGAAGGTATGTAGGTATGATAAAATAGTATGAGAATGTCTTTCGCAAAGTGCCACAAGCCAATCCCACACCTTCCTAATGCACCCTTTAAGGCACACACTCAAAGACATTTGATGCACTGGCGAACCCCTACAAACTAGATGATTTATAGTCAATAAATGATAAAGTTGAAAATTAGTGGCAGTGGCTTTCATAATTTTGAGGACAATCTAAATGATTTATTCAAGATTTAAATGTATATTTTGTCTTTGAAGTAATGAATGAATACCATATATTTTTAAGTGTTTTATCTTTTATAGACTAAAAATGAGCATTATGCATTGCTTATATATATATAGAGAGAGAGAGAGAGAGAGACATAAAGATATAAATATATTGTACAGAGATTTTCAAGACCTTTCCCAATCAAGGGTTTTTGAAAATCGGTGTTTCTGTGTTTTGGAAATGTTTCCGTTTCCAAATAATATAGTACATTTTGACTTATTAAAAAAAATGTCAATTTTGTTAAGCACACGATACACTGAGAGGGGAGGTAAATTAGTGTATAATAAAACTTTAACTTTCAAAAATTAATTTTCACAAAGAAAGCATTCACACAAGATCTAATAATTAAGCAACACAAGATTTACTTGGAAACCCCTCTCTCGGGAAAAACCACAAAGCAGAGCTGCTTGGATCTACCGTCCAATCCAACCATAAAATAATAATCTTTTTACAAAATTTCGTAGGCACTAACCTACTTGGAGACACCAATCCCCACTGCCAAGCACCGACTTAACAAGAAACACCAATCTCTTTGTTCTGAGACACCGACCTCTACTGAAATAATCTTTCACTTTACTATTGTTGCTTCATCAACAAATGATGGCAAATTCAATCTCTTCTTCTTCTCCACAAAAATCTGCTTATGCTTGAATGATGGAAAGAATTATTTCTCGTATCTTTTCCAATCTTGTATCCGCCTTGTATAACCTCCAAAGGCTCTTCACAAAGGAGGCATCCTATCAAAAAGGCATCCTTTCATTAAAAGGTGTGCATCTAATTAAATTTTAATTAATTCACTAAGTGGGCCGATTTTCCCAAGGCAGCCATATATCAAGGGGGTCGGCCGATCAATGATAGGCTTTAATACATGTCTTAAAAGGGGCGATTTTAACTTTAAACAATCTTCCTTGAGTACATATTTAAAACTTCTTTAATGCTAGTCCCTTCATCATGAAGCCTTGTTGCAAATTAAATATAATTCTATTGCATTAATGACACTTCCGTTGGCAATTATGTTGAATTCCATTACATTTAATTATAATTTCTTTGACACCAATGACAATATTCCAACAATCTACCCCTTTGTTATTGATGGCAATCCTGTATAAAAATAGAACATGAACTCCCCCTTGTTGTAGTTCTCCTTTGCTCCCCCTTCTTTAATTCTCCCCCTTTGACATCAATGACAAAGAGACATACAACACAATCACAATGTATATCACCAAAATATCAATGGAGCTGAATAAGGCAATGATTAGCTCCCCCTTAATCCATGCTTCTCTTGAAGGATTTAATGACTAGATCAAGAATGGATCACTCCCAATTTCTGCCTTAGAAACTCAAAAGTTTTTTTTGGGAGGGGCTTCATGAAGATATCTGCTATCTATTCCTTTGTGGCAACATACTCCATCTTTACTTGTTGATCTGCAACCTATTCTCTCAAGAAGTGATACTTGATTGGAATGTGTTTTGTTCTAGAGTGCATAACAAGATTCTTCGAAATGCTTATTGCACTAGTGTTATCACAAAGTATTGAGATTGGATGTTCATATTCTATCTTAAAATCTTTCAACGTCTGTTTTATCCAAAGAACTTGTGTACAATAAGACATTGTTGCTATGTATCATGCTTCAGCCGTAGATAAAGAAACGGAAGGTTGTTTTTTGCTTAGCCATGACACTAGATTTTGCCAAGAAAGAATGCTCCTCGGCTAAGCTACTATTCTTTTTGGAAGAGAGGCTTTTATTGTGCTTACCAAACTTTTTCTTATATTTGTTTTGTTTGAAGATTTTCTTGTATTGAGGTTTGCTTTCATTCTTATTCCTTTCCTCATTATGATTTTCCTCATCATCGCTATCATCCTTATGTGAACACTTAGCAGCAAAATGTCCTATTTTACCACAATTAAAACATTTAAAAGGTAGCTTACCTTTGTATTTGCCTGATCCTTTCTTAAGCTTTCTTACAAAAAGGGCATCCTTTTCATCTTGTTCATCATTGGTGTTGTCGCTTGATTCAGGTTCTTTATTCTTCACTTTCTTTGAAACTTTAAAAGTTGCTTCCTTATTAGATGGCTTTTCATTTTCAGTTTTCATTTCATACGCCGTGAGAATCCCATGCAACTCATCCATTGTTAATGAGTCTAAGCCCTTTATTTCTTCAATAGCCAAAACTTTTGCATCAAATCTCAAGGGAAGTGACCTTAGCACTTTTTGAATGATCATGGATTCTTCAACCTTTACATCGAGTCCTTTGATGGTGTTAACAATCTCATCCACACGAAGAAGATATGCCACAACATTTTCTTCAGTTTTCATTTTCAAGCTCTCGAATTGTCTTCTATGAGTTTGGACTTTTGCCTCCTTCACTTTCTTGTCACCCTCATAGATGTTCTAAAGTTTGTCCCACATTTCCTTTGCTAAATCGCATTGCATAATCTTGACAAACTCTGATTCTGATAAGCCACACAAAATAGGGTTCATGGCTTTGGCAATATTCGCACTAGCCTTCTTTCCGACTGGATCCTTTGGTGGAGTTGTTGATATAACATATCCACTCACCACTATTTGCTAGATATCAAAACCAAGGACCATTAAATAAGTACACATCCTTATACTCCAGAATGTATAGTTTGTTCCATTGAACAATGGAGCCTTGTATGTGAAGAAACCTCCCTGTACATGATGACTAGCCATGTGTGCTCCCAGGATCTACCTTCCACATGTTAGACTGATTCTAAAGAAACCACTCTAATACCAATTATTAAGCACACGATACACAAAGGGGGGTGAATCAGTGTATAATAAAATTTTAACTTTCAAAAATTAATGTTCACAAATAAAGCATTCACACAAGATCTAATAATTAAGCAACACAAGCTTTACGTGCAAAAACCCTCTCTCGAGAAAAACCACAAAGCAGAGCTGCTTGGATCTACCGTCCAAATCCAGTCGTAAAATAATAAATTTTTTACAAAATTTTGTAGGCACCAACCTATTTGGAGACACCAATCCCCACTGCCAAGCACCAACTTAACAAAAGACACCAATCTCTTTGTTCTGAGACACCGACCTCCACTGAAACAATCTTCCACCTTATTATTGTTGCTTCATCAATGAATAATAGGAAATTCAATCTCTTCTTCTTCTCCACAAAAATTTGCTTATACCTGAATGATGGAAAGAATTATTTCTCAAATCTTTTCCAATCTTCTATCCACCTTATATAACCTCCAAAGGCTCTTCACGAAAGAGGCGTCCCATCAAAGAGGCACCCTTTCATCAAAATGTGTGCATTTAATTAAATTTTAATTAATCACTAAGTGGGGCGATTTCCCCAAGGCAGCCATATATCAAGTGGCTCAGCCCAACAATAATAGGCTTTAATACTTCTTAAGAGGGGCAATTTTGGCCTTAAACAATCTTCCTTGAGCGCGTATTTAAAACTTCTTTAATGCTGGTCCCTTCATCATGAAACACTGATGCAAATTAAATATAATTCCATTGCATTAATGACACTTTCGTAATTCCGTTGACTTCTGTTACTTTTAATTATAATGCCTTTGACATCAATGACAATATTCCAAAAATTTTGGTGTAAGTTTTTTTTTCCAAATCAAAATAAAATTTAAAAACATAGTGTTCGATATATGTGGTGCCTCTGATTCACGTTTACGAGCAAAGTCCTCACATTTGAACTACTACATCAAATCCCTAACATACTTGCAACAACAATGTTTTAAGGCTTTGACCCGATAAATCCCCAGGAATAAATAAGGATAAATTTTTCATTGTCTCATTTTCATTACCCATTTGTTTCTACCATCAGACATAAATGTTGACAGTAAGAAATTTCGAGCATATAGGGAAGTTATACCTACGTACAAGGATTTCTCTCTAAACAGGGGTCATTGATAAAACAAATCATTTTCACATACTGCCTAAGTGTCACATATCACTCTGCTATCATATGTTTTAACGTCTCTTTTACATACTCCCAGGTAATACGAAAAGACAAACTTCTTCCACATACCGATGAGTATATAAGAAGGGCAAGCATATCGAGAGGTTTGGTATATCAATTTAGTGATATATAGAAAGGGAAACATGTTGGAGTAATAAGGAACCAATCCATCTCCCTTTGAAAGCAAAATGCATTAAATCAAAACAATAGTTGGCACAACACTAACCGAGGACACTTGATTAGAATGGTCCAAACAAGTTAAAAATACTCTCATCTTCAATGAATTGTGGTTCAAAATTTGTGATGGAGACACATAACTAGTTGAACCAATAGCAAAAACAAAATCACAAATATAGAAGCATAAAATTCTAACACATTGGCCTTGATAAGGATCTTAGTTCATGCAAAAAAAAATCGTCGCATACACAGGTGCAACACACCATGGAAAACGCTAAACAAATTAAAGGATTTGTATGATTCCCATTCAAAATTGGAAAGCATACAATTGTGATTGAAATTGTTCATCATTGAATTGAAAAACGTTAATGTAATGAATCTTGTTTCAAAAATCTACGCAATCAAGCATGATACTTAAGCCGTTGGTGCCAAAATTGAAGTATATATGATCGGCTTCATAGAAACTCTTCTTCTCACATATTCAACTTATTTAGAGTCTTTGCAAGCAAGCAATCAATTGAAGACTCGCTTTTGATCAACCGGTTGAAAAGATGGTTGAAAGAGAAAAGGCCTTTACAAGAAATATTAAAACAATAGGTGAAAGTATTTGTTATGCTCAACAAAAAGGCTATTCTTCCAACAAAACGACATAATCCAAGAATGAAGGAAATGATAGAGGCAAAGGAAGAAATAAGGGACGAGGAGGCAAAACTGGCAAAAACAATGGTTAACATCATGAAAAAAGAAATGACAAACGAAACTTGTTATGCAAACGATATAGTAGAAAAGGGAGTCGCGAGGCTCATGAATGCAAAACATCATGGGACAAGATTGAGACCTATTGAAAACAAAAAGAAGAAAAGAAAAAAACCGAAGAACCAATCTTGGCTCAGTTCACAAGTGAATTTGTGCTTTCTATTTTAGATGAAGTCAATAATGCCTCGATGAATTCAACTTGGGATGATACTTGGGTCCTAGATATTGGTGCCACGCAACACGTCACTTTCCTAAGGGACTTCTTTAATAAGTGTCATGAAAAAAGATGTGGTTCAGTATATTTGGCAAATAGAGCAAGTCTGCAACCTGAAGGAAAAAGGACAATTCAACTCAAGTCCCAAGGGCTAACAAATTTCACTCTCCACAATGTCCTATACCTTCCTCAACTAAAACGAAACTTGTTGTCTTTGGTGATAATTGGACAATAAAGCCACTCTATTTTGTTGGATGATGGAGAGGTAAAAAAATTTTAAAAAAAAGTGATAATGCGATTGTCTTGACTAGATTTGAAGAAGAAAAGTTACTAAAACTTAGAGGTGAGCCTTCAATTTCAAGAAATTTTACTCGTCTTGTTGAAGAATGAATGTCAGCAACTCTGTTGTGGCATCCTAGATTTTGGCATACCATCGATGACAACATTCGAACAATGTAAAAGAATGGTCATGTAGGTTTTCCACCTTTGTCCAAAATTTTGAAAAATATGAAGCATGCATCTTGGATAAATATGAAAGCCATTTCAAAAATAAAATTGGAAAATTGAAAATAAATTGCAATTGATTTAGTGTTCTCTGCCAATTATTTCTGTTGGTGGCCATAAGGACTTCATATTGTTCATTGATCACTATAGCAAAATGACCTAGATCTATTGTCTAAAGTAAAAATCAGAAGCTTTCGAAGGGTTGAAAATGAAGCACAATACCATATTGGAACATTGAAGACTGATAATGGTGGTGAACGCACATCAAAGGTGTTTGAAACCTACCTCAAATAAAATGGGATCAAGCATCATCTCATAGTCCCTTGCACTCCTAAACAAAATGGAGTAGTTGAGAGGATGAACAAAACCATGATGGACATGATTCAAGCAATGTTGTATTTCAAATGAATAAAATTGCATATCGATGCAAAGCAGCTCAAACAACAATCTCCACAACAAGTCACCATCAGCAACTCCTCAAATAAAAACTCCATATGATGTTTGGTGTGGTCTTCATCTTTCAGTGCAACATCTTCAAGTTTTCAGATTCACATGCTACACATTGATTCCCGAGGAGAAAAGGAACAAGTTGGACCAACATAATCAAAAATGCATATTTTAGGGATATTCAAAATCCTCAAAGGCCTACAGACTATTTGATGGAAAAAGCATTAAGTTTTTCAATGCAAAAGATATTGTTTTCTATGAAACCACAAAGACACAATCAACATTGAACAACAATTGAGTTGACTTGAGAAATTTGCAAAATTTGATGTTTTCAAGGAGAATGATACGGAGATTCCAAACAATATAGGGTGATGTGTAATTGGGAATCATTGAATTTGTATCATCTCCTATAATTGAAAATGAAACTCCCCATGGGGAAAAAATTAAAATTTCATCAAAAGATGAACATGTGAAAAAAATGGAGTTTCAAATCAAGAAAATGAGTCACCAGTTATTCCACAAGCAACAAAAAAAATACCAAAATGGGTCACACAGACATTAAAATATGACAGACCTAATAAAGATGGAAATACATGCACTATAAGTACACACAGCAACACAACAAACAAACAAGTTCCTAGAAGAGATTCAAGATAAGCTAGAAAAGTTTACCTTGGAAGACCCTCCAAAAGGGCATATAATTGGGAATTAGTTAAATTTCTATTGTCTCCTACAATTGGAAATGATACTCCCCTGTGGAAGAAATTGAAATTTCATCAAAAGATGAACATGTCAAAAAATGAAAGAGCTTCAAATCAACCAAATGAGGCACTAGTTATTCCACAAGCAACACAAAAAAGATGCCAAAATGGGCCACACAAACATTGAAAGATGTTTGACCTAATAAAGTTAGAAAAACAGGGACTATAAGTACACACATAGCCACACAACAAACAGACAACTTCCTAGAAGAGATTCAAGATAAGCTAGAAAAGTTTACCTTGAAAGACCCTCCAGAAGAAAGTCAATATTGCTTTTAATTCAGAACTGACTTCCTTCAAACATTTTGAAAAGTTTGATGCATAGAAAAAAGCAATAAAAATTGAATATGATTCTTTGGTCAAAAATGGAACTTGAAAGTTGGTTGATCTTCCACCCAATTGTAAACCCATTGGTTGTGAGTGGGTCTTTTGAAACAAATACAAAACAGATGGCTCACTTGACAAACATAAAGCAAGGCTTGTCACAAAAGTATATGCTTAAAAAGAAGGGATAAAATATAAAGAGACCTTTGCATCAAGAGCTCAATGGAGTACTATTCAAACTTTGTTGGCTTTAGCAGCACAAAACAGATGGAAAGTTTATTAGATGGACGTGAAAACTATTTTTTTAAATGGTGATCTCAAATAAACAATTTACATGACTAATCAAAAGGTTTTGCAGTTGCCAACCAAGAACACGTGTGAAAGTTGGAAAAACATTGTATGGATTGAAAAAAGCCTCAAGGGTATGGTATGAAAAGTTCACTAAACACCTCTTGAGCATGAACCTAAAGCATTTTGACTCTGAAGATGCAACTCTTTTTGTCAAAACAGTTGTATATGTAGATGATCTACTCCTCACAGGAAATAATGAAAGGTACTCTGTAAAAGTCAAAGTAGAATTGATGAAAGGTTTTGAAATGACAAATTTAGGTTAACTTCATTACTATTTGGGTTTTGAAGTGATTCAAAAATCCAAGTACATTTTTATTACACAACAAAAGTATATTGGTTAAATTTTGAACAAATTTGGAATAACAAACTATAAACCGCTCAGTATGCCCATGGAACAAAATTTAAAGTTGACATCAGATGATACTACAAAATTTGCAGATGTAACTAAGCATAAACAGCTCATTGGAAGTTTGATCTATGTAACAACTAGACCAAACATTTTTTTTGTTGTTGTTCTTTCTAGATTTGTGCAACAACCTAGAGAAACTCAATGGGTAGCAACAAAGAGTTCTTCGATATCTAAAAGCAACAAAGAATTTTAGACTAAAATATTCTAGGACAACGAACTTCAAACTAGTTGATATTCAAATTCAGACTATGCAGGTGATTTTGAAGATGAGAAATCCACTTCAGGTATTCTTCAATAATTTAGGAACAACAATCATCACTTGGAAGTCAAAGAAACAGTCAATACCAACAATTTCTTCAGTAGAAGCAGAATATATGGCGGCTTCAAAAGCAACTAGGAAATAATGTCTTAGGAAGGGGTCTTGCAAATTTGTAGGAAAAACATGTTTCATCAACACCACTCATGGTTGATAATACTTATGCAATCCAAATGGCAAGAAATCCAATATTTCACGATCGAACCAAGTTACTAAACACATCAACACCAAATTCCATTTGATTTGGCAATTTGTAAAAGGCGGCAATTTGTAAAATTGATACACTATCCAACTACAGAGCAACCAGTAGATATCTTGACAAAACCCCCTGAAAGAGGAAAATTTGAATTTCAAACGCATGCTTGATCTCACTATAACCCCTACGGATTAAGGGGGGGTGTAATATTATTGTACATAATCGTAGAAGTAATAATCCTTGTCTTCGTGTGGAATATGAACAATCATTTTGAAGATGAACTGAACAATAATATTGTTCTGTATTTATATGTAATCTTGCTTCTCATTTATTGAATGAATACAATTTTGGTTTGCACAAATTTCATTTCTAATTCTCAACGCCCATTATTGCCCTGACACAGTCAATAATCTTGTATGCCTTCATACAATGGGTGAAAAACTGGCTAAATTTTTTGCTTTCGAATGACATTAAAAACTTCTTAAGAATTTTTTGCTTCTAACAACAATACTACAATGCATTTGAAGCCATTGTAATTTTATGCAAAGTGCATCAATAACACACTAACAAAACATTAATGACATTAAAGGAAAGAGCAATACGAATATGCTATACACAATGAAATTTTGGGAAGTTGAGAAGAACATTATAGATCAAAATGTCACTGTAATCAAATAATATGTTTCTTACAAACATGTCAGTAAATTAAATAATAAAATGTTGGAACTATAAATATGAAGAAGTGTGGCAAGAAACAAACATCTATATCACATGTTTTTCATTTATCCTTAAAGTATTGACACAAATTTTTTGTGTACATATATTTATATAGAAATGTGTGTGTGTGGGTATGTACACACACACAAATTGTGTGAATTCATCCGCATCTTATTGTATCCTGTGGCCTGAAAAACTGCAATATCCATACCTGTGTCCATCTTCGTAACTTGGTTATTCACATTGGAGAAATTTTAACTTCTGCACTGAGATTTAATCAGTTTCGTATTGCCCTAGCACCCACAAACAAATAAAACTGAAATGTGACACTTATGCCACATAGCCCCTTTTCCTCAATAACAGCTAGAAGTCCAAAAGCTTTATCTGCTCTTCTTCTAGTGCAACTGTACTACGTTCTAAATTTGAGTTGATAGTGGCATAGGTCCCATCTTAAAGAGTATCTTTCTTCCCAAGAATACTTTTGTGTTTCATTTATTCTCAGTTAATACAATCTACCAATCTGCCGCTTTCTCTTCTGCACGTCTTTTTATTCCTTCTTTCCATAACAGCTAGTCTTCTCAAGCAAGTGTTGTCCCCCAGACCATCTTGGGGTCCGAACCAGTCTCAAACAATAAACAATTCAAGAATGCTTTAGGAACAGTCTGCGATCAAGTATGAAAAATGAAAATCAGATGGACAATATGCAAAAAGACGTTGAGGAAATTTAGAAGACCTTATGGAAGGATTCATTTTATGATAAACTGTTGGACTCCTTGATTATGCCTAAAGAGCTTGAAGATCCAAATAAAAACCTCAAGATTCCTCAGATTGAGCTGATTTATACCCTTTTTGACTGTTGGTTAGCTATGTTCTATATTAATTTGGAGAACCTACTCTTGAATGTGTTTTAAGTATATTTTGAATTTGAGTCAACCTTAAGGATGCAAAGATAACATTGAAAAGAAAGATTTTGATGCGTCACAATCCTTTGTGCTCATATGAATAACTGGAGTGTACTTGTAATTTTTACTATATTAATCAAAACACCAACATATGTTAGAAAAAGAAGATTCTAACCCCAAGGATGAAAAGTAACACGCTTTTGGCTGTAGGCATTCATCACTCTTGATGATGACCTTCGACAGATACTGAAGGGATGGCAATATTATGGTAGCACTATCAGTTGAGCCTTTTGACCACCTGCATTTCTGTTTGGCGTGCCCTGTTTTATACATGCCTGAAAAGGAACATGACTTGGTATTTGGTTCTAATTCAATTCATTATTAGATGTACATTTACCATCATTATCATTTTTCCAATCAGTGAGATTGTAATTTATCATTTTTAAAATAAATAAGTTTGCATTAAGGCAAGAAAGCAACAGCATATGTAGCAGATTTATGGCCTGGAAATGCATCCATTTGTGGCTATCCGGTAGGTGTTATACAAAGGCCCAAAGCATTTGGGGCAAGCAGTGGGGAATGATGGATTTCACATGTAAGCCCAGGTTCCAATCCCACAGGCTTTTGGGCACCTTATAGTAGCCATGAGGACAAATGGAGGCAGAGGTGAAATTTATGGCATTCATGGACTTATGCCAACCCTATGTATCTCCATGGGGACACCAAGAGATACAGGTCAAGTGTAACCATATTAAGGACCCAAGCCCACCCCTGTGTTCTCTATGAGCTCTGTTCTAATGTTTACCCTAACATTTTTAGCAGTGGCCTCCCAGGAAACAAAAGTGAAGGACTATACGGTCACAGAGGAAGAGAACATTGGAGAAACAGAATTTGGAAGGAGGTCCAAAGTCTGGCAAATGCAAGTAATCCAACCATTATCAAGCTTCAGCACTATTTGTTCAGCTTTAAAGTTCCTTAAAGCTCAAAGCCTGATAGGATTCACTAAAATTTTCATGAGACAATCATGGCAGGCTAAAAGCTTTTTGCCAGAAACAGCTCCAACGGCAAAGGTTAGAGGCGTGGAAGAAGGTTTGGGTGTCAAAAGCATAACCAAGGACTTGAATTTTTATGTGGGTTATTGTTCAAACGAAAATCTTGACAGAGGAAAAGTTGAAAACAAGGGGACGTCAGCAGCTATCTATACATGTTTTGTGTTTCGATGAAGAGGAAGAGATAAATCACCTTCTTCTGAACTACGAACATGCGAATGAAGTCTGACAAGGTGTGCTAAGGTGTTTCAACATGGATTGGATACTTCCAAATAAAATCCCCAAGAATTTCTAGTTGGGAGTTTCATTGTAACTACAATTCTAACTATGGTTTGCTGGGCTCTGTAGTTGGAAAGAAATACGAGTATCTTTCAAAACCTAGCTAAAACCTCTGACCACTGAAGAGTGTAAAAAACAACAAATGATATTAAGAGGATTCATGTGCATAGGAAAAAGCTGAATTAAAAATAGTATCGAAGCTGTTCCCACTAAAATTCAGAAGCAGAGACATACTGTAATCTGGATGGGTGAAGATGAAATTTTACAGTACCTCAAAAGTCAATCTAGGCCCCAGAGTTGGAGGTACTATAATAGACACACATGGGAAGCTGAACTCCTTTCAATTCCAGTTCATTGGCAATAACTCGAACAATATTACCGAAGTGGAAATTCTGGTTGCCAGTCTTAGGTTGGCCGTCAGCAAAATAATTAAGAGGATTGTTGTGGAAAACAACATCAAATTGCTAATTGAATCAATGATTAAGGAAAGCATCAAGAATTGGAGATTGGATAGATTAGCTGATTAATACATTGACATGAAATCTCAGTTTGATGAAATATATTTCTCCCATTGCTTCAGAGAGGGGAATAGGACTGCCAATTGGTTAGCAAATCTAGAAGTCTCCCCCAAGACAAAAACTATCATATGAAATCAAAATGATGTTAGGACCTTATATGAACAATTCTTCAGTAAGATGCTCAGTCAAATTCTTCAGTAAGATGCTGACAAGAGCAAGGGGTATGAACTCAACAAATACTTGATAACTACGTTACCAAGTATTGCCCTGAAGGCCCCCCATACCTGTACTGTTTCTGGTCCAGGTACCTCTCGGATATCTCCAAGGTTCTTCTATTATCCTAACGACCAGACTATCATAATAAAAAACAGTGCTGGTCTGGGTACGACAGTCATAATAAAAACCAAAAACCAAAGATGAAAAAAAAAACATAAAAAAGCACAACCATCTAACCTGCTACTAATAAAAATCTATAGTAAAAATCTGTGATATATCACATGTCATTACTCATTTAATTTTTGAATTATAAGTTATCATTGGTGTCTTGTTACTTTTTTGTTCATATTAAGCATATAACATTGATATTACAGTTAATTTGATTTATTTTGTCTATATTTTTTGTAATTTCAAGGCCCCCGAAGCAACAATGGCAAAGCCCCCCAAGCAAACCCCAAACCTTTACCGGAGACTAAGGTTTGAAATTATGGTTAAATAATGAATAATAGAATATTTCATGACCAAGTCAAGCAGAGATACTTAATGAAAAAGACCGAATGGACTTCCCAAAAGGGAGGGAGTTTGTGGGACACCTTAGGTGGGTTAACAAAAAAAATTATCTTATTATTGGCCGAGGAATGAACGTTGAATTAAGAGAAAATAATTTTTCTTTTGTCTTTTTAAATTTGTCATTTGGGATGTACTAACAGCCATTTTTAATGTCCAAATCAGGATATTTATTCCCTAGGAGAAGACACAAGTTGTAACAATGACCAAAGTTTCCACGTTGCATTTCCAACTAGGTGTTTGATATGTTCATCTGGCACGAGAATTGTTTGGTTTGCCTGCTGTTTTTTCTTCTACAGGAGGCTTGTTAATGATGCAGATTGAGGGAATCTTGGTTAATAAATTAAGGGTTTTTTTGCCAGCAAGTTTTCTCCAAGCTTTTCCAAATTGACAGAAGCTTCTAAGCATAGTATAACTGTTTTTTGGTCATGGGTTGGCTGTTTCCTTTGTCAGCTGGGCACCTATTTTTTTATCTCTCCATTGCCTCCAGCTTCATTGGTCTCAAGGCTTGATGTTTCCTCTCAGCCAGTTGTGGGTTGAGACTGATCAGATTCCACGTGGGGAGCGGAACTTTCTTTGTTGCTCCTTCCATGAGGTGGAGACTAGAAGCAATTCATTTTAGAATACCCCATTAATTATGGTTGATTTGATATATTTTTTATAATTTTATATTTTTTTAATTTTTACATGGATGCACCCAAGCCATACCATACCTAGGGTCCAAAAAATAATCGCAAAGCCCCCAAGCAAACCCCAAACCTTTACCGGCAACTATGGTTTGAAATTATGGTTAAATAATGAATAATGGAATATTTCATGACCAAGTCAAGTAGATATACTTAATGAAAAAGACCGAATAGACTTCCCAAAAGGGAGGGACCTTGTGGGACACCTTAAGGTGGGTTAACAAAAAATATTATCTTATTATTCGCAGAGGAATGAATGTTGAATTAAGAGAAGATTTTTTTTCTTTGTTCTTTTTAGATTTGTCATTTGGGATGTACTAACAACCATTTTTCATGTCCAAATCAGGGTATTTGTTCCCTAGGAGAAGACACTTACAGATTGTATGAAATGTCCCCAAATAGGACGAATTGGAAAACAAAGGAGATTTTTCCAAATTCCTCTAAATCTGATCTGAAAATTAGTAAACCCTAGGTTGAGAATTAAATTCTCAAAACCCTTATTTAATACAAAAAACCCTAGACGCCAAAAGCGAGGGTTTTTGTAGGGGATTTCTGCCAATTAAATACCTTGAAATACTTTGAAAATAAATAGTAAATTCCGGATTTAAATCCTCTTACATAAATACCTTTTTCTCTCCCTTTTTTGCCGCGAAATGAAGGAAAAATCAGATTTGATCACCAATTTTCTGCTACTGTTCGGAGAATGAAAAATCTTCAAAACCCTTGCCAAAATTGTTGCCAACCTCAGAAAAATATAAGAAAAATACCAGCGCTTTATTTTGGCATAAAAATCGCCAATTTGACCCTCCTAGGTCAATCGCCCCACTCTTAGGAACCCTGAAAAAATAGCAAAAAAATAGGACTATTCCATCCTTCCACAAGCAAGAAAATATCCGGAAACTTGTTAGAAAAATTAATAATAATTCTGAAAATTATCTATTAATTTTTCATCTTCAATATCCTTTGCAAATCATCCAAAATGCCACAATAATGATCAAAAAAATAATAAATAATTGCAGATAATTATTTATGAATATTTTGACCAAAAAAGGCCTTCAAACCCTAGCACCAACTTCTCCAAGTGGTTCACTCCACTTGCAAAATTAATAGAATGATTTAGCAAGCCAAAAATGCAAGAAACATATGACCAAACCTTCAAAAACAAGCACCAAAACGCTCTCAGGGAGTTCACTCCACCTCTAGGGCACAAAACAAGCTTTCCTTTGCAAAAAGTGGTGTCAATAGAGATCTTTGTAAGATTGATCAATCACTAAGCAACAAATTTATATTGGGCATGCATCCCAATAGCCTTTTTCATGAAGGAAGAACAAGATAACAATTTCAGCATCTCCTCCTTAAAGCCTTCGCCATATATTTATAACTTTCCAAAGGGTTTGAACCCCCTTTGGGAAAATAAAACATCTTTCCTTATCTTCACTTCAGCTCCCATGCCAAAATCTCCTTTTTGAAAATATATTAAATATTAACCTTAATTAAAATAGTAATAAAAATTACTTAAGGCAAATATTTTAATATTTATTTCACTTAAACACTTTAGTGGTAAAAACCACTTTTAAAATATTTAATTAATTAATAAATAATTGCCTTATAATAAAAATCACTATTTCGACAATTAATAAATAACCAATAATATAACATTCCCCAAAAGGGCTCCTTTAGTCTATGAGGTGATAAACTAAAGGTCTTCATACCTATTTATTTACGAGGGAAAAATGGGGACATTACATTGTAACAATGACCAAAGCTTCCACGTTGCATTTCCAACTAGGTGTTCGATATGTTCATCTGGCACGAGAATTGTTTTGCTTCCCTGTTGTTTTTTCCTCTAGGGGAGACTTGTTAATGATGCAGATTGAGGGAATCTTGGTTAATAAATTAAGGTTTTTTTGCCGGCAAGTTTAATCCAAGCTTTTCCGAAGTATCAAAAGCTTCTAAGCATGGTGTAACTGTTTTTGGTCATGGTTTGGTTGTTTCCTTCGTTCGCTGGGCACCTATTTCTTTCTCTCTATTGTCTCCAGCTTCATTGGTCTCAACTCTCAAGGCTTGATGTTTCCTCTCAGCCATTTGTGGGTTGAGACTGATCGAATTCCTCGTGGGGAGCGGAATTGTCGTCTTTGCTCCCTACATGAGGTGGAGACTTGAAGAACTTCATTTTAAAATGCCCCATTAATTATGGTTAATTTGATTTATTTTGGCTATATTTTTTATATTTTTACATAGATGCACCCAAGCCGTACCATACCTAGGGTCCAAAAAATAATGGCAAAGCCCCCTAAGCAAACCCCAAACCTTTACCAACAACTAAGGTTTGAAATTATGATTAAATAATGAATAATAGAATATTTCAAGACCAAGTCAAGTAAAGACACTTAATGAAAACGACCGAATGGACTTCCCAAAAGGGAGGGAAGGGACCTTGTGGGACACCTTAAGGTGGGTTAACAAAAAAAATTATCATATTATTGGCAGAGGAATGAATGTTGAATTAAGAGGAAAAATATTTTTCTGTGATCTTTTTAAATTTGTCATTTGGGATGTACTAACAGCCATTTTTAATGTCCAAATCAGGGTGTTTGCTCTTGGAGAAGATGCTTACCAGTTGTAACAATGAATAAAGCTTCCACGTTGCATTTCCAACTAGCTGTTCGATATGTTCATCTCGCACGAGAATTGTTTTGCTTGCCTGCTGCTTTTTCCTCTAGGGGAGACTTATTAATGATGCTGATTGAGGGAGCCTTGGTTAATAAATTCACGTTTGTTTTGCCGGCAAGTTTTCTCCAAGCTTTTCCAAATTGACATAAGCTTCTAAGCATGGTGTAACTATTTTTGGTCATGGGTTGGCTGTTTCCTTCATTGGCTGGCCACCTATTTCTTTCACTCTCCATTGTCTCCAGCTTCATTGGTCTCAAGGCTTGATGTTTCCTCTCAGCCAGTTGTGGGTTGAGACTGATCATATTCCACGTGGGGAGCGGAACTGTCGTCTTTGCTCCCTACATGAGATTGAGACAGGAACTTCGTTTTAAAATGCCCCATTAATTATGGTTAATTTGATTTATTTTGTCTGTATTTTTTATATTTTTATATTTTTTTAATTTTTACATAGAGATGCACCGAAGCCATCCAACACCTAGGGTCCAAAAAATAATGGCAAAAGCCCCCTAAGCAAACCCCAAAACTTTACTGGCAACTAAGTGTAATGTCCCTTTTAGGGCAGAATAAGAACCAAAGGGGTTTCCTGTTGACAATTTTGCCCCCACAGGGCAAATTGTCACCCCTACTATTCAGAACTTTGCTATGGTGCCAAGTTTGTCTTGTGAATCAGTTTTGGGGTTCTTAAATCTGCATTTACAGCCCCACCCAAGTGGCCATCTACAACTAGGTATAAGCCAAAGTGGCCATCTACAGCCAGGTGAAGTTTAGTCATTCAGAGGTTTCCAAGGAGCTTTCTTGATTACAGCCAAATGTGCAAATACAGCGATGCAAATGATGATGAAAAGGTCTCCTTCGGCCATGTAAATTCTGATGGACTCCTACAGCCATCATATAGAGCATACAGTTCGTTCAAAAGGAGGACACATGCAGCAGTTTTAAGAGGGTTTTTCTCCTTCTAAAAACGTCATCTACAGCAGTTTGAAAGGGTTTTTCTCTTCTAAGCATCACGTACAGCCAAAAGCCAAGACATACAAGTTGTAAGTTCATTTATTTTGTCTTCCCAAGGATTTTTTCGGGCTATAAGAGGTGGACTATTTCTTCGGACATTTTGTCCAAGAGAAAGAGCTCTCAAAGGACTGTAAAAGTCCAAAAAAATGACTAAGTGGCAGTCGTTCAAAGTTTATTTTCTTTGGACTTTTGTCCGAAGGAAAAGGAAAAGCATAGTTGAAAAGCCCTGAAGGGCACCTGCCCTTCGGGAAAGTCCAATTCAAAAGTCCCGAAGGGTATGTACCCTTCGAGTTGGTTCACTTTATGTTTCTAAAGACGCAGACAATTCATCCGAAGGACAATTTCAAAAAACCCCGGGTGCCCTTCAAAAATCCCGAGTGCCCTTCAGAAAGCCCGAAGGGCAACTGCCCTTGCGGAGGGCACTCAGGGAGCGAGAGGACCTTTCATTTTTCCCGAATGGTCATTTTCAAAAACCGCGAAGGGTATGTGCCCTTGCGGGGGACACTTCAAGCACGAAGAAGACCTTGGTAAAAATTTCAAAGGACAAAATCAATTTTTCCAAAGGACACATGCCCTTGCGGAGAGCACTTGGTCTGTGGCAGGACCCTTTCAAAAGTTCTGAAAGGCACTTTTGAGGACGAATAGCCCTTGCGGAGGGCACCATGCAGCGAAGTGGACCTTTTCCATTCTTCCGAAGGGCACTTCTAGAACCTTACCCTTGCGGAAGGCACCCAGACGACTAAAAGGACCAAATCAAGAAGCCCGAAGGGCATTTTTGGGAAGCAGAAGCCCTTGGGGAGGGCACCTTCATAGTGCCAAGGACATTTCGAAAATTCCCGAAGGGCAGATGCCCTTCAAGGAAAGATAGCCAAAGGAGACGAATTCCTTCGAACAAAAAGTCCGAAGGAATTCAAAAAAAGACCCGACGGAGGATATACCCGGGGAAAAGCCCGATAGAAATAAAACAAAGGCACAAGGAAACAAATTCCTTTGAACTTTTTGTCCGAAGGAATTCGAGAGGGACAAAAACCCTGATAGAAAAGACAAGGCCACGAGCAAGGAACAAAAGCCCAAAGGCTAAAGCGTGAACAAAGCCAAGACAAAGAAGAGTCCATGAACAGAAAAGGCACTCGAAAGCAAAGACAAACGCAAAGAACATAATCCGTGGGATAAGGTGACCTGGAGAATCAAAACACAGATGTTAGATGTAGAAACCCGATGAAAATACAAGATGAACATGCGCATGAACAATGGCATAAAGGAAGATTCGTGGAAAAGACAAATACAGACGGTGAACATGCCTAAATAGTCCGAGAATACAAGAGCATGCAACAGCGATGAACAGGAATAAACACGTCCAGATTTGACCGTTATAACACGTCACCTTTAGTTCTTAAACAGAGAGTCTTTTTGCATGAGGACTCGAGTAGTGGAACGGTGGAAGGCTTAAACAAAAGAAATTCCATGCACGCACTCTCGTTTGTCTCAAAGCTTGAAACGTTCTGACGGTTCAAACGTAATTCTTAATTTGGCATTTGCGTTGATTTCATGCAAAGGGGAGACTTTCAAAGGTTCCAACAGTTCGAGTGGATTTGACTACTCTTGTTTTGGAGTTGACTGATTTTCAAATCAAGACATCTATTCGTAGATTTCATGCATCCAAAGCTTGTCTTCTTTTTTCAACGCAAGGAATTTTCATGCAACACAAAATAGACTTTTGTAAACGCTAAGTTGGTTTGAGTTTACTCCCTCTCTATTTTCCAACGCCAATCTCTTGGCTTTTTGTAATTTTCTATATTAATGGCTTTTCAGCTTTGTAAAAATCCATCTCTCTCTTGGTAAGACCAGACTCTGCCATTGGTGAGTTGTGTAACCTCTTTAATCAATAGGACTGTACTTTCAGATTTCAAGTGCTGGTATAGTGTACATTCATTCAGTAATTTGCATACATGGTAGATTTCTCTCCCTTCCCAAATTCTGATTCATACCTAGTTGCTAGCTTATCATGTTATGCAGATCATGTTCAGTGTTTTATGTCTTTTGCTGACGCTGTAAGTGGATGTTAGGTGGCTGCAAAGTGTCTTGTATCAGACCTCTCTCCATAGTATTCCCTCACGTTTTTGTCATTGGATCGAACCTTCTCATGAAATACTTATGCATGATGATCAATTGAAATCAAAGGTCTTCATTTTCCCTTGTTCATTCAGTGTTCAAGGTTCCAAGTAGGGTGGATCAACATTTTGGTGTATCACTGTCATTAGGTAGGATTTTCCCTTCAAGTTTCTTTCTCCCTTTTCCATGGTAGTCCGCAACACAGAGTAGAGATCCTCATTGATACATCTTACAGGAACCAACCTTCCCTGGAAGTTCTTCTCACCATTGAGGCACCCACCTTCGTGAGAAGATCCCATTGTTTCAACTGGAGAGAGGATTAGCCATTTCAGCACATCTTCAATTCAAGGTGCAACTCCAGATTGACAACATTTCCCAACAAACCATAACAATAAATGGAATTTTCTGATTCTTTTTAAATCAAAACCTAAGCAAATGCAAATTTCAGAATTCTGGAATTGCCAATTAAGGCACAAATTAATGTTTTATTTACCAAATAATTACCAAAAATCCAGAAATATTACTGCCAATAATAGTCCATTAAAATCTTATTTTTATCTCAATTTAATGGCTGGAAATATATGATAAAAATACCATAAATGTTTTGGTGCCTTCAAACTATAGTTAGGCTTGAATTAGCCTTGAAAATGTCACTAAAAACCCCAAGAGGAGGTTTGCTGCCTTCTCTAGACAGTTTGCTGACCTTCTAGGGCTCCCAAATCAGCTTGCTAGCCTCCCAAACCTGTTCGTTACTCCTTCTTGATAGCCCTTCTGTTGCATGAACCTGAAAATGTTGTTCAAAACAGTTCAATGGCTCATTGATGCCCTATGCAACCTCTGAAAATAAAGCTGCCCAGCTCAAAGGTAAGGGTTTTCGTCTTTACTTCAGCCTTCCAATGAAGGTTTCCATCTTAAATGGATGAAGTCAAGCAAATCGTGCTTAAACTTGTGATTTCAATTCATAAACATAACATGAGTCTCCAAAAAAAACTCTCCTTTCCCTTTTATATTCTTTCCCCAAAAGGATGTGTTCCACTTGGAGGGAAAATTCAAATAATCAAAAAGCAACATCCTTATAAATTCACTTAAGGGATAATCTTGCCCATGACCCTTAAAAGACCCCTTCTTATGTCAAAAATAGAAAGGAGTTGCCGACATATTCACTTTTGGCAATTAAGGCATATTAATTTTATTTAAAGTATTTAAAATACTTTTTATTTTAATAATAATATTATTTTATTTTTATTAAAGGGGACATTACACTAAGGTTTGAAATTATGGTTAAATAATGAATAACAGAGTATTTCATGACCAAGTCAAGTATCGATACTTAATGAAAAATACTGAATGGATTTCCCAAAAGAGAGAGACCTTGTGCGACACCTGAAGGTGGGTTAACAAAAAAAAAATTATCTTATTATTCGCAGAGGAATGAATGTTGAATTAAGAGAAAAGGTTTTTTTCTTTATTCTTTTTAAATTTGTCATTTGGGATGTACTAACAGCCATTTTTAATGGCCAAATCAGGATATTTGTTCCCTAGGAGAAGATGCCTACAAGTTGTAACAATGACCAAAGCTTCCACATTGCATTTCCAACTAGGTGTTCGATATGTTCATCTCGCATGACAATTGTTTTGCTTGCCTGCTGTTTTTTCCTCTAGGAGAGACTTGTTAATGATGCAGATTGAGGGAATCTTGGTTAATAAATTAAGGGTTTTTTTGCCGGCAAATTTTCTCCAAGCTTTTCCAAATTGACAGAAGCTTCTAAGCATAGTGTAACTGTTTTTGGTCATGGGTTGGCTGTTTCTTTCGTTGGGTGGGCACCTATTTTTTTCTCTCTCCATTGTCTCCAGATTCATTGGTCTCAAGGCTTGATGTTTCCTCTGAGCCAATTGTGGGTTGAGACTGATCACATTCCACGTGGGGAGTGAAACTGTTGTCTTTTCTCCCTACATGAGGTGGAGACTGGAAAAACTTCATTTTAAAATGCCCCATTAATTATGGTTAATTTGATTTATTTTGTCTATATTTTTTATATTTTTATATTTTTAAAAAATTTACATAGAACCACCCCAATCATACCATACCCAGGGTACAAAAAATATGGCAAAGCCCCTAAGCAAACCCCAAACCTTTACCGGCAACTAAGGTTTGTAATTATGGTTAAATAATGAATGATAGAATATTTCATGACCAAGTCAAGTATCGATTCTTAATGAAAAAGACTGAATGGACTTCCCCAAAGGGAGGGACCTTGTGGGACACCTTAACGTGGGTTAACAAAAAAATATATCTTATCATTGGCAGAGGAATGAATGTTGAATTACGAGAAAAGATTTTTTTCTTTGTTCTTTTTAAATTTGCCATTTGGGATGTACTAACAGCCATTTTTAATGTCCAAGTCAGGATATTTGTTCCCTAGGAAAAGACGCTTACAAGTTGCAACAATGACCAAAGCTTCCACATTGCGTTTCCAACTAGGTGTTCGATATGCTCATCTCACACAAGAATTGTTTTGCTTGCCTGCTGTTTTTTCCTCTAGGGGAGACTTTAATGATGCAGATTGAGGGAATCTTGGTTAATAAATTAAGGGTTTTTTTGCCGGCAAGTTTTCTCCAAGCTTTTCCAAATTGACAGAAGCTTCTAAGCATAGTGTAACTGTTTTTTGGTCATGGGTTAGCTGTTTCCTTTGTTAGCTGGGCACCTATTTCTCTCTCTCCATTGTCTCCAGCTTCATTGGTCTCAAGGCTTGATGTTTCCTCTTGGCCAGCTTGGGTTGAGACTGATCAGATTCCACATGGGGAGCAGAACTGTCATCTTTGCTCCCTCCATGAGGTGGAGACTAGAAGCACTTCATTCTCAAATGCCCCATTAATTATGAGATCCAAGAGAGATACCAAAATTTTTACAAGGACTCAAGTGACTCTCTATCCACTTCCTTTTTATATCCAAATCAACAATGCTTGGCCCTTTTTCTTCGGGAGGCTTTCATATCCACTTTCTTTTGATACCCAAATCAATGATGCTTGGCCCTTTTTCTTAGTGAGGCTTTCACCCTTCAACATTGGTCCCTATAGGGGAGACCCTAGAGCCCCAAGCTGGTCACCTCTTTCTTTCAACTAATCACAGAGGTTGGTGCCATGAAGCATCGTTTGGATATTGTTGCTTCACACACTAAGGGCTAGGTCAGTGAGACAATGCTCATCTTTGCACAACGCTACTACTAAGGTGCCCCAGCACACTCTCTCTCAACAATGTGAATCTACTCTTCCTCGACATCATGGATTTGCTTCTCCTCAACATCGTGGATCTACTCCTCAACTACTTCCCAAACTACCAGGACAATGACACATTACGAGTTTCTTTGCTCCCATGGGAATTTATTTGGCCTTAGATGTTAGGAGCGATTCTAGAGGGAGTGCTTTGCTTCCTCCTAGAATTACCCAAACCAGGGCCCCTACCCTAGAATACTCATATGGATGATGGATGTCTCATGCATGAGGTGCTTATACCCATCCTCTTTTTTGCTGATGATGTTGTCCTCTCACACTCTACAAAGCGCTTATAACAACTTGATGCCCTTTCTCACTTCTACGAACTCCAAAAACTTGTGGTCAACCTTAGTAAAACTAAGGTCATGATCTTCAATATCTTCAAGCACTCTCTCTCCAGATTCCAATTTTTCTACAAAGGGGAACTTCTTGAGATCACATCAGCCTACACTTATTTGGGGGTCCAGTTTTCTGGTCCATGATTTAACATGAAGTTTGTCACTCAACAACGCCTTTGCAAGGGGTATATCTCTCTTTCTGTTTTCGAACGTCAATGTTTCTAGATTCACTTCCAAGACGTCCCTTCCAAGTTATGTTTGTTTGATTCTGTCATCAAACCTAAAGTTTTGTATGGTTCAGAGGTTTGTGGACCTAGTCTAGGGGCCATTGATTGGACCTGTATTGAGAGGATCCAGACTCTCATGTTGCAGTGCATGATCCGTTGCAAACAGATAGTTCCTCAGTGCATCATCCAAGCTGAGTTTTCCACCCACCCGCTATGTCTTGAGACTATATTTAGGCTTACTTTCTACATCTACTACTTGTCAGTTGCCCCCCAAACCATAGGGGCAAATTGATATTACAAGCTTCTTCTCTACTACAGGAGTTACATCGGCCTTGGATGTTAGGGGAGATTCTAGAGGAAATGTCTTGCTTCCTCCTAGGATCCCCCAACTTGGCTACTCCAACCTTGTATACTCACCAGACAACATTTTCAGATCTCTCATAGTGATCGATAATGGCTCAAATGATTCCTCTACTTTGGGCACAGACAGAGACATTCGATGAGATTTGCCTCCAGCCTTCATTGCCACATACTCTTGGGGCTTTTGTTTGCCTCTCATTACTACTTGTATTGGTCCCTTTGCCACTTGTGTTAGTGGCACGCTGCTCTATATTGTCTTTGTACTTTATTTATTTGGTTAACCTCTAGGATTCTCTCTTCCTAGAATTTTCTATTGCTAATGGTTGTAACCTTCAGTACCATTGACCTACTTTTGGTCATTTGTGGACATTAATATGATTTCTTTCTTTCAAATCCTTTATTGATCCTTTCCATGTGATAGACGATGACACAAATGACTCCTTTGTCCCCGGCATGGTCAAAGATGTTTGATGGGACTAGCATCCAATCTTTCTAACTTTCATCAACACATGCTCTTTGGGTGTTCTTGCTTCCCCACATGGCTATTTGTATCGGTGCCTTAACCACATGGGTTGTGGCTTTATTGCTTTCGATTTACCCCTCATTTATTTTCTATGCTTTAATTCTTTTTATTTTAATTAGTCTTTGATCCTAGGGTCTTTTTAACATACTTAGGTCCTTTTTATTTTAGTTAGTCTTTGGTCCTAGGGTACTTTGTATTGTAATTGGGATGTATTCTCGTGTCCCATTAACATACTTTTGGTCATTCGTGGACAATGATATAATTTCTCTTTCTTTCTCACTCTAAGTTTCCAGTCCTGGAACTCATGCTGGTGCTAGTTCAGGTTGCTGGCACAAAGATTTTTTGCCCCAAGTACATGAATGGTTGGGTATGGCCGTATAAAAATATTATAAGTATAAAATTCTAGCCAAATAAGCACAATTAACCACATAATATGCAGATTTGAGTTAAATAACCACAAAACCGCTGAAAACTTGGGGCCTAAATATGTTACGAATTCAATCAACATAAGCAGATGAATACAAATGCCACGACTGAAATTCTACGGCCAAGGAAGCTAATCTCCCCTTCTGCTATTACAGCAACCAACAGATCGAATACAACAATTTGATTTACTTTCAAATTTTATTGTTGCATCAGGAAAAACAGCTGGCGATAAATGTATGTTCCTCTTTAATTTCATTATTTATTTTCCCTTGACTAAGGTTGTGAGCATACCACCAAATGTACTCAATAATGTTTTTGGTTGTCAGAAACTTTAAAAGTAAATCGTTATCACCTTGAACTTCAGAAAGAGCTATGCATTATTAACTTTTGACAGAAAGAAGAACATTGATGTCATGATATTGAAGCCAGGTAACTCTTATCGTGGAGTTAATGACATTAATAATTAATGTAAACAACAGAAATCTCACAAAACATTAGTCCCAAAGTGAAGTGATTGAAACAAACATGATGATTTGAACAAGTCCAGACAATACTGGCACAAAACAGGTTAGAAGAACAATGTATATTGCTAGGATAACGCAGTCCACACTCTTTAATAATTGTTTTAAAGCAGTTTTTCAGTGGCTATGTCCTTCGCATTAAATATCTTCTTCTCCTATGAGCGCCTATAATTCTGCTTCTAATTAGCACTGCTGTATATTTAAGCCAGTTTTTTGCTTTTAGGGTTTTTGCGGGATGCATCAGATCTTGATATATCTTTCATTGTGGGTGTTTGTTAGATGTCTTCTTCTTCTCCAGTCTCTCTACGTGTCGCATAGACCATTTGTGATGTTTTGTCAAATTGTTGTCTATGTTATTTTCCTCCTCTTCCAACATACTGTGTGTATTAGGGAGCCCCCCCTTACTAACATTCAATACATTATGCTGTCTGACTCCCTATGGAGTTGGTCCACACAATGAGATGTATGCAAGGAGTGCTTCCCATTATGCTGAAGAATGTAGATGCAAGAGATAAAGGAGGGAGCTCCCAAGACTGCACGAACACGAGATCAAGGAGGGGGACCTCGTGTATTAGAAGATGCATCTGGCAAATTGGAAGAAAGTGGGTATTGTGTTTGCTGATGAACATCTAACTCCCCACCCAGTCAAGAGAGATTTGACCCTGGATTTGAATGTAAACCCCTTTGTGTGAATCCTCGACGGACAGCAAGAAGAGAAATGAAGATAAAGAGGGTGGTGTAAAAAGGATCTGTGGAGAAAAAATAATAGCCATTGGCGCATAGATGGAGCCTCCAGAAGCAGTTGAAAAAGAGAAACCGAAGGGTAAAGGGCCACTAGATGCCACCAAGGCAGAGGGCCTGATGGAAGCAGACAAGAGTCTGGAGAAGGTGGTAGTGGTAGCTTGTCGCAAGATCATCAACAATTTGAATGGCAATGCTTCATGTGAAGAAGGGGTCCAAGAAGCCGAAATTATTATGCTGGAGAATGCCTCGGGTGTAATGCAGACCACAAACAAGAAGGTAGAAGACCTGAGAAACTTCATCAGAAATTCTACTTGCAGCACTATGGGAGCACTAGCAGGGAAGAAAAAGGAAAAGCCAAACCTACTGTAGGCACCAATGCAAAGGACATCAAAGCCAGAGACTTAAACGCTTCCAGATGTTACTTGTATAATTGTATTAATTGCTAAAAACAAAGCCAGAGACTTAGACCTGGCAATTTAGATCTTGCTAGTAGAGATAGTTTAGTAGGGTGTCAGCAAATGCAACCTTTTTTTCTGGAATTGGGTTGATTTGATTTGATTTCAAAGATCAAGTGCATCTGACAAAAATGTTTTCATATTTCATATTTCAAACACCACAAACCACAGGTAATGGACTCATAAAAGACAGTGTACATGCAAAAGACATGCACGGAACTCAGAATGCAGTGGCAAAATTTAATGAAAAAAAAGATGTTAACTGTAGGCATAGAATTTACTTTTAAGTTGGATAAAAGTCAAATATGATATTAAAAATGATAGCGTACTTCAGCTCGCAGATCATCCACAGAAGTAGCCGAGAATGTAGGCACGAGATCAGAACCATTGATGATAGATGTGATAAACTGTATGCCTGATTCTGCCAACCCCCAAGTCATACAGGCAGCTGTAATAACCCAAGTAAATGCATTGAGTTATAGAGGAATTAATAGCATATTGAAATTGGAGAAGCAAGACAATCCATATTTCAATGGCCAATCCGTTTTAAGACAATATAAACTTCACCAAATATCCTGCTTAAAAAAGTTATAATCTGATGTAACATGTTGAATGCCAAAATGCAAAATTGAAAATCATCTTGCATGACACAAAGAGGTCTTCTATGCTTGATGAAATATTCAAACACACATGGTACATCTAAAACACATTTTTGACCCTATCATAAATACCATACTGTATGAACACAAAGATGTCTCTGAAGCCATCATCAATAAATTGATTCCTGAGGAATTGGATTATCAGTTGAGGTTTTAAGAGAATCCCAGCCCATTACCAGTAACAGATTCAACTAATGAAAAGGTATTTCAAGGTAATAACATCAGATTTAAACAGGTATATTGATTACTCCTGGCTGATTAAAGCAGCGGATGAACATAAACCAGGTGATAAAAAATCACAGAAGTTAGATTTCCATAACACTAGAAATGCTTTTCACATGCGACTATTGCCAGGAAATATCTTATATGTTTGGCCTTGCTCAGTATTGCAATTTTATCTTCATGACAATTTTTTTTCCTACTGGATTTGATACCAAATTTCCCAACCAGATCAAGTGAACCAATCAAGGGAAGTAAAACCAATATACCTGGAGCAAATGTAATACAATGAGTAGATGAGAACTCTTTGCGTTCCCTTAGTATATATGTCAAAAGAGCCGCTGTGCCTCCACCCAAGGAGTGTCCAACTACCTGATGTATTCATGCAAGAATGTGAAAACCCACTTTAGAGCTATAATCATAGAAGTGGCCCAGATGTAAGAGAGACTTGACAAGAAGTTCAAAATCACAGAGTGTCCAATCCTCTATTTTGCAAACCTTAATTGCCTTAGTAGCTAGAAAAAGATCACGGTTGACATTCTTAATTTGATTACAGAAATGAATGAATGAGATACCATATGGTAGAAAAACATAAAGACACTACAAATTTTCAAGAACTCAATAAAAGGTGCTTCAAAACTTTAAAAAATGGAGATTGAAAAAGATGAAATTGAGCAGCTAGGGAATGTTGAAGCCTAATCGTAGATGAAAGAAACAACAAAACAATTTAATTCTGATAAGATTAGCCTTAAAAAGCACATGACATGCAACCAAGGGAAGTGAACATCAAACAACTCGATGTATCCTGTTCTATGGAATACAAAATATACCGTATTTGCTAGAAGCAGATATATATTGTCAAAAGCACAATCTATATCTTAGTCTCAGTCACTAGTCCAGTAAATAAGTATCAGAGATGACATTGCAAAGCCAGGTTTGTACAGTATTACTAGAAAACCTACCTGAGATTCATTTTCATATATTAGTTGCCTTTAGCAGCAGGGAATGAGAATCTCTCGATTAAAATAATAACCTTGAATGCATTAAAAAGTCAAAAGTTAAAACTAATTAACTTACGTTCAACTGAACAACTGTTCATCAAACTGCCATTTCAATTTCAAGAGAAATGCATAATACTGCTTCATAATTTTAATTTTTGAATTTGGACTTCTATGGCATTAAGTTTTTAGAAGTTGAATAATTCATGTAAAGTTGGAAAACACAAGCACAATGTGCTCCTTAGTGGGTACAATAAGGAATATGCTCACACTAGTGAAGGGCCTCAAATACAAGTAGATAATTTTGCATCTAACACAATCAAAAAGCTACAGGAGGTGAAAATTAGACACCATGCGATTTCGAAGACATTACAATGTTGCCAAGGTGATTGATGCCCATTCGCGAAAAGTCAGCCATGAAGCCAATGAAAATAGTGAAGCACACCCATGTGGTAGAATTTTGGAGCTTGATTACTGTTTTGTATTTTCCCTATGCCATATGTTGGCCACATATCAGCCTATATCTATGGTTAGTATATAAGGAGCTAACACAAATTAGGAAAATAATGACGGAAAATTGTATTGTAGTATAGAATACTTTTTTGCCATTTGATCTAATCTCTTTATTACCTCCCATAATGCTGAAATCAGAGACACATGATATTCCATTGATGAGGAGAGAGTAAGAGGCATTAGATAAATATAAGGTGGGCATTTAACTTTTCAACCAATGCAAACACAATTACACAAATTATAGAAAACAATTAAGCTCAATATTTCAAAAAACATTAAAATATAAATACAAGAAATCAATAAAAAACAGTTTCAAACACTTGATTTATTCATAAAGTGCACTTTGACGCCCAAAAACACTCATTGTTTTACTGAATTAGTCAACTGATATATAAGGACGTTAATGATTGCATTAGAAATTCTATAAGAAAAAAAATGATTCATTGCCAACAAGTATGAGTCCCGTTACTCAGGTAATGAGGATGAGCCCACCTGAGAAATAAAAATGACTATGACACCATCTGAGAAATAAAAATGGCTTACTTTCAAAAGGATGCAAACAAATTTGCTTCACGAGTAGAACACTTCAGTGTCAAAATTATGCTTTCATGAGTGACAAATAGAACATGCATATTTACTTGATACATCCATATTTTCAGTGAGAGAAGCAAAAATTCTAACCAAGGTCATATGCAACACAATGCAATTAACTGAAGTTATAACTAGAAACAAGGCAAGATTCCAGAACTTGAGAAGATCGTCGTACAAAACATCAATATATCATAAATTTAAGTGCCAAACATCGTGAAGATGAACAAAGCAAGCATGACGAACACACAGATGGTGAATTTATACTGCCCTTTATCCATTTTGATGGACTACGTATACAAAATGCAACAAAAAACTTATACAAGGAAATGAGATTCAATGAAAGCTTACAAAGAGGTTAGTTACCTTTATCCTATAGTCGGGATACTTGTCCAATGCATTGAGCAGGCAAGGGGTTGCAAGCTGTGCAATCCAACGAGCAGCAGCAACCATCCCACAGTGTGCATAACCTAGCACTAAATTGCTTACACCCCCTTCATCAAGAACAGTGTGATGAAATGGTACAACAGCTCCGGTAACTGCCGTCAATGTATCTTTAATGCTATGAGTCCCTCTAATCAATAGAAGGAAAGAATGTGATTTATCATCATTTAGAATAGTAAAAGCAGGTTTCAAAAGCTGCATAGCACAAACAAGTACACAATGCAATTAGCAATGCAATTTACTTCCAGCTCCTGAAGGATTTCATAATCTTGCTGACCTGTTTTTAGAAAATGTCTCGGAATATTCATTGCATTCTAATATTTAGATCATGAACTTGTATGTTCAACATTTCTAATATTTTCCAGAACAATGATTTATTGGTCTTTCTATATGGAACTGTATTACAATATCTTTAAATTTCGTTGCATCCCAATTGGCTGTAACTTCCAAACAAATTTCCATTTCCAGCATCTTACCCCTGCCTTAGGCTCTTGAAGAAGTACATGCTCTTTGGAATAGCCAGTGGCGTCCAAAAATAGTAAGAATGGCTTCTTAGAAAAATGAATACACATAGTCAACAAGTTCAGATGATCCTTCAATTCAGCAACAATAATAGGTCCTGTTAGTTGTTTACTATCGCTCCCCGCATAGACACTTGCAACATGTAGATGTCCCTGTAATCTTACAGTCACTGTGTGAGATATATTATTTGAAGATTTTAGACAGCCAAGCTCTGATGAATTCAAAGAAGAAGTAATGGCATCCGTTCAGCTTGCGCAAAACAATTTTAACATTTTCCTGAAGTCTGCCCTCAGCTATAGCCTTAAAATATTCATTATCAACTGCCAACAAACTGAATGGAGTGAAACACATTAAATTTTTTAATTTATATGTTGATAAAAGAGAAAGAACTTCAACTTATGCACTATACCCATATTCACAACAGAAAAAATAAATCACAAACATACTACAAGCAAAACCAGCCACAAAATGCAGATGTTACAAAGTTCATTCAACAGGAAAGAACTAAAAGCAACATTTCTCAATCAGGTTCTAGACTAGCTCTGACCCATAGAGACCAGGATCTGATATGTGCCAATACATGCCGCTCCCAGTTTTGTTGCACCCACATGACATGCTTAAATAATGGGTGAGAAGAGTGCAAAATCATTGGAAGTGGTACCGATTGGCACACATAAGAACCAGGTCTGAGCTAGTTGCAACGGAATTTTTTATTTTTATTTTTTATCATTAATGTTTAGGTTTAAGAAATTATACATCATTGTTTATGCCATTTATGGTTTTAAAATTGATTATCCCTGATTCTTGCCTGCCTGCTTTCTTGTCTGTCTGCCTGTCTTGCCTGTCTGCAAGGCTGTGTTTTGTTTGCTTGCCTTGGCTATGTTGCCTATCTTCCTGCCTTTCCTGTCTGACTTTTCTTTTATAATTTATTATTTGTTTTTAAGTAGTTTCACTCAACTACCCCCACCAACCAATCCCTTCACTCCCACCATAACTCCTCAAAATCAGCATCCCCTTTCTGCTTTGTCCCTCCCAATCACCATTAAAAACCCCCAAAAACCTTCTCACATCCACCGCCATCCACAACCAAGTGTCCCTATAATTTATTCGACTCTCAACTCAAGCTAATTAATTGTTTATTATTTATCTCTATTAGTCATTTGATAAATTGATTCATCTACTAAAATAGTTTGATCGGACTTTTGGATAGCTTTATATTTGTTTTTTTTGTTTAATATTTATTATTTGTTCCTTATTGTTGGGTACTGTCATATGTATGACCAATTGACGATTCCTCCTCCACCCATGAATGAAGGTTTTTCATGTACTGAAGTCCCATTTTTCTAGAGAGCATCACTCAGATTCCTCTTCCCAATAGAGTATTATTTTTTCCATAGTTTACATCTGTAACAGCTTATTTGATCAAGCCTAACAGCAAAATGAATTTTGTAAGCATTTGTCATGTAGGCAGGTTATGAACAGGAATCTGATTTTTATGCTCAGACTACTACTCTTGATACCAATGCAGATACATGTGTGTTCTTCTAAAGAGCATCATTCAGATTAACCTTCTCAATAGAGTATTATTTTTTCCATATTTTACATCAATAACAGCTTATTTGATCAAATCTAACGGTAAAATGAATTTTATGTGATTTGTCTGTTTTGCTGGTTATGAACAAGAATCTCATTTTTGTACTCAGACAACTACTCTTGATACCAATGCAGATAGATGTATGTTCTAATTATTCAAAGATTGAAGAGATGTTATTCATCACAAGCACTAACAAAACTCGTGGTATGGAGCAACATGTAGCTGAGATAGCGGATAGATAAAAAGCATTTAAGACAGAATGGCAAAGAAAACTCAAAGATAGACATTAGTTAAACATTGTGAAGATAGATAATAGTTAAATATTGTGAATATGCTCTCTTTAATATTCTCTAGAACAGAGTGATGATTAACCTTAAAGGTTCTTTGTTCCATGAAACCTTGGATTCATTTTCAATGCAATACACCTCAGGTAAGCATACTTCAATATTTTGGACTATACTTGAATAGCTTCAACATCGTGCAAAAACCTTCTCAACAAAACAAACTCCTTTGTGGCTTCGAAAGCTGCAACTTACTCTGCCCCTAAGTTGCTGCATTCGAATTTGTGTTCGAATTCATGAAGGATAAAATTCGTAAAAAAATTGTTGGTAAAAAAATCAACTATAAAATTCATAATTAAATTTGACTAAAAGAAATATACTTGCTTTTTAGAAATATAAAAAATTTAAAACTAAAAGAAAAAAACTAAATTCCAAAAACAACAAAATTAAATTTATATAATAAAAATGTATAATTTTAAAAATATCATTAGAATATAATAAATTACTTTTATACAAAAAACAAATTTAAATTAAATTCTATAATTTATATTCATATATTTAAAAACATATAAATACATGTGTGTGTGTAGGGAAATCTATATTTAAACACTATTAAAAAAATTTAAATTTTATAAACTATATTTAAGAAGTTCTAAACTAATATCTATTTAAAAAATATATATCTATAAAATCTAAAAAAGAAAAAGGAAAACTGTAAATAATAAAGTTATGGATTTATCTTTTTATAAAATCATAATAAGAAACTATCTTAAATAAGATAAGAGTTTCTTTAACTCTAAAACTTTAGAGTTTATTGCTTGGTTACTTATTTTTTGAGTGATGTAGTGCATAAATTATGCTATGAGAATATATATAATAACTCGTTATTAATAAATAATACATTCATTAACAAACAAAGAAAGCAACAATAAAAAGCCTTGCCCCCTATGACCAGGGTGGGTGGAAGCATTCAATAATAAAGAAATATTGAATGTTTCGGGAAAAATCAGAAATGAACTCAATAGTATTTTCACAGCTAATTAATTTAATTAAATTCTTAATTGGTTAACTTAGTTTCTGATTAACTAACTAGACTAACTAAATTTCAATCAAATAAATAAATTTAAATTAGATGAAAACGATGTTAATGTCTTAACAAAGACAAAAAAGGTTGCACCCCCTAAAAAACGTGCAGGAGGACCTATCCTATATATAGAGTCTAATCTTGCCCTTCTTCTCTAGCTCCAGTTGCCCAGGGCAGCCAGAGGGGCAATTTTAAATACCTTGCCCTTCTTCTCCTCCACCCCCCACTATAGTTAGTGCCCTACCCATATAGATATATAGGCTATCCCGAGCGTAGTGTGCTTCCTCTTCTAAGTCGAGGACGAGGGGCCTCGGTGGTGTACCAAGTGCTCAGTGTGAGATTGGCAATAAAACAATTAAAAAATATAAAACTTACATAGAAAATTAAAACAAAAAAAATATATATATATATATTAATACTGTCAGGCAGTTTGACTCTTCGCTCAGCCCTCAGGCCATCACCATGCTTTAACCTTCTTCACAGAGCTTTTGCTGTCAGCAGATTCTTGACGCCACCTCCTCAGCCACAGCTTCTAAACCTTCACCTTCACAAAACAACCTCTCAATATCTGTGTTTCTCAACTCAACGAGGTTCTGCATTTAGGGTTTTACCATATGTCTGAAATGGTGGAAACTACAAAGCAAATGACCAGCAGAAAAAATAAATGGAAACAGAAAGCACAATAAACTGATGGGAAAGAGATGGGATTTTGACTCGCAGTTCGCTCCATAGGATTAAATTTGTGAATTTCAACGAATTTATTTGGCCTAGTTTAATATTCAGCGAATTCTGATTTTAATGGATACAGTTCGCCGAATGCAGCAAATAACTCTGCCCATGCACTTGAAAGAGAAACGAGAGAAATAGACAATAAACTTATGCAGGATAAGCAATGCTAACAGAATCTTAAGCTATAAAAGAAACGAAAAATGGCACACACATACACAATACACGGGATTTTCTCCTGGGAAAACCCTTTCTAGAAAAAAACCCAGCACAGCAACCTTCTTTCTTATGGTGTTAATTCAACCAATTACGATACAATGACATACTTTAAATTACAATACAATGGGTATGAAATCATGGTCTCACCAAAATGCACTTCTGTAATCCCAAAAAAAATCTCGGGGCTCCTGCCCTGTATACCCCCAGCCAGGGCAATGTCCCAGACACCTCTAATTGTGCTGTGCCATACAGTCGATAACGAGCATTAATCATGTAAAGCATACAACACATATCCAACAGAAACAAACGACTGCTTCTTGCGGGCAACTGCAATCACACCATCATATCATGAATCGGTAATGATGTCAATCTATGCTCATCAACATCTCCTGCCCAATCCGCATCACAATAACCAACATTTTGCAAGTTATTTTCTATGCTTCCATTAAATTCCTGCCTGTTCATACGTATGGATGTTGAGATAACCTATACCTGGTCGCATGAGATTTTGCAATTCACCTTTAAGCAAAGGACCTTTACTGGCTAAAATTTATAATTTTACTGCAGAACCTATCAATATTAAATTTTACAGAAAATGCTCAATCATTCATCTGTATGGAAGTCGAGATAAATTTGAACCTAGCCATATGCAATTGTGCAATTCAACTTTAACCAAAGGAACTTTGACTAGTCAAGGGCTCTGCTTGTTAATTCAAACTAGAAAATGTAAAGACACCAGCAAAGTTTTCATATGAGCTAAATTTGCCAACCGTCTAGTTTTTCACATTAATTTTAGATTTTAAATTTACAAAATTTCAAAATTGTATAAAATGTACATAAATTTTAGTAAATTCATCAAAAAAAAATTATGGAGAGCAACAAAATCATTTTTCTGGATATCAATAATTAGATCGCTTTTTGCATTTAACAAATCCTTAACAGGCTTCTCAGAATTGAGGCCCACATGATCCCTTACAATTTTCTATGTTTGTTAACTACTGATGTTTGTTTATTTTTAAAAAATAACCATGTGTTATAACAACATTTGTTTCCTGGCATATTTTTCGTCTCTCATACAAATTATAATTTTAACGAGAAATCTATTGAGGCCCACATGATCCCTTACAATTTGCTATGTTTGTGATCTACTGATGTTTGTTTATTTTTAAAAAATAAACATGTGTTATAACAACAATTGTTTCCTGGCATATTTTTCATCTCTCATAGAAATTCTAATTTTAACGAGAAATCTATGAAATTTTGGTTTTAGGGCGAAGTTAAGATTACTTGTATCTAAATTCCTCTTCCCTGATGGAGCCAAATGTTTTGCTATATAATTGATAAATAGAAGATGGAAAAAAGACAGAAAAAACGCACAATTAAAAGAAAAAAAAATTGGATTTCACAAATCCTTACCAGGTTTCTCAGAATTAGGCACCATAAGAATCCCTTACAATATTGTATGTTTGTGACATCATAATGTTTGCCTTGAGTTTGAAAATTAAACGAGTACTATAACTTAAAACAACCACATAAAATTTGTCCTCACTTGATAAAATTCTAATTTTAATGAAGAATCAGTTAGCTTTAGGTTTGAGAGCGATGTTGAGATAACTTGCACCTAGTGATAAGAACAATTACAGTTTTTCTTCAGTGACAGAGCCAAAGGTTTGGAAAGACAATTCAATGAATTCATAAATAAAAGATGCAAAGAAACCAGGAAAATCATATGATTAGCTCAAAATATCATTTGACAAATCGTTGTTGGTTTTTAAGAACTGAGCAAGCCAAAGGTTTTGTTACATAATTCATTAATAGAAGTGTAAAGAAACCAGGCAAATCACATGACTAGGTCAAAATTTGCATTTGAGAAATCCTCGCGTGGTTAATCAAAACGACGCGAACTAAAGGTTCTGGTGGACATTTCATTAATAGAAGATGTACCGAAACAAGAAAAATAACAATATTAGGTCAAAATTGCATTTCAAAAATCCCAGCCAGGCTTCTTAGAATCAACCCATACGTGATCCGTCAAAAATTGCTGCATAAAATCCTTAGTTTAAGCAAAGAAAAGTACCTGTCTTCTTAAAAGGAAGTTTATGCCGAAGGCAAGGTCACCGATGGGCCATTTCCCCAGCGTTTCAGAATAAGTAAACCTCAAGGTCTCTGATAGCGTGGAGATCGTCTCGAGCCAAGTGGCAGGAGCCTGCGCTGGCCCCACTACGACTCTTTTCCTTGCTGTGCGCTTCGACCTCGAGACCTTCCGCCCTCCGCCGTTGTTTTCCTTATCGTTCTCACTCTCGTCGCAATTATTTTCATCTTCATCTTCAGCTGGAGATGCTTTGCGGTTCAAAGTATAATACAAAAGCGCCGCTGCTCCTGCCGCCGTAGCCATCGTTGCCGTGGCCATGATTTTTGTTATTTGATGCACCGACGTAAACAACACCGCCCCGAAAACGCGTACATATGAAAAAAATCTTCCTTCTTCAGAAATTAGGTCATAAAGTCTATTCAATAATAATTCAGGGCGTAGCAGGTAGAGCCTCCTTTACAAGAATTTAAGGGCCACTCCTTAAAAAGATTTTAATCTTGTAATGTGGCGTCTGGATTAAAAACAAGGGGAGAGAAATTGTGTACCAAAAGACACGGGTTCGAGTCGCGCGAGTGCTGCACGGAGATCAAAAGCTCCGGAAAAAACACAAGCGCATGGCATGCGCACGTGAAAGGGTCTTGCGGATCGAACTCCTGACCTTTAACTAGTTTGTTGTTTTTGTGCCCGTATAAAATCGTAGCAGATATAAGGAAAGTGATCTTGATTTTTTATTTTTTTATAAGGTGGAAGGAAAAATACCTCATAATTAATTATTTTATGTTGAATTTCTATTTCGCAGCCACGTTCAAATGTGGCCCATTTTGAGATGTCGGCTCAAAATGAGTTGTGAGGGAGATAGCGAATAGGATTAGTCCACGTAGGAATAATGATGGATTATTTTTTATAATCAAGAGAATCACCTCTCTCTGTGATAAAAGACAGAGTCAGGGAATATTCTGTGAAAGGTACCTGCGCCAGATGGGATATGAGTAGGATATCACCTTCCTTTCTCCTCCCCTCGTTCAAAAATGAAAACAAATAAATCCTTTCTAACATATGAAGATATGCTTTCCTTAATAAAAGGTAATTTTATTATAAAAAGAACAATACATTTGCATTGCAAACAAAGATAAGCCCCACATTATTTTATATTTGTTATGGCGAATGGTGTAAATTTGGTATTATTAAATTATTAAGGTTGTGGGTAATTTTATATCTATTTTACATGTATTTTGTTTTGTGATCAAGATTGTTTGTATGGTTCTAATCTTTGTTAAAATCATTGATACGGTCTTGGCATAGTTATCTGACAATATTTTAAATTGAATTGTCATGACCATCTTCCTCATCTTTCTTGTTTCTAATTGTTGGATGTAAGTCATATACATCGTTGTAATTAAAATTTGAATTTATTCATCAATATATAGACAAGTGATTGAACTCATTTGATTGTCAAGTACTTATCAAGAATTTATCGAGAGTGTTTCACTAACATTGTTATTATTCTTTTTTTTGTTTATCTACTTGTAATTTCTTTGTATATTTAAGGGGTCCAACAAATCAAAAAGGCAAACACTAACCCTTATCTACACAAACCCCCAAACGAGACCATTACCAAATCTGATCTAGCAAGATTTGTAGATTTTGTAAAATCAGAAGTTGAAGCGTGTGAAATTAAGGTAAAAGGAAACTAGTCAGAAGCAAGTAAATAAGATCATATTCTCACATTGTAGCTTTATAAGCCCCAACTAGGGTCATTTGCACAATCCCGATAATGACCCTTACACTGTTCCATTTTAAGCTCAGATCTATCTAATGATTAAGTTTATATATTTAGAGATCAACACGTACAATTTAATATTGCAACAACTAATTTGAAAATGACTCAAATGCTCTTGTTTATTAGAGTGACCACATTTCAAAAAACTAAAATTATTGTCTCCTTATATATTTGACTATATAATTAATATTTGATTATATAATTAATTAAGCATTATTTACTATTTTTATATTATTTATTATGTTTAATTTGAGGTAGGAGTATTTTAATGCATATATTTTGGTAAACTCGAATTGTCTTACATCCCTTAAGATTTCATCTTTCGATAAACCCATCTTATAAAATTTGTTTTCATACTTGAAAATGATTAATCCCAAATCCTAAGTTATTTTTATTTTTAAAATAATTCTTAAAATCCTTATATGTTTGACTTTATATGATATATTTGATTCCATGCTTTATTTCAATTTATACCACTAAAATTGAATAATTTTGAAATTCTAATTAGGCGAGTAACTTAATTAAAAGGAAGTAAACAGGGTTGCAAAACCTTTGGTTATATCTAGATTAGTCTTAGTCTTAGCAGGGTAAATGGAATCTATAAGTGGTTTTTTTTCTTTGAATATGAATGTGCCTTTGAATAATGATGTGGCTTCTTCTTTAAATATAATTGTTAGCAACATATTTTTGCATAATGATGTGGATAATAGTCATTTTTTTATCATGATACATGAATATTTTGACAGTGATGCATAAGTGATATTAGAAACACTTAATAAATGAGAACAACATGCGAGAGTAATAAATAAACAAATAGTGGCAGTGTCAAAAGACACCTTAGATCATAAGAATAATAGAATCTCACAAATTTTTCATGTTTCAAGAGTGGATCACACACTTGCTTAAATACCCTTCTTCAATTGGTAGAATCTCAAAAATCTCTATAGAGGTCGACCATGAAAGTATCAAATGGGCCCACACACAAACACCTAGCAGTCTTTAAGTTTCCAAGATTACACGCAGTCACAAATACCTAGTAGTCATTATGTTACCAAGAATGTTCCAAGTCACAGATACCTAACAATCACTAGGTTCCTATGAATACTCTGAGTGGTTGATACCTAGTGGTCACTAGGTTCCCAATAATTCTCTAAGTCATTGATGCCTGCCAGTCACTAAATTCTCAAGAATACTCTTGGTAGCTGATACCCAGTGGTCATTAGGTTCCCGAGAATACTCCAAGTCGATAATACCTAGCAGTTGCTAAGTTCCCAAGAATACTCCAAGTAGTTGATACCTAGTAATCACTAGGTCCCCAACATTCTAACAAGATGATCATACTTACCGGTTGATAGGCTCATGCAACAAGCAAGATTTTCCTTGCTAACATCCTCACTAAATCCTAATGGGAATAAATATATAAAATGTCAACCACTAACAGTATAACACAATCAACAACCGAAAACTTAGATGTATAACATTAGAGACCATAATATCCCCACTTGACTCACTTGGTTGGATTTATAGGATAGTGCTACATTTATTTAGATAAGATGTCGTACATTAACATCCCCCCTTTTATGACCTTTTCCTGAATTCCAAGCATGTCCCACAATTATAAAAACTTGACTTCTATGAGAGGTTTTGTAAAAATATCTTTTACTCAATCTTTTGTTCTACAATATTTGAGATCAATCGATTTATCTTGAATGCATTCTCTAATGAAGTGTTAGTGTATCTCAATGTGTTTGGTTTTGGCATGATCAAGGTGATTGTGAGCAACTTGGATGGCTTCTTGCTTATCACAAAACAATGTAGTTGGTTCTTATTGAACCAATCCAAATTCTCCTTGAAGTTGTTCAATCCATTAAATCTATTGAGCAACATTGACCACTTCTTTGTATTGTAATTCTCTAGTAGAAAGAATAACCACATGTTGTTTCTTAAACCATTTAATTGATCTGGCTTCCAAATTGAAAATGCATCCTGATGTAAATTTCCACGTATCGATATCGCATGCCTTGTCTAAATCAAGTAACCCAATAACTTATTGTTATTGTTCTTCAGATATTTGATTCCCATATGAGTCGTACCTTTAATATATCTCAAAATCCTTTTTACACATTTATAATAACTTTATTTTGGTTGTCATAGGCAATTAAAGACCAAACTAAGTATGAAGGAAATATCAAGTTTAATGTGAGTTGGATAGATGAGGGTCTTAATATGTTACATGTACAAAGTGGTGTATAATGCTAGTGAATTATAATCAATTGATAGTCTGATTCTAAAATGATAGGAAGTGGAGGCAATTTCGCAATCTATCATATTAATCTTTGTAAGCAAATAAATTGCATACTTTGGCTAAGAGTTGAAAATGTTGTCATATTCATGTGTAACTTTAACACAAAGGAAATAATGAAGCAATTCAAGATCAGTCATTTCAAAGGCTTGCTTTGGTTCAATTTTCATATTTTCAATTGTATCTGGTGGAGGACTACTAAGGGTAGATATTAAAATCTGATTTATATAGCATATCAGTCTTGTATACTTAACAAATTACATACAAGGGTTCTACCTTTCAGTCTTAGACTTCCATGCTATCAAAAGGCTTGCATTCACCATCTCATTATGCCTAATTATTTATACTATGGTTTGACACTATAATTTATGATGACCCAGATCTCCCACACTATGTAGAAAGACTAAAACCTAATATATATCCTTCACTATCACTTTCAAATCCTCGATAACTTCTTAGCCTGCTAGACACTTGTGTCCCACATGGGAACACTTATGTTAATGCAAGTGTCCAGATTCTTATCAAGTGTCTAGTCCTCAAAAGTCATTTAATATTCCAATCTTTTGAATCATATGGCTCAGCCCATTTTTTTATTTAACCCTTTCATGAGATATTTCTAAAAGGTGCAGTGTAAATGCAAATCTAATCCTACTCATTATATATCTAGTAAATACCAAGCAAACATCTATTCAAGCTCACTCAATCAATTGCATAATTGAGTTTTATTGCCCTATTCTTCCCTATTTCTTTATCAGTCATAGGAGCAATCATATTATAGGTATGAAGCACTCAAAGAACAACCCATGAGTAGTATTTGTTGAGTTGCAAGACATATCATTGCATGCACTTATATATAGTATATTTCACCCTTGTGCACACATAAACCAACAACCAAAGGGTATGTAGGCAACACTCATTGATAGGGGGTATTTGAGGTCAACTCAACACTGTGAGCCCACTAACCCATTTTTAGAAAGGTACAAAGACCCAAGTTGAAAACTTAGGGTTTTGATCCACATTCAGTCATCTACAGCCTGTGCACATGAATAAAAGACATCAGTAGGAAGGCAACATAAAACATAGAAATCTCCAAATGGTCGCTCTGTAATATAATGAATATTTTATACTAGACAATTTCATTAATATCAGGGCACCTACATCGATGTAATTGTCCCAAGGCTGTTGCAAGTGTCCAGTCCTCCATAAATAATAGTTTTAGAATATGATAATTTGATCTTGATCTTGTTCCCACCTGGTTCCACCTCCACATATCTCGAATCTACCTATGCATTTATAGATAAGCTAAGTATTGCATCTTCATGTTTATGCAATCAAACTAGTATTTTGAGTGTACTTTCTATATTTATAATTAACTCAGTATTTTAATTTAGAATATTCATTTATTTGAGTTTTCTATTAATTGGCCTTTTCTATAATAGTTTTATTCATCCTTGTGTATAAGTTATTCTACCATGTAACACTCACCCCAAACAAATAAAAAAATGGTTAAACAATAAAAACAAAATCATCAACATATAAAACAATAATTAAAATAATACCATTTTCATTTGTGATGTAAACATTATGGCTAGATTGACATTTGGTAAACCCTTTCTTGGTGAAGAATTTAAGAATCTTCTTGTACCAAGCTCATAGAGCTTTTTCGAGTCTATACAAGGACTTTTTTCAGCTTAAATATGATATGGTATCTCCATGTTTCTCAAATCTAAGTGGCTACTCCATATATATTTCTTCTTGAAGATCCCCGTGAAGAAAAACATGTTTTACATCTATTTAATGGACCTCTTATCCAAAAGTAACTGCTAAAGAAAGATCAATCCTAATATATTTCATTTTGCTACTGGTGCAAAATTTTATGTGTAATTTATTCCTTTTTCTTATGAAATTCCTTTCTTTACAAAGGCATGCCTTATATCTCTCAAATTCACTATTAGAGGCATATCAATCCCTATAGATTTCATTTTGTCTATTGGTGTAAAATTTAACATGTAATTTATTCCTTCCTCGTGTGAAAATCCTTTCTCTACAAGGCACACCTTATATCTCTCAAATCCACTATTAGAGGCATATTTTCTCTTATCGACCCATTTGCATTTGATCAAATTCTTTCCCTTAGGATGAAGAACCATCTTCTATGTTCAATTCTTTATTAGAGATTTGTATCCTTCATTCATGGCCTTTTCCCATTTATAATTCCCTCTAGTTTCTTCATATGTTTGAAGATCACATGAATCCATCGCTTTAGTTATGAAAGCATAATTTTTTTGTTTACTTCTATCCATCAAAGGAGTAGATAGGTCTCCCTTATTTTCTTTGGCTTCAGATGTCAATGTGATGGCCCATTTAGACATATTTTTGACCTCTTGAACAATTATTTATTTTTAAATCTCATTTGTTTCAATCACATTATTAGTTTTGATGTAAGGTCCCCTTTTCTAAGGGGTTGATTTTTTATCAACCTTTTGAAGAACTTTAGCCTATTTTATTCCCCGTGGGCTAAGGGATGAATCAAGGGGAATATTTATGGTAACTAAGATGTTTTCTAGAGAGTGTTTTCATCATTTGAAATTAAAAAAGCAATATTCTTAATTATTATTTACAATTTAGTATTTAATTGATCCTCAAGTAATTTTAATTACTATATTATGAGTTGAAAATTAGATAATATAAGAGAGGGACACTTTTCATGAGGACTCAACCCTCAAGTAAAAGTCATTAATGACTTTTGGGCATAGGAAAGGACCCATACTTAGATGCCACACTTGGGGAAACCCTTATGGGCTAAAAAATAGTTTCTCTTTGTCTAAAAGGGTCCCATAGTGGTTCGCTCACCTTGGGAGAGATATAAGAACATGTCATGAGCTCGTTGTAGAACATATCTTTTGTCAAACATTTCTATTTTCAGGTTTTTGAGTGTGGCTACCAATCTTGGATTAAGGCACTTGGAGTTCCAAGGAGATCTCGAAGAGGCAATTTCATTTCAAAAATTCCAAAGGTGATGATTTGTTGGTTTGTTTGCTTGAAGACTAAAGTGAAGACAAATTTATGCATGTCCTAGGGTTTCAACTTGGGTGACATAGTTGAGAGCTTGGAGCTTTAGTTTGGAGGTCTTCCCTTGGTGGCAAAATTTTGCTTTTGGGTGCTTTTGATAGCTTATATTTTTAGCTCTTTTTAGAGCTATTACTTGATGTAAAACTCACCATATTTTAAGAGTTATTGTTGTTATAATATTGTATTTTCTTCAGCATTTCAAAATCAGAAATAAAATTGAGGAAGCATTATTTTTCAGATTTGATTGCATCATTTTTTTTGGAATATTTTTTTGGATCTACAAAATTAATTTCATATTTTTTGAAAGTGTTTTGCACTATTATTTCTCACTAAACCCTAGTCACCCAAAGGGGAATAACGATTTCCATATTTGGGGCAAAAATTACAATAAAAAATAGATTTGGTTCATTCAATTTTTAGTGAAGTGTTTGAGGTTATTTTTGGGATTGTACGGTTTACCCTTTTTATGTAGTTTCAGCCCAAAATGGGACCTTACAGTGGTATCAAAGCCTTGATCCTACCAGCCTGAGGGTTTGTGGATACAAAAGAAGAAAGAGATCCTATACTATAAGAGAAGAAATACAATGGCACAAGAAAAAGGCATGGAAGAACAAAATTAGATGGAGAGGATATTAAGAGATCTAGTTCAAGGTCAAAGGGAGATCAAAGACACCATAGGTCAATTTCTCAAAGCCTAGGGAAAATCGAGGCACCTTGAGGAGAGGGAAGTTAAAAAAATGAGAGAGCTGCAAATAAAAAAATTGCAAGTGAAAAGGTTTCAAATGAAAGGGTTTCCAATGAGAGGATTTCTCCAAAACCCAAGCACATGTTTCATGAAAACTTTATGCAAAAGGAGCCCATTGAGAAGGTGGAACAACCACCTAAGAAGAGCCCAATTCTCACCAATATTAAATAACATAATCTTGTGAGTGATGAGGTAAAATACAAGATTTCTTCTAATGAGTTTTGTGAACTCAAGGACCAATTTGATGTTAGGAGGAAGCAACATCAAGGGACACTAAAGAGAGTGTAGTCATATAAAATGCAAAATTTGGTTACTTGAGTGTTGCTAATGACACCCGATCCATAAGTCCTTTTACTTGTTGGCACAACCCTTTTAGGCTTTTCTTTCACTAATTCCCAGTCATCCACAACCTTCTAGACTTAACCCTTATAGACCTAGGCAGCTCTTTCAAGCCCAGATCCATCCCCCCCAAGTCTCATTTCCTCTAGACAATAGTGCTAAAAACCCTAGGGTAAATTCCTAATTGATTTTTCCCATTCATTTTTGAATTTTTTCCTAAATATTAAAATAAAAAAACCTCTCAAATTTTATAATTTTGTAATAAATTTTAAAATAAATTTATTTCAAACCCTCGTTGCATACACTAGGTCCCAGTAATTTTCCAATATTAATCCAATCATTTTCTAAATTTTTAGTTGCATATTAAAATCAGAAAATCAATTTCAAATTCAAAAATTTATAGGAAAAAATAAAAAATATTTACTTTTTTCAAAACCCTAGTTGCATCTACTAGGTCCCATTAAATCACTAATTGTCCATTAAATTTATGATTTTTCAATTGCATATTTAACTCAGAAATTCGATTTCAATTTCAAAAATTCATAGTATTTTCAAAAATTCATAGTATTTTCAAAAATATTTTTGAAAAATCCCTAGTTACATGTACTAACTCCTACTTTGCTTGTTGAGGTATCACCTTACATCCATAATCAAATTCAAAAAATGATTCTCACTTATGTACAATTTTTTCTTACATTTCTTGCAAATAACAAGGAAACCATAATGGGCCCTATCATGTACATGAATGATGAAGTCTATCATATGCTATAACAAAGCTTCATCCTTTGCATTTCATGCTTATGTTTCATTATATGGGATGATATTACAAAATTCATTGCCATATATGCACAAAATTTCAAAATTCTTTTTGCATATACTCTTTTGCTCATGCAAAATAATTTTAAATTCTATTTTGCTAAACATGTTACAAATGTCATGCTACAAGTCAAAATTTTCTATGGATTAGTGCAAAATTCCACGCTCTCTATCCTTTGCTCTCCATCTCTCATATGGAAACATTTACAAGTTTATCATGCTAAACATATTAGACATATCATAGCACATGCCAAAATTATTTATGCATCAATGCATAGTTCCATACTCTCTATCCCTTGTTTTCTATCTCTCATGTGGAATGTTCTCTATAATCATATTGCAGTCCAAGTTATAACTTCACTTACATGCATTTTAGCCTATATGCATAGTTTCTACTTAAATGTATATGCCTCTTTGGCTACTCTTGTTTCAATGTCATATTTCATGCAGAGGAAAGAAATGCCTTCTCCTCTTCTCCCTCAAGAGGGTGATAGCTACTTTCCCTCTAACCAAGTCCATGTTATCACTCTTCCAAAAGGTAAGGCAACCTATATTATTATTCTTGATGCATACATTCAACCTATAGCTTCTTCAAACTATCTTCAACATATGTGATTACATGTTCAATTGAAAACCACTACAGTTTGTACTTGTGAAACTCTAAGGGATCAAATTACCAGTATGAGCAAGATAATTTCAGATTTACAAACACAGAATCGGCTATTGCATGAAAAGATCACAACATTGGAAAATTAGATTATAATACAAAAACCTCAAAGGCACCCTAGTGTCAATCATGTATATGCACCTTCACCTAGTCAATTAGTTGCAAGCAATGTTACATATCAAAACACGAAATCACAATAAAGTAACTCTATAACTAGTGATTCAAAAAGCATTAAAATGTCACATAAGAGTTCAAGTGAGGTACTAAGGGAAATGATTAAATCTAAGTTGATCAAACTACCTCCTCTACATCCAGTGAGAAGATCCAGATATTATTGTGTGTATCATACAATACATGGGCATCACACATATTCATGTTTTGCATTAAAACAACATACACAATAGATAGTTGCTAATAAGGACCCTATACAAGGGAAATCAGTCAAGCAATCCACAGTGACACATGAACACATTCACAAAGGGTTAAATTCAAAAATTGTACAAAAGTGGTTACCAAAGCATAACTCAAAATAACAAAAGGATCAAAAATCAAAATCAGAGCAAAAAATAGTACCACAAGCACAAGTAAAGCATGAAAAAGATACACACCTACCTCTCCAAAATGAGGCTCAAATTTCAAAGAAGTATGGTTTTGGTAAAAAATATCTACAATAGTTTGATTATCAAGGTCAAAGGTTGGACAAGCAGGCTCAAGGCATCACTACTCATATTCTAGTAGTTGATAATGTTTGTCACCAAGGTTTGGGATTTATTGAAAATCCTAAGGCAAATCATTTATAAACACAATTTATCAAAGGAAAAGATCTAGATACAACAAAAGTCAACACCAACTCTCCATTGGTTCAAAATTAAGATGATAATGATGAATTGAACAATACAAGTTATTATGATTTCCAAGATACATACAATGGAGTGTTGGTGTTGACTTTTGTTTAAGATGATAATGATGAATGGAACAATACAATTTATTATGATTTCCAAGATACATACAATGAATTCAAATATTCAGAGTTATATTCATAGCCATTCCCTCATGCTTCATAATCACGCATGATTCCTTTGTTCGATATAGGACACCATGATAGAGAGTCTCCCATGAGACTCATCGGTTAGTATCATTTCTTCCTAGTTTCTCTTGTATATAGCTTATATCAAAACACAAAAACAATACAAATTTTTTCAAAATACAAAAACATTTAAATATATCAAAATACCAAAAATATTTTGATTGTATGCATCATCCATGCTTTACATTACTACTATCATGCTAGGACTTACATTTGTTGTTTCATGCTATTGTATGTTAATTTATCTATGTTACCATGCTTCACTTGATCTCTTTTGAGTGTGTGCAATGACATCCAGCTACTTGATTACTTCACTCTACCCATTGAGGGGGCATTCTTACTTCTACATTCGAGACATATATTAATATACATACCCACTGGGGGCATCTTCTACTTGACAACACCATCCAGGTTATGTCAATCCTACACTACACACTATGAGTTATCATACTGATGTACATTACTTACCAAATTACATAGATTACTATATCAACATTTCACTAGTATCTAGCACTTTTGTATCTCTTAGCATATACCTAGTCTTGTACTAACATGTCTTGCATATTTTCACTTCTTGCTTTGATTAGTTAGATGCATATGTATTTCCAGTTTAATTACTTTCATTCCTGACTTAGTGTAGCTTGTGTGATTACATATCTGGTTCCATTTTTGCTTCTTGTATGTGCCTTAGGACATTTGCCAATGTCCTTTGATTCTTTTTCATGTATGTGTACCTTTAGACATTTGCCAATGTCCCTCGTGTATACTATTCTATGTAACAATCTTTGTTTGTTTCAAATTGTATGTGTATATTGTATTTCAACATGCCTTGTATGCTTGCTTTCTAGTTTGAGTGACATATGCCTATGTCCCTTATTTGCATGGCTTCTTGGCCATCCTTGTATACTTCTTTATTCTTGCTTTATATGCTTATTTCTTGATGTCAGGATCCTACTCTCCCCAATAAGAGTATATATGATTACCTTTGTATTAGCAACTAAACACGAAATTATACCAGAATGAATAAGTAACTAGAAATATGAAACAACACAGGATATGAGAGACAATACACAATTGTATTAATAACACTCAGAAGAAAATACAATAAAGAAGATGCCACTTCTTCTTTCACCTCAAAGGCTTGCCACACCTCAAGACCTTCTTCCCTCTCTCTCTCGGTCCCAACACACAACTCAAATATAGAGTTGTTGTTCACCTCTCCAACCAGTCAGTAACAACACTACCAGTACACCAAGTACACAACCGTACTCCAAGTAGATCTCCTGCTCTCTGCTGCTACCTGCAAATCACTAGACCTTACTCACCATTGTAGATCTCCAAACGTGGTCCTGCACCCTTGCTGACCAAGATCATACATACACGAAGAACCCCTCTGATTCTCCAAACCAGTACCCACACTTGGTACTGTGGCACTAGGAGGAACACACCATTTTTCTCTTACTCTCTGAAGGAGCTTATTTTGCTCTCTTACTCTCTAGCACAAGCTTACAATACAACCCATGAGTCTATTATATAGATCGCATGCATACAATAATTAGACTATCTTAATTACAATAACTAGACACGCAACTCAAGACTATAATTAGCCTTTAACATGCAAACAACCCGTTCAACTAACTAACTGTTCGTGCAACGAACAGTTCTGGAACACACAGGCGACCGACGTCGGTCCCTATCTAACTGGTGCTAACCGACGTTGGCCGACTACCTGCCGATGCCGGTTGCCTTCTGCATTCATCATGACCGACGTCGGTCATACTACCAACGCTGGTACTTTTGGAACTTCAGCATCCTCCTCCATGTCTGCAACAAGTTGAAGCTTTTAGCTCCACAACCTAACACTTGATTGCTTGTCCATGTTTGTAATGCTATGATCCATATCATGCATTTTCCTTGCTTTTTTAGATGTTACGATGGACATTATGCTCCATCCCTCCAACTAACATCTAACATTTCCAGTTATAATTCAATATATTGCACATCCTTTTACATTGTTATATCTATCTAGGCATATCCATGTTGATCTAACAATCTCTCAATATAGAGATATCTTGTCAAATATCACTGCTATATCAAGTATCTATACAACACAACACACTTGTAGGACTCTTTCTTCTGAGGGAAGTCATTATGGGTTCATCATTCCTACCTTCAAAAGAGGGGGAAACAAACAGGGGTTTTGTCATAGAGATCAAAGCTCCAAATAGTCAAAATAGCAGCATTCAGATCACCTAGTTTAGAATCCAGAGGTCAAACCAGTCAGAATAAAATGGAAAAATAGTGACAATTCCAAATCAATAACCAATTTCAGCACATGACAATAACACCAAACACAATGGTGTCCTCATTTTAGTTCTCTTATCTAGGCATAAAGACACCCAAGTTTTCTAGCAATAAGCAAAAAAATTAGCCTAGGTATAGTTTTTGCACATCTAAATCAGTTAGAATCAGTAGTTTCAGTACAATTTTCATAGAGAATCCAAATATATGGGGTATCATGCATGACATGATGGCTCTCACTTCCAGTTTTAGATTAGGTAGTTGACATAACTTATAGATTAAAATCCATGTTCCAGAAACCAGTGATTGGGGGTAATGTGCATGACACATTGGTCTTCTTTTATTTTCAAGTTTAGTTTATTACCCAATTGTTATCAACAATTTTGTGCCTTACTCCATCTATAGGTGGGTGGCATCATTTTCAGGTTGAGCATTCATACAAGTTTAACTTCCTGAGTACCCAAGTTGGCTTTCACATAAGCATATTACATCAGTTTTTGAGTGGCTTTCATACAAGCCTAATCTCAATCTTTCAAAATGGCCAAGGGTGGCCTAGTTTCTAACATATATTTGACTATCTATGCCAACATTGTCAAATCACAATATATTCATGGGCTTCAGGAGCCATCTCATATGACATCTATTCTATATGGATATCACTTCATAACTTCACTTCATGAGGTAACGATGGACCCAAAGGACTAGCTAGCCTTTGTATTCTTGATCCACCTATTTAGAGGGATTGGACACATAATCCAAACATCGATTAACACATGCATGATTTTTTAACTTCACTTAGTTGGTGATCATGGAGCTAAAGAGACGGCCTTTGCATTCTTAAGCCACCTTCTATGGAATTCAACACTTAGCTTTGTTCGTGATATTACTCTTGATTCAACACATACCCAACATCATCCAACACAATCCAACTTCACAATAGGTTTTGTATTGGTTCACGTACTCGATGAGATATATTCATTCCTTTCTCTTTCTTTTTATCTTACCCAACTTTGTATGTTCTTATTTTAGATATAGTGTATCTAGTAAGAACTGATCTACTCTATGTTTTTCATTGTAGATTTACACTTCACAACATGCTCTCTCTATGCACATCTAACACCACACAACTTTATGAGCTTCTCCCTTACAAGTAAGTTTTGGTATGCTTTCTACTTTCCTTTATCTTAGTATTTTGCTTTGTTACATCACTAGAATAAAGGGGGGGCAAATGTAGTCATATAAAATGCAAAATTTGGTTACTTGAGTGTGGCTAATGACACTCGATCTATAGGTCCTCCTACTTGCTGGCACAACCCTTTTAGGATTTTCTTTCATTGATTCCCAGTCATCCACAACCTTTCAGACTTAACTCTTATAGACCTAGGCAACTCTTTTAGGCCTATATCCATCCCCCTAGGTCTCATTCCCTCTAGACAACAACACCCAACTTGGACAGGAGCACTGAAACCCAAGGTATCATGTTATTGACACTGTCCTAGTCCTGTACCTAAATTCTTAGGCCTTGTCTTAGACTGGACAACTTAGAATAAGCTAAGTCATATTTTCTCTCATTTATTACTATTTTTAGAAAAGGCAAAAATACAATCTATTTACATAAATCAATGGTGTAATTATTGCACATTATTTAGTGATTTACTTTACTTTAGACATATTTATTAATCAGGAATAAAACTCCATTATTCTAAAAAACAACAAAATAGAGGGACATCCAATAAAGATTGGGAAAGGTAACTTTACCTTCATTTGATGGATCTAACAAAATTTCTATTGAGTCTTGGTTGTAGAAATTAGAAACCTATTTGTCATTGAATCCAATGTATGAAGAAGAAGCTCTCAAATTCACCACTTTGCAATTAGAGGGTATTGCTCATGAATGGTGGTACCATGGTTTGCACACTTAGGGACATGGTTCAATTTACACAATAGAAGAATTCAGTAAGAATATAGTGGAATGATTTGATAGGAGAGATCCTGAGATCCATTTTTGAGAGTTGACCCAATTGAAGCAAGAGAGAAATGTGGAAAGGTATGTAGTTGATTTTCAAAGCATAACGGTCATGGCTTTGGATGTAAGTGAAAGAAGACTTGTACTTTTTTTTTAGGCTTTTTTGGAGCCTTTAAGAGGCTTGGTAAGAGCATATAACCCCACTTACCTTTAACATGTCATCACAAAGGCATTTGATTTGGAAGGATCAGCTTTTAGGGGTAATTTTGGGCCTAAGATATAGCCACAAGTGCGTTGCAAAATTCAAGGACAACCAAGTAGAACAATGAGTGGACAACCATTTAGGTATCAAAATCCACCATGGACAACACATAATGGGCAATAAAAGATGTCATTTCAGCCAAGGGAAACACTTGGAAAAGGGACAACCAATGATAACAAAGAATACATGTCAAGAAGTGAAATAAGAAGAAGGAATTTACGCTATCATTACAAGGATCAATGGAACCCAAATCACAATTGCTTGGGTAAAGGTAAAGTTCATTACATTGAAGTATTTTTTGATTTTGAAGATGATGAAGACAATGTTGATGAAAGTGTTGAAGGAGAGCAAAAAGAAGAAAATGTGGACAACACTCTTGATTTTATTTTTGGAGCTCCCAAATACAACTCGTTTAGAGTAAAAGGCATGTTGAATGGAAATAAAATTGTTATTTTTATTGATAGTGGTGCTACTCACAATTTTAGGGATGAAGGATTGGAAAAAAGGATGGCTTTGGAAGCCAAGGATTTTGAAGGATTCAATGACACTGTTGGGGATGGCTTCACCATTCCTTACACAAAGAAGATTCCACAACTTAATTTCACATTGCGAAATCACAAGGTCCAAGATGATTTTTATGTTTTGAGCATTGGTGACATGGATATGGTTCTAGGATTGTAATGGTTGCATTTTTTGGGAGAATACACTCATAATTTTAGAACAATGAAGCTAAAATTCAGTTTTGAGGGCAAATAAGTGGTTCTACATGGTTTGGAAAATGGAATACCTAGAGAGATATCCATAAAATGATGTCTAAGGCTTTTAGGGAGGAAAAATTGCATGGGCAGCCTATTGTCATGTAAATTGTAAGTCTGAAATTTCTGAACAATAAACATATTTAGTGGAAATTCAGTCATTAATTGATAAACATGACAAAGTTTTTCAAGACTTGCCACATGGTTTGCCACCAGATCATGATTTTTAGCATAATATTGAGCTTGAAATAGGTACAAAACTAGTTATGATCATTCCATACCATCATCCAAGAGCTTTCATGTTGTAAAAAACAACCCAAGAAACATTCAAAAAACTCAAGGTAATGATGAGTTCTTGTCCAGTACTTGTTGTTTTAGATTTATCTTCTCCATTTTTGGTTGAATATAGATGCTTCTGGTGGAGGTATAGGGGTTGGCATCATGCAAACTAGACACTCCATCACTTATGAGAGCAGAAAAATCAAAGAAGTTGAGCGTGGATTTTCAATTTATGATAGAGAGATGCTTGCCATTATGCATGCCTTGGGAAAATTCAAACAATACTTGATTTGTGGTAAGTTTTTGGTAAAAGCTAATCATAATAGTTTGAAATATTTCCTTAATCAAAGGGATTTGAGTGACAGATAACAAAAATGGGTGAGCAAAATTCAAACATATGATTTTGACATTTATATGAAAGGAAAGAACAATGTAGTGACAGATGCTTTGTCAAGGAAGGCATTTATACATTTAAAAAATTCAGAACAACCATGCTTGGAATTACTTGAGTGCAAGCAATCTTGGGAAGGGAGGACTATAAGGTCCCCTTTTCTAGGGGGTTGATTCTTTATCAACCTTTTTGAATACCTTTAGCCTATTTTATTCCCTGTGGGATAAGGGATGAATCAAGGGGAATATTTATGGTAATTAAGATGTTGCTGGAGAGTGATTTTCATCATTTGAAATTACAAAAACAATATTCTTAATTATTATTTATAATTTAGTAATTAATTGATCCTCGAGTAATTTTAATTATTATATTATGAGGTAAAAATTAGATAATATTGAAAGAGTTTGCCATGATCTCTGAACAGTTTTCATGCAATCAAGTTGAATCCTATGCGGTAGCATGAGATCTCTAGAAAACACACGATATTTGTAATAAGCTATGAAATCCAAAGTGATGAGATTGAATACTTCATTAATCTTCCAAAAAAGGAAAAATGGGGCACATATAGGGAAAATTAGGGCAACATAAGGAAGCCCTTAATTTTCCTAATCAACTAATTAAAATTAAATATAATTATCCTATGGACCCTTTATAACTAACCTAAGGTAGCTTAAATAACATAGAATGGCCATATGACCATGTAGGAAAAACCTAGTGGGAAAAAACACTACACTAACACCACCCCCTTAAGCGTAGCTTAGGTGAGATGAGAATTGTGTCTCGACATTGAAAGCTTGATGAGGCACCCAAGTACATAGTGATGAACCTCCATATAAGGAAGAAGGTGGAACAATAGTAACCCCTATGAGAGCTCATAGATGAACAAATTTACTCTCTATAAAAGGCTTGGTTAGAATATTTGTAGTCTGCTCTGATGTTGGACAGTATCGAAGATCAATGACTTACTCATTGATAAGCTCCTTAATGAAATGCATGTGAATCTCTATGTGCTTGGTCCTTTGATAGAGAACCAAATTCCTAAAAATATGGATAGTGCTTTGGTTGTCATAGTAGATGATTGTTGGCTTATGAAATCGGACACCAAACTCAGTGAGAATCACCTGAAGCCAAATTACTTTAATGGTGGCATTGATAACCTCTGTATTCTACCTATGTGGATGATAAAGCAATTACATGTTGCTTCTTACTTGACCAACTTATTGGACCCAAACCAAGTGAGAAACTGTAGCCTAAAGTGGAATTTTGACTCTAATTATCTCCAACCCAATTTGAATATGTGTATCTAATCAAATCAACCTCTATTCCTGCTCCATAGTGTATTCCATAGTTGTGCAAACCCTGAATGTAGTGATGAATCCACTTTGCTACTTTCTAGTGTAACTCATGTGGCTCCTACATAAATTGAGAGACCAAACCAACTTCATAGGATATGTTAGGTCTAGTGTGTGTGAGATAGATAAGACTGCCCACTAGTTGTTGATACAGAGTTGCATCAATGAGTGGTGTAGGACAATCAACCTCAAGCTTCACACTAGACAAGAAGGGAGTAGGAACTAGCTTACAATTAACCATGGTAAACCTCGCAATAAAATCAAGAAAATACTTGGATTGTGATAAAGTTATCCCAAAATCAAACTAAATGATTTCAATCCTAAGAAAGTAGTGCAACAATCCCATGTCTGTCATTGAATTTTTTTTTGAAAGTGCAATTTTCACTACTGAGATGGATGATTGTGAGCTCCCTGTAATCAGTAAGTCATCCACATAGAGAACTAGGATCAACAAAGAATCATCTTGCCATAAGTTGTATACATTTGGATTTGAGTGGCATCTGGTGAACATGACTATGAGGAGAAAGGAGTCCATCTTAGCATACCATGCTCGAGGGCTTGTTTGAGTCTATAGATAGATTTCTTATGTCTACAGACTAAGGAGGTATCTTCCATAAAGCCTCGTGGTTTCTCCATATATATCTCTTCTTTGAGGTCACAATGTAAAAAATCACTCTTTACATCCATTTGGTGAACATCTCACAAATGTGCAGTTACGATGGCTGGAGTGAGTCTTATAGTTGTCATCTTGGCTACAGGAGCAAATGTCTCAGTGTAGTCTATGCTAGGCACCTAAGGAAACCCTTTTGTAACCATATGAGCTTTGTACTTATCGACTGACCCATCTGCACCATACTTGGTCCGATAAACCCATTTGCAAGGAACCAATTTTCTTCTTTTTGAAAGAGGGACCAAGTCCCATGCTTTGTTCCTGATTAGGGAACTGTACTCTTTCTGCATAGCAGAATCTCATTCTAGAATGTCAAATGCCTCATGAAAGGTTTGCTGATCTAAAACAATGGCCAAGTAGGCATGTGAAGTCCCCTAAAACTATGATCATGTCTGCCTTGTATTTGATGGATTTCCAACCCATATTTCAACATTTTGAAGTGTCTATCTAGCCCAAATAGGACCAAAATTGTATAAGATTGAAGAATTAGGAGGTGAGTCCTCATCATCTATAGTGTTAGTGTGAGATGGAGGAGGAGTATCCCCATCACGGATCTCATCGCTTGAATTTGAAGAAGAAGAATCATCCTCATCATCAAGAGGATCTATAGGTGGATCTATGTCACTGTCAGAAGTGGAATCACTGTCCAATGAGAATTTTAAAGAGTTTAGAGTGCCATGATTATGTTCAAGTGGGCCCTCACGAAACTTGAAACTCCTTTCAATGAACAACTCATGAGTTTTAAGACAGAGAAACGTATATCCCTTAACACCCTCTGCATACCCCACAAAGATGCAAGACTAACTCTAAGGGTCTATTGCCTTGCATTTCTTCTTATGAATCCAGGCCATTGTTGGTGATCCAAACACTTAAAAATTATCTATTGTGGGCTTGTGACCATCCCAAGCTTCAAAAGGAGTGATTCCCTTCAAGCCTTTATGTGGAACTCGATTTTGAATGTAGCACGCATAGTTGATTGCTTTGGCCCAATACTGAGGAGCAAGAGACTTTGATTAAAGCATGCAGTTTGTTATTTCCTTCAAGGTATGATTCTTACATTCGACCACACCATTCCGATGAGGATTTTATGGATTGTGTGTTGCATCTAAATTCCCTTTGATGTGTAAAATTGCTCAAACCTATTGTTGACATGCTCTTTTCCATTGTCAGTCCTTAAGATTTTAATGGAACATTTTGATTGTGTCTCCATAAGTGCCTTAAAGTCCTTAAAGTGATCAAAGACCTTAGACTTCTTTTTGAGAAAAAACTCCCAGGTGTACCTTGAATAGTCATCAATGAATGTGAGCATGTATCTTGTCCGATTGAATGAAGGTTTTGGAAATGGACCTGCTAAGTCACTATGGACTATTTCTAGCTTTTGTTTGACTCTCCTTGCTTTGCCCTTGTCATATTTCTCTTCTAGATGCTTACCATGAATGTAGCCATTGCATAGGCCATTAGAGAATTTAACTTTGGGCAACCCTAAAACCATGTCCTGATGACTGAGTTGCTCCAGATAATGGTAGTTTAAATGGCCAAACCATTCATGTCATAGTTTGCTCACTCCATCTACATGAGTAAGCAGTGCAGTTGAGGGTTGATCTAGGGTAAATTATGAGAAGGTATATAGCCTATACTGATGATTGGCCTTCCCATAAGCCATTGTGGTGTCACTATGTATCTCTTTAATGACCATTGAATCAGGTGTGAACTCAACTCACTTCTTTACACCTATATGAGTGATTTGATATACTGATAGAAGATTGGTGGATAGTGAAGGAACACATAGAACATCATTGAAGGTCCCATCACTTACTTCTATCAATCCTTTACCACTGACTTCTACTGAAGTGTCATCACCCATGAGAATTGAAGGCACAAAACATGGCTCTATTTCTAAAAATAGATCCTCTAAGGAGGCCATGTGATAAGAAGCACCTGAGTCAATAACCTAAGTCAAAGGCTGAGAAGTTATTGCAATAAATGCCTTACCCTTATTTTTACCCTTTTTTTTGTCTTTAACCTTTGTATAATCTTGTGTTGATGTGGTTTGAGATGAACATTTAGGAACACTGATGTTATTCTTCTCAAGCATCTTAGTCAAGGTGTCAATCTTCTTTTTCATGTACTGAGGTTCATTATGCCCAAGTTTATTACAAAAGTTGCATTGTAGTTTCTCCTTCTTAGGTTTCACACTTGAGGAGGACTCATTTAATGATGCCTTTGAATTGGCATCTAATTTTTTATTCTTCTTATGCTCATGATCTGGTTTAGACTATTTTTTCTCTTATTTACCACTGCTTGAAGGCTTCTTCTTGTCTTGATTGACAATCAAGGCATGTGATTTTGAAGACTTCAGTACACCCATTTGAACCAACTTATCTTGATCTTGAGTTAGATCAATAATAAACTCATCAAATGATGGCATTTTACAAGTGGATCCAAGTGCACATTTGGTAGCATGAAATGTAGAGACAAAAATTGAATAGTCATGACCTAGTTTTGCAAGCATGGATAGAATCAACTGGTCATCTATTTTCTCAATGCCACATTACTTCAACTACAGTCTCAGTGATTTGAACTTTGTAAAAAAGTCTTGTAGGGTGTCATAGTCACCTAGGCTCAATGTGATGAGCTCATTCTCTAGTTTATGACCCTCATGAGGTCCTGTACTCCAAAATTTTTGTCCAAGATTGTTCAAACTTCATTCAGAGTTTTTGCAAATTCAACATGAAACAGGAGGTTGGGAGACATTGACAAGCATAGAAACCCATAGGCCTCATCACATCTATTGTATCACTTAACCTTTTCTACATCTGTAGATGGTTCAGTTTCCTCACCCATAGTAATCCAATAGAGTCCTTTACCTCTCAAAGTGAGTTATATTTTAGACTTCCATTCTAGATAGTTAAATGGTGTGAGTGGTTCGATGTTTAGATCCATTAGTGCAGATTAGAATGAGACAAATTACAAAATTGAAATAAAAGCAAAAAATAAAAAGCACATAGTACAAGTACCTCTTGAAGTATCAAAAATACCCCCTAAAGTTATAATGCACACACACTAAGTCTTAGACATTGAGCACAACTGAGAATGCATTTATGAGCAATTAGTGTGAGAAAGTATGAGATGGACATCGGGCATGATCGATAATGTGGAGGAAAGGTATAAAGGTTTGAAGAGAGTTTTAAGCTATTACATTATGTGAAAAATAGATGTTACAAAAGTCCTAAAATAATGTCACCAATGTGTAGATCTCAAAAAAAATATGTACTTTTAAAAAAATGACACCCAAAAAAGAGCTACGGATGGAAAGTTATAGCGCTTACTAGTTCTTACTCCCACATATTCCTTGACCCTTTCCAAAATTGGAAATATTTTTTCCACGCTTATGTTTTTTAATCCAAGAATCCAAAAAAAGAAACAACTTTACTCTATTTTTTCATTACCTTTCACTTGAAATTTGACACCTCCTTGAACGTCACATGAGTTTGTGCAGTTGTTTCACTTTGGATTCTTACAACTACATTACTTATAAAAAGTAACAAGTAAAAGCTCTTTGAAAACCTAAATGGGTCTCCTAGTGTAATTCAAGTTCTTCCAACTACTTGACTTATTATTTATAAAGCAAGCAATGAGTAATAAGTAGTCGACCTCCACAAACCTGAATGGGTCTTGCTCAATGTAAATCGAGTTCTTTGAACAACATGACTTATTAATTATAAATCAAGTAATGAGTAATAAGTAGTCGACCTCCACAAACCTGAATGGGTCTTGCTCATTATAAATCGGGTTCTTCGAACAATATGACTTATTACTTATAAAGCAAGTAATGAGTAATAAGTAGTCGACTTCCACAAACCTAAATGGGTCTTGCTCAGTATAAATCAAGTTCTTGGACCTGCACTACTTCAAACTCTTACAACTGCATTACTTAAAAAGTAAATGAGTAATAAGTAGTTACCCTTGGAAAACCCAAATGGGTCTTGCGAGTAAGTCATCGGGGTTGAGAAGCCCGATTACTTATAAGTTGAGTAGTGTTAAAAACTTGATTTATCTTGAACAAATAATGGCTTGTTGAAAACCTGTTTTGGTCTACAGACTCAAGTAATAGCTCACTAAAAACCTGATTTAGTCTATAGACTTAAGTAATAGCTCACTAAAAACTTTATTTGGTCTACAGAGAGTAAATCGGGGTTTGAAGGTCTGATCACTTCATTCGTACAACCATACGCTCAGATGGAATAAGTTGATTTTTTGAAAAATCTATGAAGTTTCTTAAAAAACTAAAAAGAATCCATTTTAGATCTCAAAAAACCCAGAAAATTTATGCAAACAAATTTTTTGTCAAAGGCATTTTGACATGAATTTTGAGGTAGATTAAGAAAATGCCTCCAAGGTCAAAAATGACGGCCAAGATAGAAGAAAAACTAGCAAGGTGAATGCATGGAGGATCTTACTAGGGAGTATAATGCATGAGACTATCAGGATAGCTTTGATACCATGAAAGAATTTGCCAAGATCTCTAAATAGTTTTCATGCAATCAAGTTGAATCCTGTGCAGTAGCATGAGATCTCCAAAAAACACATGATATTTACAATAAACTATAAAATCCAAAATGATGTGATTGAATTCTTCATTAACCTTCCAAAAAAAGAAAAGTGGGGTACATATAAGGAAAATTAGGGCAACATTAGGAAGCCCTTAATTTTCTTAATTAACTAATTAAAATTAAATATAATTAGCCTATGGACCTTTTATAACTAACCTAAGGAAGCTTAAATAACATAAAATGGCCATACGACCATGTAGGCAAAACCCAGTGAGAAAAAACACTACACTAACAAATGTAAGAGGGGGACACTTTTCATGAGGACTTAACCCTCAAGTAAAAATCATTAATGACTTTTGGGCATGGGAAAGGACCCATGCTTGGGGAAACTCTTGTGAGCCAAAAAGTAGTTTTTCTTTGTCTAAAAGGGTCCCATAGTGGTTCGTCTACCTTGGGAGAGTTATAAGAACATGCTATGAGCTCATGTAGAACATATATTTTGTCAAATATTTTTATTTTTTGGGTTTTGGAGTGTGGCTACCAATCTTAGATCAAGGTACTTGGAGTTCCAAGGAGATCTTGAAGAGGCAATTTCATTTTAGAAATTGCAAAGGCATTGATTTGTTGGTTCATTTGCTTGAAGACCAAAGTGAAGACAAATTTCTGCATGTCTTAGGGTTTCCACTTGGATGAACTATTTGAGAGCTTGGAGCTTTAGTTTGGAGGTATTCCCTTGGTAGGAAAAGTCTACTTTTGGGTGTATTTGATAGCTTATATTTTAGCTCTTTTTAGAGCTATTACTTGATGTAAAACTCGCCATATTTTGGGAGTTATTATTTTTATAATATTCAATTTTTTACAGCATTCCATATTCAAAAATAAAATTTATGAAACATTATTTTAAAGATTTGATTACATCATAGTGTTTGGAATATTTTTGTGGATCTACATAATTAATTTCATAATTTTTAGAAGTGTTTTGCATTGTTATTTCTCACTAAACCCTAGTCGCCCAAAGGGGAATAGTGATTTCTAGATTTGGGGTAGAAATTGCAAAAAAAATAAGATTTGGTTCATTCGGTTTTTAGCTAAGTATTTGAGGTTATTTTTGGGATTTTACAGTTTACCCTTTTTGTGTGGTTTTATCCTGAAAATGAACCTTATAATTGACTTCACACATATCATCATAATCATTATTTTATTTCATAGATATATCAAACATACCTACTTCAATTTGAGGAATATATTAAGTAAATTTCTTGTGTGATAGAGGTGGCTTAGAAAGGCTAGATTATAATGCAAGACAATATTGACATGTACATTTGTATGTATCCTCGCAAAGTGACTTCTCATAAAAAATAACACCTCTTTTTGATGACAATATCATTTATGGCTATATTCCACAATCTATATGCCTTTGACACCTATGAATACCCCATCATGCATACATTTGTGACTTTTTGGGTCCAACTTCTTTCTTTTCTCACTTGGAATGTGTGCTCAAGAAATACATCCAAAGACCAAAAAATGAGTAATAGTAAGTTTTTTCTTATGCCATTTTTCATAAGGGTTGACATCTCTTATATCCTTAGTAGGAGCTCTATTAAGAACATGGTTTTCATAGTGTATTATTTCCCCCATAATTTAACATGTGATTTATTTGCTTACAATATACATCTAGTGGTTTTAATGAGAGTTTTGTTCGTTCTTACATCCACACCATTCTACTGAGGTGTGTAATCAATTGTTCTTTGCCATATAATCCCATGATGATAACAAAGGTTTTTAAATTCATTGCTTTCATATTCTCCACCTTTGTAAAATATAATCCATTTAATAAAATGCCCATTTATTTTTTCTATCATTGCTTTGAATTGATTTTTTTTTAACTATAGATTTTTATTTTAAAAGGTAAATTCAACACATTATAGCATTATCATCAATAAAGGTTAATATGTACCTTGCTCCAGATAGATTGTGATGTTTATATAACATAACTCTAATTAATATGTAGATTATCCCAAATGCATTGGGATGTTCATTTAACATAGATCTAAATGAATGAGATCAAGTGGTAGTGTATCTCTCTAGGCCTTTCCTTTGTCAAACTTCTCCCTATGGTGCTTGCCTAGCACACATCCTTCACAAAATCCCTTACAGGAATTGATGGAGGGAATCTCATGTATAGTATTTATGCAACCCATCAATTTTATGCTTTGAAAATTCAAGTTCCCCAATCTCTTGTGCAATAATTGACTCTCCTTGTCAACCTTTGTAATTCATGCAAATGGGTTTTGATTCTTCTTCTCACCAAAATCTATAAACTTGTAAGATTTATCTCTTTTTTACAAGGATCATGTTGTTGTAACTCAAAAGTTATTATGGATATCCTTCAAAACAAACCTATCCATCCAAAACTTAATCTTCTTTCCTCATTGAACAATTTGATAAATAGAAAGCAAAACCATGCCAAGATCGGATACATGGTATACGCCATATATCACACCATTATTCAAAATAATATCTCTATTACTATTAATTTTAGTGGAGGAATCATTAGCTATGATCACCTTCTCAAACTAGGAGAGCTTAAAGAATAAAATAAAGAGGAACTGTTGGACATATGATGAGTACAACATGAATCAAGAATCCATTCACTTTTAGAAGTAGTGTCATGAAGTGCATTGTTAGCAATAAAGGCATTGTTCTCATTTAACTAATATTCATTGTTGTCTTCATTCCTCACATAGCTTGTACATAGCTTGCTTTTAACTCAATTATTTCAATTCAACATCCTTACTTCATCTTCATCTTTCTTCTTTTGGTGGCACTAGAAAGTTTTATGTCTAATTCTTCCTTAATATAAACATCCTCCACGACCTCTTCCTCTTCTTTTAAAAGATAATCCCTTTCTTTGGTCTTATTTGATATGATTTTCTTATTTTTTTGTATCCTCTTCCCCAAGTGTTTCCCCTCCTTTCATGTCTTATAGAATCTTAGTTGTTGGTTTTTATTACATGGGTTAGTTGCTTCTTCATAATTTGTTGTAGCCATGTAAGCTTGTCTTGCTCCATGATCAACATTTTACACAATTCTTTAAAGAAAAATTGAGATTTATCATTGAACATTACTTTGTTGGAGATGAAAGAGAATAAGAAATATTCATATGGAGGTTTTAGATTTTATATCATTCCATTTACAAGATGTTGATTGGTCTTTTAAATATATTTTTTGCATTCTCCTAGTTGGTATTGAATATATTGGATCTTTGCAAGATAATTATCAATTTTTTCAAAATATGATGGATCAAATTTCATCTATTCTTTATCCGCTTTATATACTTGACTTTCATGCTACTTTAAATATTTTTTATAAAGTGTCACACATATCATGATAAATTTATTTATCTAACACATGGAATCTTAGTTCAACCACCATATTCTTAGTTAACATCACTTTGGCTTTGTATAATCAATTTAAGTATTCAGTTAGCTTTACTCATCGTTTGGTGTAGGTTCTAATCCTTACACTATCACCAAAAAACTTCAGTCATCAATGCGAGCTTCATTTCTTGATTGTATGCTCTATAGTCCACACTTGTAATTGACTAAATAGTCATACTCTTATCCATCCCAAACCTATAATTTTTTTAATATTTTGTTTCTAGACTGATTTTATTTTGTGTGAGAAATAGGTTTAGCTTTGGGTGGCCTTTGTGCCTACTTTCATCAAAACTATTCTCCACATTGCCTTCATCTAAAATTTCAAAAACAATCTTCCTTCAACACAACTATAATATCATAGGAAACTTTTTTCTATGATCTCAACTCCTTATGAAATTTCTATAGCTCTTGATCATTGTAGTGGCTCTAACCAATAATCAAATCTTTAGTTTTGATAGCTATAGACATGTAAATTTGGTATTATAAAATTTTACAACATCAAATTTAGCCCACTTTGAAATACTTGGACTTTTCATATATATTTGACTTTTAGGCACACTTTCCATTATCCTTCAACCCACTTTTTGTCTTAGCCAACCCAATTTACCAAATAGACATATTCAAGATCACCCTAGTCTATGTAAGAACCTTATAAAATCATACACAAACTATTTTATAGATTTTTGTTAAAGATATTAATTAAAGACCTAACTAGACAAACTTTTGCATGAAATTAGAATGCTACATATATGCAATAAATGACACAAGGTGATTTAAAACTTGTTAATTTAAAAATATGCTAAAAGGGGAAAGAGCCGAATAAATACAACTTAGTTGGAAAACATGAATGCATGATTATGTATGCCAATGCGAAATTGATTGTGTAATGATGTTGTAAATCAAGAACAAGACTTTGCTTGAACTTGAGACAAAACCAACTGAATTGAATAGGGTTATCCCTTTATATTGTCCAAATAAAGTGATGTTTTCCTATGAGGGTTTTATCTCTAAAATTGATATGGTAGGTTTGCCTTTGCTTGTATATTTTATTTAAATGTGAGGGAGCTCTCGATCATTTTAAAAAACCATTTTATGCCTCTCTCTTCACTTACAACCCTAGTTCAATAGACCATAAATGATAAATGGATAAAATTGAAAAAAGGGGTTAGCAGTTGAATTTGTGATAGACCTCAACACCCCTTGTTTTTCACACTATCTACATACCAATACTATGAAGCAATATCAAACTCCATGTAATTATCTAATGCTACAGTGTTGTGTGTGAAATAATGGTGCAAAGTGTTAAATGTTGGTGTAATCTTGGTGTGATTAAGTGCTTCAACAATTAATCATGACCTTTGAAAGTGTATGCATACTTAGCTCAAGGTTAATTGGATTTTATAGACTCTATATTGGGACAAAAATATGCTTCTCTCTCAATGAACAATTACACGTTATAGTGATTTTCTATGTGTGAGCCTCTTATGTGCAAAATGACTTAAAATTATGGCTATATAATGATCAATTAGGAATTTTTTTACAGGGCTTGCTAAACATGTGGGACAACCCATTAGATGAATCTAAATTTGAGAAAATAATGGTTATTTGGTGGGAGGATGCAACCAACAGAGCTGGACAACACTGAGGAGTGGGATAGTCTGCTATGACCTTAACCTATGGCATGTCTAGGGATATATGTGGCTGACTTGTGGCTTACATATCTATTATATTATCACATCTTTTTGTGTTTTTAGTAAGGTTGGCCTATGGAAAAACCATGGCTAAGTAAAGTATGTATAGGAGGCAGTGGTTAGTATTTGATCATCATATTATGAATTATACTCATATTGCATTATTGTGGAGGTTTCCCCTCGAAGTGGCTCAATTATATTTATCAAGGATTTTGCTCTTATGCCATTTTTTATTATGGATCTACATATTCTACTCATATTTTTGTGATATTATATTATATTGTGTGAACATCTAAATAATTTCATTACAAGTGTATCAAAGCTTCGATTTGGGCAAGGGTCTCCTGCAAGTAGAAGGATTGAAAAAATATAAATTACAATTAAGGAATAATTTAATTTTTTCATCACTATAGTATTGTTCAAAGTGATTTTTTGAAAATAAACAATAAAAAAAAGTCTAAAATAATTTCTACCCTTATGTAAATTAGTAGTCATTGGATTCATCTCACTGAGATGATCACAATTATATAATTTGTTGGTACACTTATTGGGTTAAAAAGTTTGACCTTTGTGCACATTGATAGTCATTAGATTTATCTTACTGAGATTATCACAATAATATAATATGCTAATACACTTTTTTGTGAATGAAACCCTCCATCTTAGGGTTTGTGCATGGTTGGTCATAACACTCATGGATGTGAGAAAGGGAAATAAACTCCAAAAACTCCTCAAAAGGATGATATGGATTCGATCACTTCTGATCCATTTATTTCTGATGTGGTTCACCAACTTTAGTCAGATTTACAAAGCATGGTGTAGAAAGATGATCTTAATGTGGTCAAAGGGGACATCATTGGGGTAAGAGGGGACCTGATTAATTGACACATAACTAAGTAAATGTCTTACAATTCATCCTTCACAAAATAATCCTATACCACTCCAGTTCAATTCTCCCCTTTCAATCAATCACACCTCCAATCCTGGTCTAAAGCAATTATTGCCAAAAGTGAACTTGCATAAGTTTGATTATGAAGACACACTCACTTGGATCAATCAAATAAAGAAATTATGTGATTTACATCAGAATCCATGTGAGAAAAAAGGTGGTCATGGCCTCTCTATATCTTGAACCTAAGCAATTCATTTGGTATAGATGGTTTGTTACTCAAAATATAAAAGGGCCTTTAGGTTTATTCTTCTATATTTTTTTAGGAGTTGCAGATGCACTATCACAATAATGTCTTAAAAAAATACTTGAATCAACTAGCCAAACTATGTCAAATAGGTATTTTGAAGGATTATATCCATCAATTCTAAAATCTCTCCTTACATGTGAATGACATCATTAAAGCTAATTTGACTGATCTATTCTTGGGGGGCTCAAAGATAACATCCAAATGGAGGTTTGCATGTTTAGTCCCAGTTCAATATCTGAAGCCATACCAATGGTATGCATGGTAAAGAAAAAATATCTAGTCAAATGAAGACCTTTTATCAACGTCTATAAATGAAATTTCCTAGCCACATCATTTCCTAAGCCTATAAGATTGACCCCTAAGCAAATTGAAGAGAACTATGTAAAAGGGTTATGTTTTGGTTGTGATAGCAAATGGAGAAAAGGACATAGATATGATGAAAATAAGTTGTTTTACATTTAAGGCACTAATGAGAATGAAGAAGATGATGAGGCCTTAGGTGTAGGTATGGAAGAACCCAAGGATGAATATGAAGATTCTCAACTTGCTATTTTTTGTCATGCACTTTCAAGGATTAGTATTCCTCAAACTCTTAAGTTGGTAGGTTTCTATAAGAAATAGAAGGTGGTTATGTTGATTTACTTTGGGATTAATATAAATTCATCAATAGTAAGTTGGATACTCATTTGAATTATTTCATTTACCCAAATCTAGTACTTCAGGGCATGATTGTAGATGTTGTATAGTCATTTTTTCTAGAAATTCATAGTATTAACCATGCTATGATAGACTACCTATTAGATTCTCTTATGTTTGTTATTCCTATGGGTAGAGCTAACATTATTTTAGGAATGTAATGACTCACCACTTTGGGCACAATTGAGATGAATTTCTAGGGACTGTTCATGTGCTTTCATTCAAAAGGCATGACGTTTGAACTGTGTGGTTTATGGACTAAATCTCCATAATTGGTTAGTTCTCACTAGATGACGAAGATGCTCAAAAAATGTGTTGAAGGTTTTATTGTGCGATTGTTTTCCATATAAGTTCAACCAACCAAGGAATCTACCCATCTTGATTTATAACTGGTGTTGGATTACCATTATATTATTTTTAGTGCCATGCCAAAAGGACTTCCACCAAGTAGAATGCATGATCATGTAATTTGATTACTTCCAAGTAGTATACCATCTAGCATTAGACCCTACATTTATCTTTATGCCCATTAGAGAGAAATTGAAAAGATGGTACAAGAGATGCTAGAGGTATAAATTATTAGACAAGCAAATATTTTTCCCCAGTGGTCATGGTGCATAAAAAGGATGACACTTAGAGGATGTGCCCATATTAAAAAAGAACTTAACAAGTACACCATCAAAGATAAATTTCTTATTCTAGTAATTGATGATTTTATAGATGAATTGCATCACATAGTTTATTTTACAAAATTAGATATTCACTCTGGGTATTATTAGATTTGAATCCATGAAGAGGACACAGCAAAAACAACTTTCTAAACTCATGAAGGCCATTATGAGTTTATGGTCATGCCTTTTGGTCTCACAAATGCACCATCTACATTTTAGAATTCGATGAATACTTTTTTTAGGCCATTTTTGTGAAATTTTTTGTTGGTATTTTTTGATGACATCCTCATTTACAACAAAAATTGGGAAGACCATTTGAAGCATGTGAAACATGTACTTTTGGTTTTGGAATAACATAAAATTTATTTTAAACCTTCTAATGTGCTTTTAGTGTAAAAAGGGTGGAGTACTTGGGTCATATTGTTTCACATGAAGGTGTGAAATTTGATCCTAAAAATATCCAAGTAATAATGGAGTGGCAAGTGCCCAGGACCCTCAAGAACTTTCAAGGACTTATGGGGCTAACAAGTTACTATTGCAGGTTTGTCAAAAATTATGGTAGCATTGTAGTTCCACTCAAATATTTGTTAAATTAAGACTCTTTTTAGTGTATTGAAATAAATATCAAGGCATTCAAATAATTGAAAATGGCTATGTGCACCAGGATACATCATGATAAATATGTATCCTTGATTTTTCTAAAACTTTTGTTATTGAACATGATGCGTCAGGATACATCATGAGGGTTCTACTCATGCAAGAAGGCATGCCACTTACATTTGAGAGTCATCAATTGAAGGGAAAAAATAGGCTCATGCCAATCTATGAGAAAGATATGATGGCTATTATGCATGTAGTCAAGCAATTGAGACTTTATTTAATGGGTTGATACTTTCAGGTAAATATTATTCATGATATCCTCAAATATTTTTTGGAACAATGATTGTCATCAGAAGAAAAACATAAATGGGTGACTAAAATGTTAGGATGTGATTTTTAAATAGTATATAATAAAGGAAAGGAGAATGTATTAGTAGATGCATTATCAAGGTGGGATGAATCAGTTGAGGCATTATTGTGTGTAATGACCATTTCACAAGTAGATTGGCTAAAGGAAGTAAAATAAGAATGGGAGAATGACAGAAATACCCAGGATTTAGTTTAGAATCTTTAGCTTGGTTCTGGGGGGCCTAAAATTTTTTCATGGAAGGTGAACTCGTCATGGTACAAAGATCGATTATACATATGTAAGCATTCTCTCCTCAAATATAAAATCCTTTAGGAACTTTATGCATCTGCAATAGGACGTCATTTAGTTTTTTTTTAAACATATCATAAAATCAAGAAAGATTTATTTTGGGAAGGACTCAAGGGGAATACCTATAAATATGTGGTTGAATGTATGGTATGTCAACAGATTAAAGCTGAAACCATTAAGACCCTAGGTCTTTTTCAACCTTTATCCATCCCTAGCCAAAGGTGGGAGGAAGTTTCCATTTATTTCATTATTAGGTTACCATGGTTTGAGGGTAAAAATGTTATCATGGTAATTATGGATTGACTCACCAAGTGTGCTCATTTTATTCCTTATCACAACCATTGTATTTAGTACAGTAACTTCTACTTTTCTCAATATTATTCAAAAAATTGCATTGTAATCCAAAGATCGTTGTAAGTGATCAAGATCTCATAATTACTAGTAAATTTTGGTCTAAATTCTTTGTATATTTGGGCACATAGTTGGCTCATAGCTCATCCTATCATCCTCAATATGATGGATAAATAAAGGTATTCAATAAATGTCAAGAAGGGTATCTTTGTTGTTTTATTTCTAACAAACATGACAAATGGGTTCATTGGCTACCACTTGCCAAATGGTGGCATAACAATTCTTTTCACACTTCTTCCAAAATATCTCCATCTATGGTATTATATGGGTATTGAACCCCCCATCCATCACTTCATCCTTCAATTTGTATCCCAAGGTTCAAGTTGTTTAGGAACACATTCACCATCAACAAGATATACTCGTTAGTTTGTAAGAGAATTTAGCAATGACACACAATAGAATGAAGCAACAAGTGGATCAACACCGTAGTGAGTGACATTTTGACATAGGTGATTGAGTCTTTATGCATTTGTATCCATATAAGCAGATGTCTTTACCCCCTATGTATTATGGCCCTTATCAAATCTTAAAAAAAATAGTTATGTGGCTTCCAAGCTAGAATTTCACCTATCCACTCATATACATCTAGTATTCCATGTCTCTTGTCTGAAGAAAGTAATTAGACATAGAGTTTATACTCATACTGGGTTACCTAAATTGGATGAAGAAGGCTAAGTCATTATGGATCCTGAAGAGATCCTTTACACATGCAATGAGAAATTGTAGAATAGAGTGATTAAGGAGTATTTTATCAAATTGAAGAATCTTTTTTTTAAATATACAACATGGGAGGATGAATCATTCTTGCAGCGACATCTTGGTTTGATTCAAAATTGAGGACAATGTTATTCTAAAGAGGAGGGACATGTTATGACCTTAACCTATGATATGTCTAGGGATATGTGTGGCCGACTTGTGGCTTACATACCTCTTATACTATTGCTTCTCTCTATGTTCTTAATAAGGTTAGCCTATGGAATACCATGGCTAAGTGAATTATATATAAGAGGTAGTGGTTAATACTTACTCATCATATTGTGAATTATGGAGTATATATAGGAAGTAGTGGTTAGTATTTGATCATCCTATTGTGAATTTTTCTCTTATTGTATTGTTATGTAGGTTACCGCCTTGAAGTGGCTCAACTATATCTATCAAGCATTCTGATCTTTTATTAATTATTGTTGTGGATATATGTTCTGCTCTTTTTTCTATGATATAATATTCTATTGTGTGAACATATAAATAGTTTCATTACATTAGTGTGATCTTGCTTAAGGAGCAAAGACATTTGAGCTAGGAGTATGGATCAGTTCAGGGATAAGCTTGAGTTATTTGAATGAGGAATAGGGGCATTTTGAGATCATTAGTTGTTGTAGGAAGGGCAGTCGAAAGATCGTGGAATGAAGCATGAGCTAAGTGTGTATAAGGAGTGGTCACAAGTACATTATTTTAGATTAAATGTTAATTTATGTGCCTATATTTGCCCCCATTTCATTCTACTAATGCAATACAGTGAAAGTCTTAGAGTATAATGAAAAATGTGCACCTGAAGTTACCTATGAATAACAATAGTGAATTTAGGCCACAATATTGAACTATGTTTCATGTAGAACCTAAAATAAAACATGTACAAAACTAGTTCTTATTTAAGATAGAAAATAAGATGTAAAGATAATAAAACTTATAGATCTAATAACAATGATAAAATACACCTAATTGGGTGTACAAGTATTATTGTGTTTTCTAGTACAAAAACTAGTGACTGGAGAGGGTAAGACCATTGGATATTTCTTCTTCGTTGATGAACTTGGATAGGATTGTGCATTCCCCAATCCTTATTGATAGGTGAGTGTGTTTAAAAACTTGAGGTGTTCTTGATTCCATCATTACATACCCAAAGTGGTGAGGTAGAGTAGCTCAAAATCCTTGTGTGAATCCTAATAGATTATTTTGGTGTAGAAAATTGGTGCAAAAAGATAATCCAACCATTATATATGGAATGTGGTTCATTTTTGGTGTAAAAATGGTGAAAAAGAGAGTACGATATGAGTCTAGTGTATGCAACATAGAGAATGACAAGTATTTCTACTCCATCTACAAAACTGGTGTAAAAATGAGTAAGCAGATGGTCATGTGCCACACACATGCCCCCAATATAATATTAGGGTGTATATGTATTTTGAAACTAATTAATATCATGTGATTTTTTGAGCAAAATATTTTTGCGAAACCCTATAACACATGTCATACATGATGCCCCCAAACGAAGAAAAATCCGAAACAAATACAAGCACTCATCTGAAATTATTTTTTTATACATATTGCAAATTATCCTATATTGAATGTGATTCTAAGAATTTCTAAAAATTATTATTTTCTGCCTGTTGGGACAACAATGCATTGTTCTATACATGGTTGGCATACAGCCTTTTCCAAATGAAGCATTATTGTCTAAAACTACTTTTTAGGTATGGACTATGATCAATTGTGTAAACCTAAAAAAATTGTCTACATACTATACCATTGGATCTCATTATATAAGACAAGATATTGTGTATGCCTCCTCTTTTGAGATGAGTTACGATGCATTAACTTAGCTCAAAAGAAAAAACTATGTGAGAGATGTTAAAAAAATTGTAAATCTAAGTAGTAATGATAACATGGAGGATCTTGACATCATCATATAGAAACATAGCTATATCTTTATATATGATACACATGGAAACAAGCATACAAAGTGACATTTTCAAGATAGATGTTATGTATATGAAACATGTAGTGATAAATTGATCAAAACTTAGTACTAAAAGCTGAATAAAACTACTCAGGGAGGGATGCATGATATTGATCATGGCAGTGGGAAATGTGGAAGATACATGATGTCCATCACAGACATGCATGACTACGTAATTTTGATCAACATTAACAACTTGTAATACCAATATATTCATTAACTCAGGTATCCAATAATCTATCAATTGAGAGTAAGTGAGTTAATAAAGTGCATAATATAATGTAGTGAAGTATGATCAATAGGGATAGTCATAAAATGATAAAACATATGTAAGAGGATTCCCCCAATAAACTTGATGTGATATAGACAAGATGTAGAGAGCTTGTAACTAGTTTGAATCTATAAAAGTAAAGCTTGTGTTCATTGGGATAAGTCCACTAAAATTGAACAAGAGTATAGTGCTTTACTATCTGGGTTATAATGGTTTCATCTATGTTTGGGTATTATACAATTAAATGACCTACAAATGTGTTTGTAAATGGTAACCTATATGTTTTACATTCATTCATGTACACTTGTGAAACTTATTTTATATAAACTATATATATAAAAAAATACTGAGTATATTAAGCACAAATTAACTGATGCAAATAAACTACACAAATCTTGCATAGGCCTTGATTTTTAGAATTTTATAGATTTTTTTTGGGTAATTTCGAATACATGAAAACATGAGAAAGAACATACTAACAAATGACACCTTTAAGAGCTTTACCATCAATATGTATTGTATCTAGCATATGAAAGATGCCATGTAATGAATGGCAAGAATCATGGCATTGTGAAGTATTTGGGCATGTAAAACCAACTATCCCATATTGTGGTATTGATTATTCTGATTTATCTTGTGCAATATGTACTAGATCATTTTCCTCTACTATTATTCCATTACATGTATTTTTTTTGTATACTAGCTAAAGACATGCCTTTTGTTTGTTGCTCTTGCTTTAAATAAATTCCATGTTCCCTTAAAACTATAATCATGGAACTTTAACAAAATGTGATATGGTTATGATATTTATATTTATTTTGGTTTTGATTTAAACATAATTTATATGCTAAATAACTGAACACTTAGGAAACATTCCCAGAGAATGAATATACAAACAAATAATAATTCTCATTATATATTAAATCATTCAAATGATTACAAATATATAGGAAATTAGTTTTGTATATTCAGGATGGTGAGATCCCTACAATCTCTCAACTAAACAATCTCCCAACTAACCAACTGACTATATACGAATATATTGTTATTGCAATATATTTTAGTAACCACCAAACATTAATAAAACTAACCCCACATATTATTGTTATTATGCATAACAATAATATACCACACAAATAACTATTAATGTATTATTGTTTATCTAACAATAATTATGTTATTATAAATTAATAATGTGAACATACCTCAACATTCACCCCCTTGTGAATATTATTAACCCCTAGCATACACTCCCTTAATGTGAACATGGGGAAAACATATATCTCATTTCTGCACCTATACTCATGATTCAATGAATTTCAAAGGAAAATTACAAACCTTACAAATGGTTTTACAAATGGCTGACCAACAACCAAAATGGGATGGTTTTCAAGTGGCTAACCAACAAACATAAACAAATGGTTTTACAAGTGGCTTATCACAAACCACATCATGATGTGCAATATAGCTACTAGCTCTCATCACTGTCACATTTTTAGAGAAGTTACATAGGAATTTACAATTTACTTATGACAAATGTGAATAGGCATACATCATCTATTATTATTCACACAAAACTAAAATGAAACACATAACTTAAAAACAAATACACCACTAAAGTAGAAGTGGCCTCATCGCTAGTGGCTAATGGGAGGCATTAGAAATTCTCCTACCTCTATTTCCTCTATCATCCAATAGATGAAGCTGCTTATTCAACATTTGTGTTGATGAAGCTCGATTGAGGAGAAACCCCTCCCATAATCTAGATGTCGTGTACAAGCGATAATGCACCCATTTACAATTTTATTTTTGAAAAGTTTACTTTTGACAATGATGACCTTCTAAATAGACTTGACATTTTAAATACTTTTAACAAATAAAGACACAATGACTCAAATACTCATACATACATATTTTATGAAATCCAATTAGACTCATTGACTCTTAATGACTTTTTAATAATGATACTAAAGAACTAATGAGACATTTTGTTTTTGTGATACACAACCAACAATGGCTTTATAAATACTAGGACTCACTGATACACTCAAAATAGACTCATATGATATAATTAATGTCTTTTGAATTATAAATTTAAGAATACCAATATATCAAATTACCTAAGACATATGAGATACAAACAATTACTATATAAACTATTAAAACCTTCATATAACTTAACCAACTATAAACTAACAATTGGACCATACCACAAATGAACATGAAATGAATAAACTAATTAAAGATTCTACAAATTAATTACTAAAAAAATACATACTATTTTGACAAAGATTTCCAAAGACAATGACTTACAATGTAACAAACTTGTATTTAGGTGTTACCTCCTGAGATAACTGTTGGCCGATGAAATTGGAATGGAGAACATACTAGGACAGATGGACTAGCTCGATCCATTGAAAGGTAAAAAATGAGGGTCGATGGATCAATAAAAAGTGTGATTGATGTAATACACTTATATAGGTATATTGTGTTATGCCTCTTTGGTTTGTAGATCGATCACCTATCGTATAGAGAAGTTATCATGTGAAAAGAAGTTTACAGACTGTTGAAAAATGGATAATACATATTACCTTGAGAAACATTGAGAATTTCAAGCTACATACCGATTTAAAAGTCTCTAACATAGACCATCATCAAGAAAATTCATCTATAAGTGCATGACTAAAGGTAGATGAATATATGGCTTCTAAATATCATTTCAATTCACATCACCATTGATATGTGTGATGATACAATAACTGATTTGAAGCGGTCTTTTTGTAATGCATAGGTATGCACAAAATGCAAATAATGGATCAGATTCAAACATCCACTTTGTAAATTGATGTAGGCATAGTTCAATGAATGTATGAGGCAAAATTTCAATGTTATCGCTTCCAAAATTGGTTATCCTCTTGACACTTATCACATATTCTAATGAAAATGCCTAAAAACCATGATCCATAATAGAAAAATATGCAGGTTAATCTATTTTATAAAACAAAAATTATAAAACCAATATTGCAGACATAATATGGGATAATAGAAAATGATAGTTGTCCCTTTGAACTACCTATACTTCCATCAGAAGATCCCTGCTTTGATACTAGATATTGATTCTAGTTTTGATTTAAACATAATTTATATGCTAAATAACAAAACACTTAGTAAACATTCTTAGACAATGAATATACAAATAAATAATAAATTTCACTATATATTAAATCATTCAGATGATTACAAATATCTATGAAATGAGATTCCTATATTTGGTATGGTGAGATCCCTACAATCTCTTAGCTAAACAATCTCCTGACTAACCAACTGACTATATATAAATATATTGTTATTACAATATATTCAAGTAATTACCAAACACTATTAAAATTAATTTTGTATATTATTGTTATTATGCATAATAATAGTATGCCACACAAATAACTATTAACATATTATGGTTTATCTAACAATAATTACATTATTACAAATTAATAATGTGAACACACCTCAATAATTTACCTATTTTTTCCCACAATGCTTTCATCCATGATCTTCCTAATTCAACATAATATTAGGCCAAACTAAGACATACATAAAATACCACCGTACATGTTTTTAGACCAATTGTGAAAGGCAACTAAATGGATTTGATAAATAATTTAGATATAATAGGCTTACTCTAGTGTTCCTTATCATATCAAATAAATTCTAATAGTGTCGATCTACAAACATTCATTTCAATAGTTTCGTGATCACAACATTGGTACTTTGCTTGCCATATATGAGAGGGTTAAGACTCAAAGGCTCTAGAAATGATGAGCACTTTTGAGTTGACTCCTTTGAAACCACACTTGTAACATTGGATTTTTATAGGCATCTCTTTTTTTGAACATCTTTTATTAGAAACCCTTTCTTAAATATACCTTTTTGCTTAGGTTGAACTTATTTTTGAAACTATTTTTCTTTCTCTTTTTGTAACATTATCTATGTGATACATTCATTTTGTAATTGTTCCTTTTCATCTTGATATTTTTTTACTCTTGCTTTCTCTAATTTTTCCTTTTTTTTTTTCTTTTCTTGCTCTAAACTATCCTTTGGTATACTTGTTGTCTTTGTTCTTTTTGTATTGATTTTGATTTTTCCACTTATTCTAATTGCACTTGTTCCACTATGGGTTGCTTGATTGATGTATGTGTTATATGTTTACCACTATATACTTTGTATTTTCTTCTCTAAATTTAAACAACTCTATGTATGATGCCCATGCATTCTATGATATGCACAATAGTATTTTGACCTCCTTAGAGGATGTATAGGAGGAAGTTTGATCAACTAATTTCTAAACATTTCTGTTAAAATCACACTTTAACTCTTATTAGCTTTTTACATACTTTTTAAATCACTTGTTGTAGCTTCCCATTTTGACATGAAGTCTTATTAGTGACAACATTGCTATATGAAAATGAAAATACATGATTAACATTAACATACTTTGGATTCTTTGCATATGTGATTTGATTTTACCATGATGTAAATATTTAAATTAAATATTGATTTTGATTTTGCAACTCTTCTATTAACTCGCTCATAATGATGATTTGATCCTTGAGGGCTTCACAAGCACAAACCTTAGGTACTTTGGATTGAATATGCAAAGAAACATCATAAATATGAGATGTGGGAGGTGGATGGGATTGAGGAAGGGCATGGTGATTACCTTCATTTGGACCTATGGGATGGGTCACCTTACCCGTTAGAACAATGATAGCATGGACCTACTTAGAGGAAAAATAACTATCACCATCTTAAGGGTTTGGAGGAGGAAGATATTATTTTTTATCCATTTTAAATTTTCCAAATACTAAAATGATAACAAGAGGAGAGAGACAAGCTAATGTTAAAAAATATTCCAACATGATAAAAAAAGTCAAAGTTTAATTTTAAACCCTAGGAAGATGAAATTTTGGAAGGAAATGTTGACCAAATTTCACCTCAATATAATTTATTCAACCATTTTCATGGAGAGCTGAATAACATTTGCAAGAACAGGTCATTTTAGAGGTTCAAAATTGCAAGTGAAGGAGGCTAAAGTGTTTTGGCTCCATTGTAGTGTATGTCGGGTTCTCCACAAGTCAAGTCTTGGCCCCTCATAAACCTAAATTACATTATCAAGACCAAGTCGGTTTCTTTGAATGACTTGACTTATAAAAATTTCATGAGTAGAAGTATTTCGAGTTTACAAACCTGAATTACTCCTTCTAATGCTTTGTGGGTTTTCAATGATGCATGACTTCGGGTTTTCGAACACGCTTTGCTTATGACTTTTATAAGTAGCTAGCAATGAGAGGTCTGAAGTGAGTAAGTAATAGGGCTTAGAAAACCTGAAATGGTCTTGATAATGCCTCTCAAAAGTGGGCCTTTGGAACTTTTCCAAAGGGCCTTTCTTGCCTTGTTCCCCCCAAGTGTTCCTTTGAAAAGTTTCGAAGGGCACTTTTCTTTCTAAGTGACCCTTTGAAAAAGTTCCAAAGGGCACTTTTCTTCCCAAGTGTCCCTTAAAACTTTTTCTAAGGGCACTTTTCCTTCTAAGTGATCCTTTAGAAAAGTTTTGAAGGGCACTTTTCTTCCCAAGTGTCCCTTCAGCCTTTCTCGAAGGGTACTTTGCCTTCTAAGTAACCCTTTGAAAAAGTTTTGAAGGGCACTTTTCTTCCCAAGTGTCCCTTTAGACTTTTTCGAAGGGCACTTTATCTTTGGAAATGCCCTTCAAAAAAGTTTCAAAGGGCCATTTGCTTTAGAAATGCCCTTCAAATTTTTTTGAAGGGACCCTATACCTTCCCCAAGTGTCGTTCGGGAAAAGTTCCCGAAGGAACTAGCCGTTGCCTTTCGGGCAAAATCCCTGAAAGAATTCCTTTAGAGAAATTATCTGAAGGAATTACTTCAAGAAAATTTCCCAAAAAAATAAACTTGACCCAATGGGTCCCCATGACGTGCTATAGGATATCAAGCTTAATATAGCCAACTAGCCATGGGGTTTCAAAAATATGACATGCCGTAGGATGTCAAATTCATGCCTAAAGTCTTCAAGCAAGGAGTAAAGCCATTCAAAGAACCTGCTAGGGTCTTAAGCAAAGCAAAATTGGGTTTTCAAGAGAGCTTTGCTTATGAATTTTATAAGCTAAAGCAATCAAAAAAATTGAAAGGGTAGAGATAGTGCAAATCGGGTTTTCAAACAAGCTTTACTTATGAATTTTACAAGTAGAATCAATCAAAGAACCCGAGGAAGCAAGTAAGAAGTAAAGTCACTTGGAAAACCCAAATGGGTCTGCAATGCAAAATGTGGGAGGTTTTAGGAAGAATATAAGGTTCACATCAATGATTCAAACCATTTTTTATGGAGGGTCATCTCACCATTGATTTTGCAGTGATCATGGTCATTTCAAGATGGTGAATCAAAGAGAAGGACAAACTCCAACTGAATGAGAGAACAACTAGAATCAGTTTCACCAGGATGGCGACTACAAACCATTTTGGAGGCTTCTATTTTAGTGCCCAAGAGCTCTCTCTTCTATCCCTCTTTTACTATAAATATGACCCTTGGGCTCTTGTTTTATCATCTAAAGATAGTATGATGAAGCCCTGCTAGAATGTTTTGCCATTTTCTTGCCTTTGAGCAAAGAAGCATAAGTCTATTTTCTTTCTAAGTTATAGACATTTTCCTGGGCATGCAAGAGACACAGAGTGATATCAAGTGATGTTTTATCCTTATATTATTTGTCCATCATGTTTTTGAGCAAAGAGTTGATCCAACAGGTCATGTAGAGTGTATTCTAATTGTATGAAAATTTGCACATGTGTAACCTTTTTTCTAGACTATACAGGTTATCTTTTCCAGTTATTTACCTTATGTGATCTCATTCATTTTGTGTCTACATTGAAATACTTATGTTGGAATCTTTTAGAGCTTGAGTTATAGATTATATTCTTCTGTATTGTGCATAAGTATAGGGCATACATGTGGATACTAATTCTTGGTGTATCACCATCTTAGACTAGGCTTTTAATTTATGCAAACTTCAGACTCTTTTCACTCATAAAAATTGGTTCAACAATTTTATTGCACAAAAAGCTAATATAGGGAGCTACCCCTTTCAGCCTAGAGGTTTATTTCCACTTATAGGCACACCCATAGGCCTAGAAATGTCCCAACGTTACCCAAATCTAGAGGAGGCCTGAACAACCTCTTCTAGGGTGCAATATTTGGAGACATTAGGAAACCCTAGGGACAAGACTAAGGCTTATAATATTTGATAAATAAAATGGGTTCACCAATATGTTTTATCAAATTTTGGTAAAGAGATGAATTAATTATCTAATTAGACAAACTTATGCGTAAAATTAGAATACTAAAAATATGCAGTAAATGACATAAAATGATTTGGAACTTGTTAAATTTGAGAAGATGTTAAAAGGGGTGAGAGCCAAATAAATACAACTTAGTAGGAAAACAAGAATGTAGGACTGTGTATGCCACTTTGAAATTGACCATGTGACTATGTATTGACAATATAAATCAAGAACAAGGCTTTGCTTGGACTTGGGACATTATCGATAGAATTGAATAGGGTTGACCTGTTATGTTGTCTAAATGTACTTGTGTCGTGTGAGTGTTTTTCTCTCTAAAACTTATATGGTAGGTTCACCTTCACATGTGTATTTTGTTTGAATATGCAATAACTCTTGTTCCTTCTTAAAAAACCACTGTATGCCTTTCTCTTCACTTGTAACCCTAGTTCAATAGACCACAAATGATAAGCAGATAAAATAAAAAAGGGGTTAGTGGTTGAAGTTGTGTTAGATCTCAATACCCCATGTGTTGAGCATTGCCTACATACCATTTCTTTGAAGATGGATCAAACTCCATGTAGTTTTTCCATGCTACAATTGTGTGTGTGAAAGACTAATGTAAAATGGTAAATGTTGGTGTAATCTTAGCATGATTAAGTGCTTCAACAATGACTTGTGACATTTGAAAGTGTATTTAGATTTAGCTTAGGGTTACTCGAGTTATATGAAATATGTACTGGAAAAAAATAGATGTTTTTATCTTAATGGGAAATTAGATGTTATAGTGATTTTCCATGTGTGAGCCTCTTATGTGCAAAACAACTTAAAATTATGGTTTTATAGTGATCAATTAATAATTCCTTCATATGGGACTTGCTAAATATGTGGGAAGATCAATTACATGAATTTGAATTTGTGCAACCATTATTTGGAGAGAAGACATGTGTTACAACATTCTTGGTTAAAACTAAAATTTACCATGCATTTTTTTTACTTGGTTCCATTACTAATTATGCATAATTAACCCAACATTGATTAGTTTAATATTTATCCAATAATCAAGATGTTGTTTAAACTATTGAGTAAGGGTAGTACATATAATTCAAACACTAAATCCATTGAATCAGATATTGAGTATACATCATACCACATAGAGCATAAACAACATTATACATACAAGAGCCATAAAACTTTCTCTATTGTATAACACTTCAAGATACTGAATTCTAAAGTTTAGTACTAAAAAATCAACATCAACTAATACGATAAGGCTTACTACCATACTATGTAAATATTCACAACCTATGATGTATAATACAAAGATACATCATAATACTATGTTGATTTAAGCCACAATCGAATGGTACAATATGTTATTACAATAAAAATACAATATTTTCTATGAGTAATCACCTCTTGGCTAACCATGAGTAAATCACTGTTGATGATTTTGAATAGCTATAAAGAGGGAGGGCATCATCTAAATATTTTAACTCCAACCACATACCAATGGTCTCTCACACACCTCCCCACTAAGAGTGGTCATTCCCTTCACGAAGGAGTAGATATCAATGTTACAGACATCAAGAACCAACCAAGAACAATGTGCAAATACTATCACCATTACATGCATCAATCATACAAACCATGGATATACCTATATATGATATAAATTAAATCAAATATGTAAACCAAAAATTATAGTGGACATGACAATGTATACAAGCATAACATTAATTTGGCCAAACATTTTATAAAATTTGTAAATTACAACAAAATCTGGGTCCATGTCCACATGTGCAATTAATCTCTATTATAACTGATTCTCAATATTTCCCTTCCCATTTGAATGATGATGAGTGGCCTACAATATACATCTTGCCTATCATTCATCAATGTTTAGGCAAGAAGGGGGTTCACAACTTAATATGTAGTCAAAATAAAATACACAATCTAATAGACTTAAAATAAACAATATTCACAATGACCATATGCTTTGAGAAAAATATATGCCTTCTACCATTTATAATAACCATTTTATAATCCAAGACATTTAAAAATGTTTAATCATACAATTGGAAGGACCATGATCTCAAAATGCCATTTATGCATAGTTTACCAGTATGAATAACATAATTGATATGGATATGGTTACTACTAATAACAAAGCAGTCAAATCCACTTACTCATTTTTTGGGGTAGTAGAGATAACTATATATGTAAAAATAACAACTTCTATGAGGTGACTACCATTCTTACACCATTAACCCAATTTAATCTATTGTCATAACCTTCTTCTGCTCTAGGCATGTGGGTAGTCATGCCAACTACCTACAAGCTCATAGTATTTATTTTAAGTTTAATTTTAATAACCCACCTATATAAACCTAGGGATGAGATCCAACTCTCATATGTAGGTCTATAGACATAAATGATTCAATATAGTTTACATTGTATTACACTACTCAATAAGTTACCACATGCCAAATTAACTAGATAATTCATTTTTTGTTATACACAAGAGGTACATGTGGGTTAAATGCAAATACATTCATACATATTTTATTCCACTCTTAATCCTTTATAGAAACTACAATCTCTATGGCTGGTGTGATCTACTGGTTTAAATGTATAAAAGTAACATCCATACAATTACCCTGGTGTAGGGTATAACTTGCTAAATAAATATCATATATGTTTCCATCCCATTCATCCTTTTCAAACATCTCTTATTAATAAAGTGTTCTTATTGGTATCCAAATGGAAAAATCCATTTATAACTTTTCCACGGTAATAAAAATATCAAAAACAAAGGACAAAACAACATGTTGCCTCCAAAAAGTGTCAAATCCACCAATATAAAGCATTTAACCACAAAAATTGATGTTACCATCAAAAACATACAACCACTAATCAAAGTTAAGCTAAGATGAAGTATACAACCAATAATGAGCCACAAAATAGATGTTGCAATCACAAACATACATCCACTAATCATATTCATACTAAGATGAAGTATACAACCACTATTTAGTGTCAAGCCATTTAAAATAAAACCCACAGCTATCAATTAGTGTTAAAACCACTAAATGAAGTGTACAACCTTTAATCAAGATTATAAACCACTAAAATGTAACATGCAACCACTAAAAAATAATATCATGTTTACCAAAAAAGGTATAAACAACCAAATTACACAATGAAGTATACAACCATAGTATAGTACCAAATTTTACAAAACAAAAGTGCCAACAACATTCTTTGGTTTGCATACGCTCGAATAAATAAACTAGATGAAATCGTTGATGTTTGAGCTTCACTAATATGACATGTAACATTAAGTAAGAGGGCATGTTATTGTAATGCCCAATAATGTGAAAGGCTTAGGCATTTTCTTTATCACATTAACATATGTGAAGTTACAACCACTACCAAAGGAAAAGATTATTTTTTTCCAAGTTAAAGCTAGATAAAAATGTTAAAAAGTGACATTCCTAACTTTCATATTTCATATTTCCTTATACTTCCATGTCCCTGTAAACCATAGTACAATATTCATTTAATAAAACAATGAGGATTTCATACCCTTAAAATATAACATTTGTTACATACCTATGAAATAAGGGAAACACAACTTCTTTCTAGATACATCATCCACTATCAACCCTTATTTCTTCCTATTTTCTTCCACCATATTTTCTCTTCATTTTTTGTCTATCTTTCCCCATTTTATTTAATATTTTCAATCCCCTCTTCAGATCAATCTCCACCAAACTTCTTCCCTCTGTGTAAGTCATTAATCTCTCCCATATTCCTACAAGATTGTGGTTCATGTGTTGCCTTCACAACTTAACACTCATTTATCTAGGGTTGGCTACGTGATAAAAATATTCATGCATTCACCAATGAATAAGTTCATAATGAGCTCAATGCCTATTCATGTAAGCCCTATTTTCTTTTAGGGTATTCCAAAAAAAAAAACACATTCTTAACAACTAATCATTGATTTCAAAATTTACATGTTTTATCCCCATTGACTTATAGGAATAAACCTTAAATCATTATGTCATATTTTATTTTTAAATATTTTCACTTTTGCCTTGTTGAACCAATAGTCCCAAAGTAAAGGGTCATATAATGCATGTTGTTTGTGAAGTATATATACCAAGCCACTAGTAACCAAGCTTCATGTTAACTATGAAATTCTAATTATGCCTAAAAGCATTCCCAAGAAACATATGACCATGGAAAAGATAGAAGGTTATGATCAGACACCACTATAAGGATAAGTATATGCAACCAAACTATAATGCAAAAAATCATCTAAAATTTGTGCAGCCAACACAAACACATTTTAAAAGATAGGGAAACATCATTCATCATAATTTAAAACATTTTAAAACCAAACCCTATGAAGCTATGTGAGTGTGTAATTGTTCCCATTTTTGCTCTTTTTACCCCTAACGTCCATGATCTACCACCATCTCCCCTATGATGCCCTCCCTCAGTTTTATATTGTGAGGGAAAATACACATTATCCTACATCCATATCAGTCAAATAAAAGGTAATTAGTCTGTTAGTAATCATAAATTCTACCAAAATAATTTAAAATACTAACATAAAGTAGTATACCAAATAAACTATTATTTATATCCAAAAATCTAGATTTTATCAATTTGACATGCATTTTTTGTATCATTAAAAATGTTGTTTAATCAAGATTAAAAATGTTAGACATCATCATTTAGACTAATCATAACATCAATGAAATTAACATTTTCATAATCTCTAAAAAATAAAACAAAATAGTAGAGCGGGATGTAATAACCTTCCCTTCTTAAAAAAGTCATCGTCCTGATGACGTTATAAAATAATTATACATTAATATTATAAGTTCAACATATTCAATTAAGCAAATGAGGAAATAGTCTATGGAACTCTTCATAATCCTCCCGAGTAGCATTATCTTTAGAATTTTCATCCCAATAGACCTTGTATTGATCCACTTCTCTATTATGCAAGTTGAGCTTGTGTGTTTCAATTATTCAGAGATGTTCTATTATTACCACTCCTGGATCCAAAACCTGTAAAGCATTCCAATCAAGTATATGTGAAGGATCAACTACATATTTATTCAAATACGACACATAAAAACATTATGAATATGAGTAAGTGATGGTGGCAAATCAAGTTTGTAAGCAACAAGATTAATCACTTACAAAACTTCGAACAATCCTACATATCTAGGTGCTAATTTGGCTGATTTTCCAAATTGATTGAGGTATTTTGAGGTTTAACATGCCAAAAAACTTTATCTCCAATTGAGAACTACCTTGTTATTATTTCTACCTATCTTTGGCTTCATCCAACCTTTTTTTTAATCAACCTCACTCATTCTTCCATTTCAATAAGCATTTTAGGTCACAAAACCACTCTATCTTCTATATGTCCCAATTGATAGGTGTTCTACATTTTCTACCATATAAAGCCTCCAATCATTTTATATCATATAAAGCTTCAAAAGGTGCCATTTTTAAGGCTGTATAGAAAGATTATTATATGCACATTCAACTAGTGGAAGGTATTCTTCCTATTTTTATTGTTGGTCCATGCAACAAATTCTCAAAAGATCCTCTAAAACTTGATTTAATCTTTTTGTTTGCCCATGTATTTCAGGATGACAACTGTGCTAAAATTAAGTTGGTTTCAAAGGTTGCATTAAAAGTTTGACAAAATATCAGGGTCATACAAGGGTCTATATCATAAATGGTTTTCTCAAGAATTCCATGCAACCTGTAAATTTCTTGTACAAAACAATTTATCAGAACTAGTGCATCATCTATCGAATTGTCTAGTATAAAATTTACCATCATGGTTAGTTTATCAACTACTACCAATATCATATCATGTTTATTTCTTGAGATGGGTATTCTTTTGACAAATTCCATACTAATGACTTTTCACTTCCATTTATGTAGTTGATGTCAAAGTCACAATCCAATAAGAATCAAGTCATCACCTTTATTAAACATTCAAATTCAACTATTAGAAGATATACTTGAGCTTAAAATTGCCAGCCTTGAGTTTAAATGGTTTTCCCAATAGTAATGCCTCTAGAGCTACAAAACATGCACTATGTTAAGCAATTGCAAATCATGTGGAGCATAATTATTTTCATAAGGCTTTAGTTTTATTGATTCATAAGTTACTACTAAGTTTTCTTTTAATAATACTTTGCCTAGACCATCCTCAAAAGCATCTATTACCATAATAAAATGGCCATTTGGATCAAGAATGCATAACACTGGTGTAGATGTAAGCCTCTTTTTTAGGATTTGAAAGGATTATTCATGTTTATCATTCCACAAGAACCATTTCTCTTTCTATTGCAAATATGTGATGGGGTTAGATATCTTGGAAAAACTAGATTTAAATTTCCTATAATACCCTGGTAAACCCATAAAACTACGTACCTCATAAACATTTTTAAGTGCTAACCATTCTAAGATGGATTTTATATTTTATGAATCCACATATTTCCCTTTGAATAAAATGATATGCCCTAGATATTACACCTTCTTCTGAAATAAATCACACTTAGACAATTTTCCATAGAGATTTTGCTTTTATAAGCATTGCAAAACCAACCCAAGTGTCATAAATACTCTTATTTGTCCTTTAAATATATCAAAATATCTTATAAGATGATAGACAAAAACTTATCTAAGTAACATATAAACACAATGTTAATGAAATTCATGAATGCAGTAGATGAATTTATTAGCCCAAAAGGTAGGACTATAAATCCATAGTGTCCACACCTCATCATAAAAGTGGTTTTATGAATATCTTCCTCCTTGATACTCAAATTATGGTACCCTACTCTGAGGTCAATTTTTTAAAAGATTATTTCTTCTCACATTTGATCAAAAATATCATCAATATAGGGTAAAGGATACATGTTCTTGATGGTTGCATTATTCAACATTATGTAATCTATGCATAAACAAAGAGTCTTATCCTTCTTTTTTATGTCCCCAAGGAGAAACACTAGGTCAAATTAGTCCTTTAGATAACATATCTTGGATTTGGGCTTTCAAATCTACCAATTTTGTTGTTATCATTCTATAGGGTGCCTTAGATTAACACTTGGATCTCAAAATTCTATCAATTGTGAAGTCAAATTCCCTCTTGAGAGGTAATCTAAGTAGATATTTTGGAAAACCATCCCAAAATTATTATAAAAAGGGATGGCCTCTATGGTAGGCTCTTTAGGTTCTACCTCATATACTTTGAACATGAACACCTGACATCCCTTCCATTGAGCCTTCCTTAACTAAATGGCTAAAATTTATGTCAACTTAAGCTCCTTTTTCTCTCTATGGATTTGAGTTTAATTTCTCAAATCATCTAAATCCTCCACTTTATTCACAAAAAATTCCACCTTTTCCTTGTGATTCCAAAGCTCATTCACTCATAAGATCACATAATATGTTCCTAATAGAGTTGTAAACAAGTATACTACGGTGGAGACATTGAGTAATTACCCCTCTGATTTTACTAGGCTCTTATCTACTTTGACCCTAGATTGATTCCTATACTACACAATCCATGCATTTTCCATATGCCCAAATTTTATAGGTATTTTATTAATCAAATTGGGATAAATAAAACATTCAATAGCTCTAGTATCTATCAAAATAGAAATAATATGCCCAAATAAAGTACATGACACCTCTATCAATGAGATCTAAAACTCAGCTTGACGATCGTCAACTATTGAATATATCCATTATTTAAATGTCCCTTATAAGAAGGTGAAGAGGAAGGATTATTAAATCTACTCCTAATTTTCCACTAAGGACAATCTTTTGCATAATGATCTCTTCCACAAGTAAAACATCCCCTTAGCACTCCATTCTGTTCAATTATATTTCCTCCTTTATTTCCATCCCTGAAGCCATTTCCTTATTGTCTTGCCCCTAAAACATTATTTTACCTAGAATTAGTGTTATTAAATCTATTTTTAGATTCCCCATTATGATTCTAATTATTCTTTTTGAAAGAAGGTTTTGGGCCACCAAACTTCTTCTAGTACTTATTTCTAACTTCAACAAGTGATTTAAGCTTATGTTATTACTTGAAAACTTTCTCAAAAAATTAATCCAAGGAGATAAGTCCATTCACATACAATTTACATTCAATCTATAGCCTCAAACCCATAATGAAAATTTGGATTCAGAAACATTCATCTTTTTGATATTGGGGCACATATTTGAGAAGTTTCATGAATTGCTTCTAATATTTTGTTACCGATAGCTCTCCTTGCTTATGATTTTGAAAATATGTTAGTTTCTTATCAAATTAGGGATATGAAAACCAATGTGCCCTAAACAATGCTACAAATTACTCCCATGTGGTGGTGGTGGAGTCAAGGCCCATTTACATTTCTTGTTATCCCATCAAATTGTTGCTTCACTAGTTGGTTGGTATGCTCCCCATACCACTTTGGTTACCTCAGATTAGTTTCAAATTTAAAAATAATTTTCCATTTTAGTGAGCTACCATTTGAATCTATCACCTATAACTAGTCCATAAAATTAGGCAGATTCACCTTTTCCATGTCACACATAAGTTCTGTAGCCACTTGCTCTCTTATAGCTTGATGTTCTTCAGCATACTCCTACTCTTAGTTTTCTTTTTTTTCAACATGTCGTTACTCTTATTATTCTTCCTCATCATGCCCATGTACTTTTTTTATGGCTAAAATTCTATCCCATGTCTCATTCAAAATTATGAGGATTTGATTAAAGCTTAGTAACTTGCTCTACTATCAATGAATTTGGGTCAGGTTGTTGATTATGATTGGAAGCATTCCATTCCATGTTTTTCCTTGCATGCACCATTATCTCCTAATGTGAAATAAGGAGAAAATAGGTCAATGTTAGTGGAATCATAAGGTTTGAGCATTTAAACCTATGCTTTGATACCACATGTTACAATAGTCTTGGTTAAAATTGAAATTTACCATACATTTTTTACTTGGTGTCATTACTAATTTCTACATGATTAACCCAACATTTATTGTTTATCCAATTATAAATACATAGTTTAAACTAATGAGGAAAGGTAGTATAAATAATTGAACCACTAAATCTATTGAAGCAAATATTGAGTATAAATCACATCACATGAAGAATAAACAACATTATACATATAAGAGCCATAACACTATCTCTGCTATATAACACTTATAAGATATTGAATTCCAAGGTTTAGTACTAAAAAATCAACATCAACTAATACAATAGGGATTATTTACATATAATGTAAACATTCATAGTCTCTATTGTATAATACATAAATACATCATAATATTATGTTAATTTCAACCACTGTCGAATAGTAAAATATGTTAATACAACAAAAGTACAATATTTTTTGTGAGCAATCAACTCCTAGATAGCCATGAGTAAACAAATATTGATGATTATGAATAGTTTTAAGGAGGGAGGGCATCATTTAAATATTTTACCTCCAACCATAGACAAATAGTCTCCTGCATGCCTCTCCACTAGGAGTGGTCCTTACCTTCATGAAGGGGTAGATAATGGTGTTGCAGACATCAAGAACCAATCGATAATAGTGGAAAATACAATCACTATAACATGCATCAATAATGCAAACCATGTATATACCTCTATCTGATATGACTTTAATCAAACATGTAAAATAAAAGGTATAGTGGGCCTGATAATGTATACAAATATAACATTACTTTGGCCAAAACATTTTATAGAATTTGTAGATTATAACAAAATTTGGGTCCATGTCCACATGTGTAATTACTCTCTACTATAACCAACACTCAATATTATCCTTCTCCTCTAAATGATGATGAGTGGCCTATAATATATATCTTTATAATCACTCACCAGTCTTTAGTCAAGAAGGGGGTTTAAAACTTAATATGTAGTCAAAATAAAACACATTATAATAGACTTCAAAAAAACAACATTTACAATGAACATATGCTTCAAGCAAAAGATATAACTTCTATCATTTATAACAACCATTTGTTGATTCAAGATATATCATAATTTTTAAAAGATTTAATCATACAATTGGAAGGACCATGATCTCAAAATGTCATCTATGCATAGTCTACTGGTATGAATAATATAACTGATATGGACATGGTTACTAATGATAATAAATCAGTTAATGTACTCATTTTCCAATTGACTACCATTATTTCACCATTAACCCAAATTAACCTCTTGTCATAACATTCTTTTGTTATATGCTTATGGGTAGTTGTGCTGACTGCCTATAGGGCCATAATATTTATTTAAAGTTTTATTTTAATAACCCACCTCTATAGGCATATGGATGAGAGCCAACTCTCATCTGTAAGTCTATAGATATAAATGATTAAAAATAGCTTACGTCATATCACACCACTCAATAAATTACCACATACCAATTTAGCTAGATAATTCATTTTTATTTTCTACAATAGAGGTATAGGTGGGTTTAAATGCAAATAGTTTTGTAAATATTTTATTCCACTCCTAATCCTTCATAGCAAATACATTCTCTATGGTTTGTGTGAACTACCGGTTTAAATGTATAAAAGTAGCAATCATATAGCTACCCTAGTGTAGGTATAACTTGCTAAAGAAAGATCATCTATGTTTTTAGCCCATTCATCCTTTTCAAACATATCTTATTAATAAAGTGTTATTATTGGTATTTAAATGGGAAAATCCATTTACAACTTTTCCACAGTAAAAAAAATCTCAAAGACAAAGGACAAAAAAACATGTTGCGCCAAAAAGTGTCAAAGCCACTATTACAAAGCATTCAACCACAAAAATCGATGTTATAATAACAAACATACAACCACTAATCAAAGTCAAACTAAGATGAAGTATACAACAAATAATGAGCCACAAAATTTATTTTACCATCACAAACATATAACTACTAATACAATTCAAACTAAGATGAAGTATACAACCACTAATTGATGTCAAGCCATTTAAAATAAAACCCACAACTGTCAATCAATGTTAAAACCACTAAATGAAGTGTACAACCTCCAATCAGGGTGAAAACCCACTAAAATGTAATATATAACCACTAATAATAATATCATGTTTACCAACAATTGTATAAACAACAGATTACAAAATGAAGTATACAACCACATGCTAGTACCAAATTTTGCAAAATGAAAGAGCCAACAACATTCTATGATTTGCATATGCTCAGATAAATAAACCCAATGAAACCAATAATGTTTGGGCTTCACTAATATAACATGTAAAATCAAACATGAGTATACATTATTGTAATGGGCGTTAACATGAAAGGGTTTAGGCATTTATTTCTCATGTTAACATATGTGAAACTACAATCACTGCCAATGGAAAAGACTATTGTTTTCCAAGTTAAATCCAAATAAAAATGATAATTCAACATTTCTATATCTATTAGGGTTGGTTTTGTTATTTACTAACTTTCATATTTCTTCTTTCCTTAAATTTCCATAGTTCCTATAAACTATAATGCAATATTCCTTTAATAAAACAATAAGGACTTCATACCCTTAAAAGAGGATATTTTTTACTTTCCTATGAAATAAGGGAAACACAACTTCTTTTTGGATATGCCACCCACTATTAACCCTTATTTTTTCCTCTTTTATTCCACTATGTTCTCTCTTCCTTTTTAAAAAAATCTATTTCCAACTTTGCTTTAATATTTTTGATCCCCCCTGCAACTCAATCTCCACCAAACTTCTTCCCTCCATGCAAATCGTCAATATCTCATATATTCCTGCAAGATTACAGTTCATGTGTCACCTTCAAAACTTAACACTCAGTTATCTAGGGTTGGTTTGGAGATAAAAACCTTTGTGCATTCACTGATGACCGAATTCATAATGAGTTCAATGCATGTTCATGTAAGCTCCCTTGTTTTAGGGTTTTCCAAAAGAAAACACATTCTTAACTCATTATTAACAACTAATCATTGCTTTCAATTTTTGCATGTTTTGTTCCCATTGAATTATAATAATAAACCTCAAATCTTTATGCCATAATTCCATTTTAAATAATTTTAGCTTTTTCCTTGGTCAATCAATAGCCCCAAAGCATTATAAGGGTCATGTAATGCATATTGTTTGTGAGGTCCATACACCAAGCCACTCATAACCAAAATTCATGCTAACTATGAAATTCTACTTATGCCTTAAACCATTTCCAAGAAACATATGACCATGCAAAAGATATAAGGTTATGATCAAACAAAAATATAAAGATAAGACTATGCAACCACACTATAATGGATAAAACCATCTAAAATTGATACAACCAACACAAACATATTTTAAGAGATAGGCAACCATTTTTCATCATAATTTAAAACATTTTAACTCCAAACCCTACAAATCTACGCGAGTGTCTAATTTTTTCTATTTTTGCTCTTTCTACCCCCCACATCCAGGATTCATTACCCTCTCCCCTATGATGCCCTCCCTTAATGTTTTGTTGCGAGGGAAAATATACATTATCCCACATCCATCTCAATCAAATAGAAGGTAGTTAGTCTGTCATTAATCATAAATTCTTTTAAAATAATTTAAAATACTAACATAGAGTAGTATACCAAATAAACTATTCTTTATATCAAAAAATGCATAATCTATCAATTCAACATGCATTTTTTGTATCATTAAAAATGTTATTTAATCAAGATTGAAAATTCTAAACATAGTCATTTAGATGAATAATAACAACAATTAAATTAATGATTTCATAATATAAACAATAAACTAGAATGGTAGAGCGAGATGTAACAATGCGACTGGTGGAGCTAGACAAGACTAGGGAGCATGATAGTCTAAATGGCATGACTTGTCTAAAGAACAAAGACAACTGAGTTAGAAGTATAAATTAGTTAGAGGATAAGTTTGAGTTGTTTTGAATGGGGAATATGGACATTTTGAGATCATTAGTTACTTGTAGGAATGGGTCATCCACATAAAAAGTGAAGGAAGGGTGATCAAAATATTTTGGAATGAGGCATGGGCTAAGTACATGTAAGGAGTGGTAATAAGTACACGATTTCAGATTAAATGTTGACTTATGTGTTTACATAGAGCTTCTCTATATTTTAGATTTCTAGTTTTCACTTCTAGGATAATACTGTCAATAATTGAATACTTGTGGTTTTGTCATACGTGTTTACCACTACCGATAGTGTCCATGAGTGCTCAATGAATATTTTAAAAATTAAGACGTCTTGATTAGGTTGGCTTGGACATGTTTCATGGTTCAGTCATAACATGAAATATCAAATATTTAGCTATAAATACAAATAAATCATAAGTTTGTACCCATCTTGGAATATCCTAACAAACTAGAGAAAATCATTAGCATTCTCTTGAGACATTATCACAAAGGCATACATATTTAAATATCCCTCAAAAGAGTTTCCTTATAGCCAAGTTTAACTATAAATGCAGGTTGAAGTTTCATGGTGCCAAGTTTGAAATCCAAAACATTGGATTGCATTCTAGATTGATCATGGCAGTGTACACACACACCTAAGTGGGATAAATATGTGTGTTTTGAGGCCTCTTTGGAGTGGTTGGGGCTATAAAATCCAACATGCTAATCTCATTTTCAAGGGTCATATTACTATAAAAAGTGTGATTAGTGTCTCAAAATAAGGAGAAGGGAAACAATGACCAACACATTAAACCAAAGGTGAGTGCACACATAGGAAGCATCTATAGGAGTAAACATAGTGGTTCGAGGCATCACATACATTCACTCTCAACATCAATATTGGGTAAATTTATTATGCACATACCATTTTATTTATGCCACTTCCACTTACCTTAACACAGATACTCATTGAGCTAACATATCACACAAGTAAACTTCGCCGCTCACCCAAGGCGTAGATAGAGACAGTACTAGGGTGTTTATTTTGTTGCAAAGGTGACAATTCATAACTTTGTAAACACTTATTACATGCCCTCAACCAACACTTATAAATATCTTCAACAAGCAAGGATTATGCCAAGGCTAAATAACTAAATATTATCATAAATATTATTGAACTAAATAGACATGAAGATAAAGCTTTATCTATATTCATTGAAAATTTGTATTACTCGAATGCCCAATACATAAATTTAGTAGTATCATATTAAAAATAATGCAATAATAAAAATCTATTCATTACAATGAGAGAGTCAACAATGAGAACATCAACAACCTAATTATGAGGAAAGGTAGGCTTTTATATGCCCAAGCCACTACCTTATGGTTATATTTATAAAATGTGCACCCCACAAAAATGCAAAATAATTTTTTAGTAGTGTATCTACTTTACATTGAATGGTTTTGACTAAACACATTCATATATTCACACCATATTATGTTATCATTAAAGGCAATTCCATGTAATACTTGTCTTAATATGACATGCCTAAAGAATCACTCTGCCAACTTCTTAAACTGATGCTCATTCTCTTATGCTTTATGGTTGGTGTAATCTCCTTATCGATCATTGTGCTCTATGTTTTGTGTCGATTATACCATCATCATCGGTGCATGCCAAGACTTAAGAAGCCATTTTATTTTGAATGCTCTAAGATTTCTTTGTACATATGCATGACTGCTTCCTTGCACATTGCTAAGCCCAATGGCACTCTATTAGACCCAAAACTCAAGCTTCACATAATATTCATGTGCCCTGTGTCTCTTGTATTTACATATTAGTATTTCAAAATGTGTGCATCTCTTACACCCTTAAAGTGATCCAAATAAATAAGCACATACACGTACTTAGCCAAAATTGGGGGTTCAATATCTCACCACACTAGTTTGTTGTCCATCCCCAGATAATTCTTCAATAGATTATCTTTCTTATAAAAAAGTGGCACTTCCATTTGAACCTCTTCTTAAAATACACTCTATTTGGTTAGCATGACCTAGATTACTTCAACCCTAGTTGGCATTCTTATGGACAAATTTTCAAGTGTTGGTAGATAATCTTTACTCTCTTTCACTTTTTTTTTGTTGGCTTGTATCTTCAGAGTTAAACCTTCACATACCTCTCACATAGTGGTTTTTTCATCCATTTCTTTGTGTTAAAGTACTTTAAAACTATTTTACTACTCCTGACACTTCTTTTTGATCTATTCTCCTAGTTTATTTACATCCTTGAATATTTTATTCCTCTTAGCCATGTTTTTTTTGAAAGACCTTTGCTTTTAGTTCTATTTGTCTTAACCAATCATCGAGGAGGTGCACATTCATGACTAAAATTTGGCATGAAAATCCTTGGAACACTTGGTTTATTAGGTTTAACCTGGAGTTTGGTTAGTAGTTTCTCATAGATTGAATAGCTCATCAAATTCATATCATGCCTTATTTTTTCATCATTTTTTAATTATTTTGTGTCAGTGTTCTTTCCTTTATTATTTATCAACTAATGAACCATTACGACCAACTATTTAATCTATTGAACCCCTTACAAGTTGACCCCATCCAATAGGATTATTTTTCTTTAAGGATTATTGTTAAAAGTTTCAAAACTTTTAGCTCCATAATCTTTAGTTTTTTCTTTGCTACTACGTGCTTCTTCTCAACTTTGTCTAATTATTTCTTCTTATTTCTTATAGTTGATTTTTTCAAAAGATTTTGGCATTATATATCTGTAACCAAACTTACTAGTGCATGCCTTACTTAGACTTTAGTCATTCTTTGGGGTAAACATGCATAATTGACCACTCTCTATCAATAGTGTATGGTTCCTCCAACCCCACATAATTTTTTGGAGCTTATATCAAGAATTAATGACATTTGCTTGTGTTTTTGCTCTGAGGTGCCTTCCTTGTGAAGCAAGCTCTAAAAAAATAAATATTCATTGCTTATATTATTTTGAAATTTATCTCTTATTATATTTCTCTCCTCTCACATACTCTCTTTGTCAATTGGTGCTTAGTTTCATATGTTGAGGATACATACCAAATGTCATATGGCATGCTTAACTTTTATGCACCATCATTAGTTCCTTTGTGTTGTGACATCTTGACATCATTTATTTCTTGTTCCTTAACCTTGTTTATTACCTCCACCAATTCGCCTTTCCCTGCTCCATGATCCTTAGTCTTTCTTCCTCCTCTTTGTCTAATGCCTTCAAATCATACAACTTAAATTATTTTTATATTGCTTCTATCTCCTTTACGAGCTCCTTGTCACTTTTAAACATAATCTAATCCCTACCCATAAGATTATCATCCATTGTAATCTCTTCTACTAAGGGCCCTTGGGAATCTAACGGGCTACCATAATCATGTGTTATAACCCTCAACGAGTTTTCCAATTAATCTTATGTTATTGCTACTGAGTTGGTTGGGGTATCCACCTTAGGAGTGCTAGAGAATTATTATCATTTGTTTGTCTTGGATCATTAAAAGTCCCTATTAAAGCTACTATTATCTTTGGTGGTATATGGTGTTTTAAAGTGATTTTATTTTAGGCACAGTTAGTCATCTCAAATTAATGATTGGCACATTATCCTAATCATCCTTATCTTCCATTACATGTGATAAGGTTGTTACTTACATTATTCTATCTTCGATTATGTTTCCACCTTAGTCATTGTAAATCCCCTACATTTTATTTCTTATTAGGTATTGGATGTGATTGTATGAGATATTAACTCATGTAAAGATTGTTGAAACCAAACACAAAGAGATATATATTTAATCACACAATTTATTCTCTATTACATAGTATATTAATTCATCTGACACAATACATATATATAAGAAATGTATTTCCTATAGATAGGGAGATTCTAATATCTCCTTAATATCTCACCACCTAACTATAAACTAATTGTAATATGTTGTTTGTTATTAATGATATGTACGATCAACCCATTAACCAATAATTATCATATTAACCATATGATAAATAATAAATAGTAAATAGTAAATAGTAAATAGTAAATAGTATTTTCCATAATGTAAATACTAATTCTCAACATTCCCCCCCTTATTTTTTACGTGGTAAAACATATCTAATTATTATACTTTAATGTGTTATTAGTGGAGCTAACCTTAACCATGGTGGGCCACACGGGCTTGCACATACAATCATGTCATACAGGCTTGCACAAAATCCATGAGTATTACAATAATTTTTGAGAAACATTCTATAATGCTTCCATAATAGGGGTTACATAGGGGATACTCATAAGTGAACACAAATTTACTACATTTATTCTTATTTTTCACACCATACTAAAAGTTGAAAAACTAAAATCCACACCACATAACTAAAAAAAATGCCACCAAATCATATTGGTCTCATCATTGGTGACTGATGAAAGGATTGAATGGCCTCCATCCTCCAATTCCTCCAACCTCCTTATTAGGTCACATATCTAACCTATTGTCCTTCAGTTGGGTGAGAAGAGTCTTCTTCGCCTAAGTGAGCATTATTATCATTCTCAGTAAGTAAACCCTTTTGATATAGTTTTCCATATATAAGATCATTTGCTCTTTCGATAAAATTCATCATAACATGACCTACCTACTTGTAGTAATAATAAATGTATCTATTCTTTGAATGTTTAAACTTCTGCTTACATTTGTTTTGATCTTGTAAAGAATCAAACTTTTCTTTTTCAGGGTTAGAGATTTTAATTTGATTCCCTCATCAGGTGGAGTTGAAAACATTCCTTTATTATTAAATTTCAATTTGTTTGAAGTAAATACAAAACTAATAGTTTTCATTTTTATACCCCCCAATCAGGATGTCATGTATGAGTGAGATTGCATCCAAACACAAAATATTTAATTTTATAAAAAATTGAACTTATTAACATTTTTGACATAAAAAACTAAATAGTGACACCTATTGACTCAACTAATTGACTTATCTTTAAGTGACATACAATGTCATTAGATTAACTCATAAGACAACTCATATTATAACAACTTTGTTTTTGTTTTGAATAAATAACATTGACCTTATGACTTAAATGTAATACTAAAGATCTGATTTAATAATAAATCTGATGGACCTATTATCACTCAAACTATTCACCCACTAAATTTAAAGAATTAGTTCAGTGAGACAATGGGATCATCCCCCAAAGTGTCGCATGCTTGTGCTCCTTAGGAAGAACCTCTAAAGAAGGCCAACTTCCTTCTAATTTAAATGCACCTGATTTGAGATCAACATGAAGGCCTATAAAGTAAAAAAAAGAACTTAAAACTAATGATAAATCTAAACTCTCTTGGGGGAAAATGGAAAATGGATATTGAAAATAAAATGGTGATGCACCAAGATTAGATAGAGCAAATCTACAAGCTTTAAAGAATACACTATAGATTTCAAAGGATAAGAAAATATCACATATGCTCTAATACGAACACTTCAATTACATAAGTGATGCACATGGAGGTCCATGACATAATACAATGCTAAGAGGGATGACAAATGATTCACATATAATGTCTGTATAGACCTATATACACACAACATATGACCTGCAAGAAAAGGGCCAAGTTTCACACAAAGGTGATGGGAATGGACAACAATGAGAGGGATGAAAATTACCACAAACAAAGATAAAAAAACCACATAATGCACACATAATGTAAAATAATATATAGCGGTGAACTTAAATTTCATTAAAATGCAAGGTTTAGGCAATAAAAGACTAATAAAGGGCCAAAATGCAAATTTTGGTAGCATTACTGTGCTTAGAAATGTCAACCATTTTACAATGTAAGACCCAAGCTTTTATAGGTAATGGGAATCCCATGGGTGATTGATTACAATAAAAATACAACTAATAAAATTAATGAATGTCAAAATTTGAGACATCTAATCTCTTTGTAAATCATATAGGGATGGCCATAGTTAATTGGAATCATGATTGCGTCCTCAGGACATGGTGATGATTGCCTCAAACTTGAACCTGTCAACTCAACACACATTCTCATTAATTATGAAACAACTAATATTTAATCACTCAAAAACCACAACTCAATTTGTAAGCTTCCATGTGCAAGAATGCAACTGTCGATCTCATTGAATTACTATCTTGGGAGATTTTGGCCTGATTTTGTCATTCTTGATTTCTATGTTGCTCCTTGTAAAGTTCCATGCCATGTCTATCATTAAGATGCTCTCACCATGATTTTGTCATGTTGGTCATATTTTATTAAATTATATATATTTGAGCTTAATTCAATTCATTGTGCCAATTATATTGTTCTTTTGATCCATTCATTTCATAATCATGCTATCCTTGATTCATTATGCTTTGATTTTACAAATCTTGCTTATGATAGTCTTGACAACCAGACAAACTATCAATTTTAGGTTGGTGCATTGATGGTGTGACGCCATTTCATTCATTGTCTCATTCATTACTTGGTCATGGCTTGTGCACTCAGGTTTCACCACCTCCACATGGTAGGCCATCATTGGTGCTTAGTTTCCTTAGGGCCTGTTAATAGATCTAACATCTGATCGACTAGGAGGTCATGATTGGTTCTTGGGCTAATGCTTGCCACATGGAATCCTCTGGTTAGTTCCCATTCCTACAAGCTCTAAAAATTTGATGCATTGGGAGACTAAGTCTAGGGAATGACAAGTTCAAATGGTGCTCATTGATTGGTTCCCAACCTCTGATAATTTCAAAAATTCTGACACACTAGGAGATTGGCTCTACGAAGTTGTCGCATGTCACTGTTTAATTAGATTAGTCCTAGGAAGGCTCTAACAACCCTAGGAAGGTTTGGGAAAGGGTGGTAAGGTAAAAAATATTCTAAGTATCATAATTACCTTTAGGCTCCCTTCAACACTTAGTCAATCCGATTGATTCTACTTTAGTTATAAACCCCAAGATTGAAAGACAGGTCCCTGCCACATGGTTTATCCTCACATTTACACTACTAGACTAAGGCTTCAAGTGAAATCCTTATTGTTCCTTCTATGGTGAAGTGATATTTTTCCATGTGGAATCATCCATCTCACTTGCTAGCCCAAAAGATTTGAACTTATACTAATGGTTCTAGGATGTAGGGTCATGAAGATGATGACATGTGGAAGCATGCTGCTAATCTACTACTTTATTGATGTGGAGATCCACTGAGTAACTTTGAAGAAATTTGACTAAGTGTCGATAAACATTTTGAAAGGGATCAATACCATTGGGATATTGACACATGGCATTAGGTGAAGATAGAAAATATTTGCAACTTTTTTTTGAAGATAAGAACACTTAAAAGTACTCACATGTATTTTTTCAGGCCTTATATAGGATTCATGACCTCTAATTTTGCCTTGGTCTTCACAATAACCAATTCTCGTGACCTGTGCTCTTAAACTTATCTTTTGGAACTTTTTTAGGAACAATTTTTTTAAATCTCCTAAAAAAAATTTCAAAGGAAAAGACTTAGTAGATTATTTGTGAAGTCATCAAAACTTTTGTTCAAAACAAAAGTTTTGAAGTCCTTCAAAACACTTTCTCTAACTACTTCATTGTAAAAGATGTGAAGACCAAACCTTTCACAAAACTTGTGAAGTAAAACCTATGAAGTATTCATTTCTCCTTTTGAGACTTATCCATTTTCATGAACTTGGACCAAACCTTGAAACTTTCATGTCTGCTAAAGTTTTGAACCAAAAAATGATGCTGCCTTTCATAGTGACTAAAAATAGTCAACATTATGGCAACCTATGCAGAATACTTGCCCACTAAGTATGAATCTAGTAGCCTTCAAAGTAGTCCATTGGGCATGGAGTCATAGAAATAATCAACACCTTTGAATCTAAAAGTATAACCAAACTGCAACCTGCTCAACCCACCACTAAATGAGTTGAACTGAGGTTCGTCCTTCAATGAAAAAGAAAATAAAGAACAAGAACAAACATGAAAAAACACTTGGGAAAAAAAATGACAAAACAACTATTCCACAACACTTAGAGCAAATAAAATGCAATTAAACTACTATATACAAATTGAAAAACACTTTAAGAGTAGTGTTTTAGATGGATCCCATTGATTGAGATCAGTAGATATTATCCATTCAACTTTGAGAGATAAAAAACATTAACTTGTCTACAACTTGTGATGACATATGGACCATTCTAGATTACATCAAACTTTTTGTGCTTCCTATCTTTTGTTCTATCCATGTCCCACTTGAGCACTAAGTCTTCTTCATCAAAGCTTTTATCAACCATTTTTTTGTCAAACATATTTTTTATTTGCACCTGTTGAAGCTTTATAGTGCATATATCTTGCACTCTTATTTCTTCAAGATCCATTTTCTCAGCCAACCTTACTGGCATGGGATCACTCTCATGTAATTCCAACTAGTGGGATAGTTATAATGAAGGCAAATCAAGAGATGTAAGCAATATTGCTTCCTTTCCATAAACTAGCGAGAAAGGGGATTTCCATAGCACCCATTTTAGCATTATTTGATCTTTCTAGAGGGCTATCTTGAGTTTGGTGTGCCAAGATTACTAATTATCCTATATGGTTCACTTAATGATGCAAATCAAGTTAGTTTTTGTGGAATTGACCAAACCATTACCTTGAGGGTAATAATTAGAGAAAGTGCTCAGGTGGATGTTGTGTTTGACCACCCATTCACTAATTTTGGTTCCAAAAAAAGCTAATGTATTATTAAAAATGATGGTGGTTGGAACACCAAATCTTGCTGTAAATTTTTTGTATAAATCTAGAATAAAAATCTCGTTGGCCTCCTTGGACACTATTGCCTCCACCTACCTTTTGAATTAGTCATTTTCCATGAGGATGCATTTATATCCTGCACTTGATGGTAGATTTATCATTTTGATGAAGTTCAGGCCCAATTAGGCAAAGGGTTGATATGCTTGTATTGGGTGTAGGGGAAAAGTTGCCAATTTATTCTTGCCTATAAAAAGGGCACACATATTATAGATTTGCACCCATGCATGTGCATATTTGAATAGAGTTGGCTAATAATATCCAGCTTGTATGATTTTAACAGTAGTGGTTTTAGGTGAGTAATGGCCTCCTGATAGCCCATCATGGAACTCTTTAAGGATCCCACTTACTTGATCATGTTTTACACACCTTAAGAGAACTCTATTGATGTCTCTTATGAATAACACATCATTAACAAGTACATAATGAATAACTTGTAATCTAAAGTGCCTGCACTTGGATTTATTTAGGCCATGTGGATACATGCCATTTTGAAGGAATATACTCATGCTCTTATTCCAATCTATGGGGGTACTCGGATCTATTAAATGATCCTCATGCATCATAAGGATCGCTCTGTCTTCAACTTTTACATCTTTTGCCAATTGTTGACATAACCTTTTCCTTTACACTATCTTGGTGATTCATATATCTACATGATGCTCCACCTTTGTGAGCCAAATATATCTCTTCTCATTGATATCCTTACTTAACAAAAACTCCTTTATAGTTGAGTGAGGAACCATGAGCTGAATCATGTTGTTAGAAAGCATATGCATCGACTTCTTGAGCATTTTTATGACCATGAGGGTGTGCTTTTCCACAAAGCTAAAGTGTAGCTCAAAATCCTTGAGCACTTGATTAAAAAAAGTAACATGCTACTCTAATTGATCATTATTCTACTGTGTTAGAGTGGTTGAGATGCCCTCAGCTCTACCAAATGCATAAAGGATAAAATCCTTACTATAGTCAAGGTTTATCAAGGTAGGATCTTGTGCAATAGTGCATTTGATGGCCTCAAAACTTATCTTGCCTTTGTGGATCTAAATAAATACAACACCTTTATTAAGAATTACCTTGAGAGGCTTGGTCAGAGTAGTGAAATTTGGCATAAACTTTATGATAAACTTTATCTTTCACAAGAAACTATAGAGGCCTTTTTTATGACCTGAGAGAGGGAGAGATGGGATGGCCTCAACTCACTCTAGATCAATTACAAGTCATTTTTTAGAAATAATATGCACCAACAACTTACCCTCATGGATAATAAATATGCTCTTGCTTGTGTTTACAGAGATCCTAAAATCTCAACACTTTTTAAAGACTTACTCTAAATGACTTAAGTGATTGGTCACATGCTTAGAGAAGACCATGATATCATCAAGGTATACCATAATGATATTGTTGAGGAGTCACTTGAATGCCATATACATGGCCCTCTAAAAGGTAGCTCTTGCATTTATTAATTTGAAAGGCATCCTTTGGTATGTGAAGCTTCCCAACTTAATAGTGAATGCGATCTTAAATCGATCACAATCCTACATAAGTATCTAGTTATAAGTTGAGTAACCATCAAGTAGTGAAAACCACTCCACTCCTATAATTGTTTGAAGGATATGTTCTATTGGTGGGAGGGGGTAGTGATCCTTGATAGATGCTTTGTTTATATCCCTGAAGTCCATGCATAGTAAGATTATTCCATTCTTCTTCTGCATTGGGACTAGATTGGCCACCCATGAAGAATGTTTGATTAGGAATATTAATTGAAATATATGAGGTTTTAGATATCTTTTATCATTAAAGTCTTAATCTTGGGGTTTATTGGCCTTGCTTCTAATTTATTGGCTTGGTGTTGGGGTCAAGCTCAATAGTATGTTGGGATAAGATTGGTTCAAATCCTTTGAGATCTTGGTAGCTTCATGTGAATATATCATCATATCTTATTCTTAGTTTGATGAACTCTTTGATTTTATATGGAGAACACACCTTACCATCCTTTAAGAGCTTGTCATCAAAGATGGCTACCTACGTGAAGATATCTTGTTTAACCATCATATTTCTTCTCTCACCCTTGAGCTGGTCATCAAAATTGGAGATGCTTTATAGCATGACCAATCCCATAGGTAGCTTGTTTCCCTTTAGCTAGATGATATATTCCTCATATTTTTATTAAAGCTACGATTCATTCTTGGTGTAGAACTCAACTTCATCTTGTAAGAAATTAATATGTTTATTGCTTTCAAACACCTACCGATTGCTCATGTTATTTTGGACTATTGAGTCTAACCACAAGCTTTACGAATTACTTGGACTCATTCCTTATATTACATGGGAGGTCATACTATGTACCCATAGTTATGAGCTTATCAACATCATCATTTTATGCCCTTAGTATGGATCAAATGTTGAAAGCATCAAACCCCTTAATTACATCCCAAGCCTTATGTTTGTAATATTTTAGTAGACTATTATTGGACATGTTATATTCTTTGACCTATTTTATAACCAATTTGATATCCCCAAATTCTTGCAACACTTTGATTCCTTTCTTTTGCAATAATTAGAGACCCTAGATCAACACTTCATATTCAGTGACATTATTTATACAACTAACCTACAACCCATATGCATAGAAGTATTTCTCCTTTTGAGAGGAGATCATTACCACTCCAACTCCTACACCATTTTTTCTTTGGGAGCCATAGAAATATAGCTTCTAGGCACCTTCGATATCCTCTCACACCTTCATGTGATTTGGAAACAAGGGGTCCCCCTTCGAGAATGTAGTATGTGCCTAGCCTTGTTTCTTTTGCATTATCATATAGGTTAAACTCACATTATTGATCCAAAATTTCATCAAATAAGTTATTTTATATCCCTATAAGGGATGTAGTAGTCTCATGGAGAATTGAATTCTCCTCCGAGTTGAACATAGTGCAGTTAATATCCACCAGACTAGGAGAGTATGGTTCTATGTGATTTCTAGAAATGGATTTGGCCTTAATAGTCACCTTGGTTCCATATCTTGTCTTGAGTAGCATGTGTGACCAATTTGAGGATAAGTATCCACCCATATTCATATTAAAATCCTAGGAAAGGCATATAGTGAAGTAGGGGGCAAGTCAATCACTACGATGTCCTACATGATGGAGAGGCTCGAACATGCATGCAATTGAGGCTCAATTCCTTAATGATCCCACACTTTTAACTATTGTGCCATCCAATTGGATGATTTATTTTGAGATGGGAGAATATGCTATAGCTGGTATTTATAATATTTTCTTTGGCATCACTAAGCTGCTCACCTTTGAGTTTATCATACAATTATGTATATGGTACTTGCCAATAACAAGAGAAATGTAGAATGGGGGTAGTTTATTGATTTTGTGTGCTTCTTCACCACTTGGATGACATAGGATTATAGAAGTAGCTGGAGAGGACTTTTCTAGTTCATGAGGATGAAATCTATTAAATTCTTTAGACAACAAATTCCTCTGAGAAGGAATGGATAGGGCATCCCACATAGTCATGTTCAAGCTTGTTTTATTCAGTTGTTCTACTATGTTGAAGGGAATTTGAGTCCCATTCATTTGAAAATTTGGGATAACAACCTCCTCTTTAGTGTGTTGACTGGCTTGAGGTTGATTTTCCTTTTGAATAGGCTGATTTGTTTGAATTTTAGGGGAAACAGGATTCACCTTCTCTTTGTAAACTTCACATAGAACTTGTGAAGTCAAAGTTTGGCCTATTGAGGAAAATTTCTTGCCCTCTATTTCCCTTATTTTAAACCTTGTATTACAATCCGTTTGATTGTTGATTGCATCTGGCACTTGGTTTTGATTTATGTTGATGAATTCATTCTCTTGCTAATTTACCAAAGTGGCTTCATTCACCTATGTTTCGGCCTCTTCATGCATAATTTCCCTTTGTGAAGTTGATTCCTTTGGTTTCCCTTGAGGGTATGATATACTTTGCACCATCAAAACTTGATCTAACACTACATATGCATAAATAACTTGTTTATGTGGCTAATTACAAGGAAAGTACCACTCATAGTCCTATGTTACATTCTTCTTCAGAGGCACGAGGGCTCTAGTAGTGCTATCAACATTAGAATTCTATTCATAAGGTGGTCTATTATATGGGAGTTGGTTTTGAGCTTGCACGCCACCTTGATAGGGAAGCTTGTTCAGGTGTTATGGATGGTTGAAGGTTTGGTTAGGCCTAAAGTGTTACACTTTCTATCTTTTAACTGTTTCTATCTCCTTTCTAAAGCTTTGTAGTAATGAATTAACTTTGTGTAGCTCACTTGGAGGTGTAGTCAATGGAATTAGTGGGCTAGTTGTATTAGGGATAGGTGATAGAGTTAGAGGAAAAAGAAAGGTAGGTTGAATTATAGATGGGGGTTCAAGGAACAAGGAAATAGGAGGTCTGGGAATAATTTTTCTTCCTTGGATAAAATAATTCTATGTGTGCACAATAAACTCATATGCATCGGGAAATATTGTGCCTCCCCTAGATTAAATCATCAGAGACAAATCACTATTTAACACTTTTAAAAAATATAAAAATGAAATATTAGGAGACGGTTTTACCAAATGTGGAATCTGATCCTAAGTCTTCTAGAATCTAAAATTGAAGTCGACCATTTACTCGTGCAGAGATATTTTAATAGCAGTGAGTTGTTCCATCAATGACAGGTGGCCACTATTTTCTTCAAATTATCTACATAGTTTATCACCTAACTCATCTTGATTTTGTATAATTTTAGGATACAAACCTTGGTACCACTAGAGTGCTCTTCCTTTCAAAGAAAAGGCAAGGAGTCACATTATTATGTTATCTTTGGTTACATTATGTATGGAGCAAATGTTTGTAACATATTGTATATGATTTATAGGGTTAGTAGAGTTATCTCAAGTAAAGTAGGGGATGCTCTTAAGAGTAGATACAATAATATCATTGTACTTGGGAAGTGCTAATGAACTACCTCCATTGAAGGGCTGATTTCTAAGAGTGGCCATGAATGGGATAGGGAATAGTCTTCCTCTAAGGACAAGGAATTTTATAAATGGGGGAGTATATTGAGGTCTAGAGGAAGAATGTCTTGAGTCATTGGCTCTCCTAATAAGGGATAAGGATGATTTAACTCTTCTTATCCTAGTGGGTACTAGTAATTCAATAAAATCAAAATTAGTACCTCTTAAAGCTGATCTTGTTTGACTTGGCATATAGATGAAGAACTGATATTCTTAAACCAAGAATAATTGGAGTTTCCAAGTGATATTTTAGAGTGTCTTCAACACTATTGACTAATAATAACACCAATTTTTATTTAAATCTTTGAACTAGATCCCACTCTACATGCCATAAATTGTTATCATTTGAATTATACACCTACTAAATTGGAAGAATTGGTTTAGTGAGACAATGGGATCGTCCTCAAAGATGTGGGATGATTTTTCTCCTTAGGATGAACCTCTAGATAAGGTTGATTTCATTATAATCTGAATGCACCTGATTTGAGATCAATATGCAGGCCTACAAAGATCAAAAAAAGAACCTATAACTATTGCTAAATATAAAATCTTTCAGGGGAAAAGGAGAAGGGATGCTGAAAAGAAAATGGCGATGCACCAATATTAGATAGAGAAACTCTACAAGCTTTAAAGAACACACTACAAATTATAGAGGACAAGAAAATATCACACAGGCTCTGATATGAACATTTCAATTGTATAAGTGATTCACATGGAGGTGGAGGATATAATAAAATGATAAGAGGGATGACAAATGATCCACATATAGTGTTTGTATATACCTATATGCACACAACATACAACTTGCAAGAAAAGGGCCAAGTTTTGCACAAAGGTGATGGGAATGGAAAACAATGAGAGGGATGAATATTATCCATAAGCAAAGATCAATAAATCTCATAATGCACATAGAATGTAAAACTATAAAGAGAGGTAAAATTAAATCTCATTAAAATTCAAGGTTTAGGTAGTAAAGGGCTCATGAAGGGTAAATTTTGCAGGCATTACTATGCCTATAAATGTTGACCATTTTAAAATGTAAAACTCAGGCTTTTATAGGTAATGGGAAGCCCACAGGTCATTGATTACAGCTAGAAATACAATTGATAAAATTAATGAATATCAAAATTCAAGACATATAATCTCTATATAAATTAGATAGGGATGGCCACACTTAATTGGGATCTTGATTAAGTCCTAGGACATAGTGATGATTGTCTCAAACTTAAACCTGTTGGCTCAACACACTATCTCATTGGTTGTGCAACAACTAATCTTTAGTCACTCAATGACCATATCTTGATTTGAAATCTTTTGTGTGCATGAATGTAATTGTGGATCTCATGTAATTATTGTCTTAAAATATTTTGGACTAATTCCACCATTCCATATTTTAATACTGCTCCCTACAAACTTCCATGCCATGCCTATCATTAAGATACTGTCATCATAATCTTATCATGTTGGCCATATTTTATTAAATTTTATAGATTTGGGCTTAATTCAATTCACCGTGTCAAATACAACATTCTCTTGAGCCATTCATTTTTCAATCCTATGATCCTTGAGCCAATGTGCTTAGATTTTAGAAATCTTGCATATGATGGTCTTGATGGCTAAATATATAATCAATTTTAGGCTAGTGTACTGATGGTGTGACACTATTTCATTCATTGTCTCCTTTTTTACTTGGTTATGGCTTGTGCCCTCAGGGTCTACCATCTCCATGTGGTGGGCCATCATTGGTGGTTAGGTTCTCTAGGGCCTATTAGTAGATCTGACATTTGACCAATTGGGAGGTCATGATTGGTTCTTCGGATGATCCTTACCATGTGGCATCCTATGGTTAGTTCCCATTCCTACAAACTCTTATAATATGATGTCCTACGAGACTAAGTCTAGGGAATGATAAATCCAAATGGCACTTGTTGATTGGCTCTCAACCTTTGATGATTTTGACATACTAAGAGATTAACTTTGAGAAGTTGCCATGTGTCACCATTTGATTAAGTCAGTCCTGGGAAGGCTCTGGAAGGAAGGTTTGAGAAAGGCTTGTTGGGTGAATATTTTGTCGTCAACTAACTGATGACAAAATGGGTATATCAGCCACAGTATAGGGAAATTTACACCATGAAGAGTATGGGTTTACCAGATCTAGATGAGGTAAATCTCTCCTCTCATCAAGGGGAGGTTCCCTATTAATACTTGCATGCCGGATATATAATTAAGCAAAAAATAACACATGGGGGTGGTATAACAGCATCTACCTCTCTTTTTTTAGAGGTAATGTATAAAGAACAAAAGAGGGAAAATCTTGGTCTATTGCTAACAACAGTCCTCTTCTTTCAGGAATGATATTAAACAAAAAACAAGAAATCACCTGAAGTAACAAAGTTACAAGAACGCTCACGCAAGCACAAAGTCTTTCGTAGTTTCTCCACAGATCTGAAACAAGTACAAACATAGAGTAAAGTGAAGCACAAAGTCTTCACCTGAAACTACAAAAGATAAATGAATCTCAAAGATAAAAGTAGCACAAAGTCTATCTTCTACCCTCTAGAAGCGCCCTTTGATAATATCAACACATCCACTTTGCTTATTAAATCAAATAAATAAGAGGTTATCAGGAAAGAGAACATAAGAAACTATTTCCTAGACAACACAGATAAATTCAACACAAAGTCTAAAATCACTTGCTTTTCATTCATTCAACAAAATATGATTTACAAATCTGAGCACAAAGTCTCAAAAGTTGCTTCAATTTCGGCAGAGTGTTTGCTCTCAATTTTTTCCAAGATCATTTACAAATGAGGTCTCCACTATATATAGGGAGAAAATCCTCAAAAATAGAAAATAATAAAATATATAAAATATCTTGGTCAAAGATGATTCATCTTTGACTTTTAGATATTTTTTTGAAATATTTACATGTAATTACATATTTCAAAATTGCATGCACTTTGCACAAAACAAAAGTGCGTAAGGATAGAAGAAGAGAGAAGGGGGAGAGAGATTGTCAATTCTTGCTACCAGACTTTTTCAGATGAGCATCGTACATGGAGATCGATGCCTGAATTCCTATGCTGTCTGCCACAACTATATTTTTGAAGATGACTCTCGCTCTGATCAGTGCGTCTTTCAATGCTGTGATGGCTTTAGAGTGGCCAGTCAACCTGGATTTCAAATTTTCCAAAGTCAACTGGGCATCCAGAATGCTGTCCACCGAAGTCATTGAGAAAGATGTTTCTTCAAAATCTTTTCGGATCATCTCTTTGAAATTTTGAATCATTTCCTTTGCCGGAAGGAACTAATGATCCTTGGAGGACAAGTCACATGGCAGTTCTTCTAACTTGTTCAGCAGGCTCAGGTCACTCTTTTCACTAGCTTCCTTAAAATCTTTGAGATCATCAATTAAGTCATTGAGTACCTGGATCTTGAAGACCATTGACTCCTTGATCTCAACATAGGAGTCTTTGTTGGGGATGACACCGATAGATATCAGAGTACTCTTCTTGAGATCTTTCATTTCCTTCCATCTGCCGAGATCTTTCTCTAAGCTGTCAATTTCCTGAGAAATAAGGGAGACAAAATCGTCTACCTGAGCTTTCAACTTCTTCATTTTACTTGTTCTTTCTGCAACTTCTGACAACAAAGAGACTCCCTAATTGTGCATTCTTTCAACATATTCCTCCATGACTTTTTCCTTTAAATAGGTCTTTTCAGCTTTCTGAATGACTGAATCATCCACGGAAAAGGCCTCTAGAGTCGCTGCTTCAGGTGGAATAGTGAACCTTCTGATCACTGCTGTTAACTGCTCTGCTTTGGCTTTATAATAGTCCTTCATCTCCTTTTCCCTGTCAAATTTCTGGACCATAATGTCCATTGCTGACTGAAGATCGCTCTTCACACCTTCGTGAGTAAATTTGCCAAGTTCAACACGAGAGATGGAATAGCTGCTCATCTCAAAACCCTCAAGGGTTACGTCCTGAGGAGGCTTGGCGATGTCTAGAAATTTTTGCACCTTTTCTTTGACTGACTTGGAGAGTATTTTTGGCCTCTTAGGAGCCTTTGCTTTTGCCGGCACTATCTTGCCAAAATCGAATTCATTCGGGGCGATGGCCATTTTCTTCCTCTTCAGCGTGAAAGCAGACATCCAAGGCAGGAGAGAAGTACCTATTGTAACAATAGTTGCCTCTACTGGTGTCACTGTAGCAGCTTTGACACTACTTGTGGTGATAGTAGTTGTAGTTAGAGTAACCGGTGAAACTGTATCAACTAGTGATTTTGGCTCAGGTGCAGGGCTTGGTGGCAGGTTGAAAGACGGAGATGATAGACACAGAATAGACCCAAAAGAGCGAGGGGAACCTCTGGAAGGACCCTGAGGATCACCAAATACCACCCTGGAAGGAGAAGCAGCTCTGAAAGAGGGAACACTGATTAGGGAGATAGGAGAAATGGGCACCATAGGAGATTTAGGGGGAGAAGGAGAGGCACTCTGAATCAGCTGTGCTTGTCCTGACGAGAGTGGAGAACCAACACCTAGTTGTTGTGGAGGTTGATCTTCTATCTCCATGAGCTGAGCTGCCTGTGCTTCGAGGCTTTGATCTTTAGTTCTTTCAGCTGCCGTTTCAGGCTCTTGTGCAGGCTTAGGCTGTTTGGATACAAAAATGATTCTAGGCTTGTGAGGCCTAGAAGGAGAAGGAATGTCACCTTTGTTTTTTGTTCGGTTCTCTGCCTTCCTTCTCAATTTTGCTTGGTATTCAGCCTCTGATCCTGTAATGAATTCTTTTAGGGTGATCCCTTTAGCTGCTAACCAACCATTGGTGTTAGCCAATATTGGTTCAAATTTTTTCCTCAGAGAAGTCAATTCCTTTTGAGACCACTGAATTGGAGGGAGAGGGGAACCAGCAACCTTTTCTGCCAGATACCTACTATTTATGATGTTTCCATCATCGATTAAACTGGAAGGGATCTTTGCAAGCCTGAGGTATTCTATCTGCTCCAGCGTCAGACGGCAATAGTCTATTTTCCTTATTTCATCGGCCATCCTCAGGTCCACCCAGATATCCTCAATCATGGGTTCGTGGAACTGAGTTTTTCTTTTGATATTCTCTTTGACTCCCCTGTAGTCAAATTTCTCCTGTCTCTTGAATGGTTTGATGGTAACCATCTGCATTTATGTTTCCATGACCTTGGCTTTGGTTGATGTAGCAACTGAAAACTTGCCAATCTGGATCGAAAACTTAAAACCGGGTCTCTTCAGTTCCATCTGTTTAGTATGCACGACAACTAGTTGTCGGCACAATTCTATTAAAACTAATTTGTCTGAAGGGAACCTGGGGAGCATATAAGGGTAACCTTGGTAAAAACTAACCCAAAAATAACAAAAAGTAGGGAACTGGAGGAACATACAGCCATAACCGTTCACTACCATCCAGGCCTCGTATGATATTCTCTTTTGCTCCAGCTGAGGATCGAAGAGACACAAAAATATGGTGAAGAATACGTCATTCACTAATTTGAAATGACGTGTTGACCCCTGAAGCATTAGCTGTGGATAATATGAGTAGACTGGAGTGGTCTTTCTATCTCCCTCTATTGTCAAACCTAGGAAAGATCGCATTGCAGTAGTTATGTAGACCAGGTACGAAGTCATGTAGAATTTAAAGGAGGTCTGTACCCTGATCAGTTGTTCATGGATAGCGTTGCTGATTTGTTCTCCCTAAAAGATGGTTTGCTTACCCTGAAGGATGATCTTAATGAACGGATACATCTATTCATGGAATTGTGAAGAGGACGGGAGGCCCCGTACTCTGCTGAGGAGGGTGATTAGGTTACCAACTTCTTTAATGAAATCACATTTAGGGAAGCTCTTCGGCCATCTAGAGAGGCCGGTCCTCGGGGTCTTGAGCCATTTGTAATTAATCACCTTTTTTTTCCTCTCAAGGTCTTTGTCATATTCTTTTTGTGCGTCCATGAAGTCGATCTGGGTTACTACGGTGGCTGGAGGGCACAGGAAAACCTTGTTGAGAAAGTCGGGATCCAATCAAATTATCATACTGCCACTGGCATCTGAAATCGATCTGGTCTCCTTGTTGTAAAAATGCACGCATTGGAGGATGAATTTTGCATGATGCACTACTACCGGGAAGGCGGCAACCAAGTGGATGTTGCTCTCAACAATCCTTTTTATCCCAGTACTGGGATTTGTTGCCTTGGTTTGCGTCAGGAATTCAGCCATGTCCACGTGGCTGATCTCGGTATCTCAGATGTCATCGACATTCGAGGTGATTGATGTGGGCGGGAAGACGCCCTGGTACTTGTATTTCATGCTTTTTGTCTTTGAGGGAGATGCTTCCATCATAGAGGACAATCTTGATTGGATGAGAGTAGATGTGCAGGAGTTCGTTGAAAGTGCTGCAGTCATGATCACAGATGAGAGGAGAGTGAGTGAGAGAGAGAGCACAATTTAAGTGACTTGGGTTACTAGAGGTTACTTAAATAGGCCAGGTCTAGCAAAGGAGCGAAAAACGATGAAGAAAAAGCATGAAAGGGACAACTTAGAAATTTTTTTGAGAGTTAGCTGAAAATTAAGAAAAAAATGTAGGGGCGTCGAAAATCGCCGCCCTTACATAAATTTGGAAGGAACAACAGGGGCAGCAAAAATTGCCGCCCTTGCAAAAAAGATGCAGGGGCGGCGATTTTCACCGCCCTTGCGGGTAGGAAGCAAAAGGGCAGGGGTGGCAAAAATCGCCGCCCTTGCACTGTATTTGGAAATTGCGTAAAGATGGCAAAAATTTCTGCCCTTACACGTGGGGAAGAAAAATCGTGTAGGGGCGGTGAAAATCACCGTCTTTACACGCGGAGAAGAAAACTGTGTAGGGGCGGCAAAAATCGCTGCCCTTACACGCGGGGAAGAAAAGAGAAAAAAGAAAAAAGAAACGCGAGAAAAAACCGCAGGCAGAAGGGGAAACCCGCAGTGAGGAGGGAGGAGGAAGAAAAACTAAAAAAAGAACTAACTAAAACTAAGGACAAAACAAAAGAAAATAAGAAAAAAAATCAAAAACAAAACCTACCTGATAAAATGTGCGTGCCACGAGGGATCCATGAGTTTGTGCTTCGAAACGTCACTTGAGGCGCTTAGGTGCAAGAGGTAGGAGGAGAGGAGGAAGCAATGAGAAGAAAGAGGCTCAAATTGGAATATATGGGGTGAAAAACCCACCCCAACAACCCACCGTGCGTGGCCATTAATGTCTGTGTGGAAATCGAGACATGCAAGGGTGACATTTTTTGCCGCCCTTGCATGTAGTCGGTCTATTTTTACAGGGGCGGCAAAAATCACCGCCCTTGCAGAAAATGTGTAGGGGTGGCAAAAATCGCTGCTCTGGCAGGCCAGAGAGCAGGGGCGGCAAAATTTGCCGCCCTTGCAGGAAATGTGCATAGGCGGCGGAAATCGCCACCCTTGCACAAAAACAAGGGAAATGCAGAGGCGGTGATTTTTGCCGCCTTTGCACGGAAAAATAAAAAGAGACCAACTCTGGGAGGAGAAAAAGGGGAAGGGAAAACTTGGCTTGGACGAGATGGTAACCACTTCTCGTTCTGAGGCCAAGACAAAAAATGAAATTTGAAATTCGTCTTGAAAAATGAACTTTAGAGTGACGAAAAACGAAACGAACAGGTTTCGTAGGGGGTTGTTCTAAAAAATGAGCTAAGCTGATTTTGGAGACAACAGCTGGCTCCTGTTGGGGAACTTTTGCTGATCGAATTGATTAGTGGGAGTAGAAACCAATCTCTAAGTGCCTTCATCCAAGCCATTAGGCTACGGAGTCGAGCAAAAAATAAAAGAAAAATAGACAAAACATAAAAATTGTACATATTTTACAAACAGACTCATCCGAGATTCAAGGATTGAAAAGCTTGAGATGCTGCCCACTGTGAGGTAGTGTAAATGGTGTTCCATCTTTATACTCCAGCAAAAAGCTGGCTTCACCACAGAGCTGTCGAATGGTGAACGGACCCCGCCACAGAGAGTCGAATTTGCCGTGCATCCCTTTTGGTTCTCGTCGCTTGTCCCATAACAAGACTTGATCTCTGACTTGGAACTCACGCACTCTAGCTCTCTTATCAAAAAGCACTTTCACCCGGTCCTGATGTTCCTTGATCTGATCCACCACCATAACTCGTTGTTCGCTTAGCTCGGTTAGACACATGATCCGCTTGTCAACTGAGCTTTCGAAGGTTGAGTCTTCGATTGCTCTGGTTAATCTGAGTGCTGGTAGTTCAAGGGTGATGGGAATTTTTGCATTCAATCCATATAGAAGTTGAAAGGGTGACATACCTAAAGCCCTCTTAGGTGTTATCCTGTCGGCCCATAAAGCATCATACAAAGCTTTGTGCCACGTTCTCTGATTATCATCCACCAACTTCCTGATTATGGTGATCAGGTTCTTGTTACTTGATTTTGCTTGTCCATTTCCCTGAGGGAAATAATCTGAAGTGTGAGATAAGGTGATCCCATAACCAAAGCAAAATTGAGTAATTTCATATGAAAAAAAACAAGCCGCATTATCTGTTACGATTTTTAGTGGAACCCCAAACCTGCAGATAATATTTTCTTTGAGAAAGCTGCATACTACTTCAGATGTAGCATGCTTGGTTGGTATGGCCTCCACCCACTTAGTAAAATAATCCATCACGGTGAGAACATAATCATGTCCAGCACTTGAAGACGGGTTAACTGCACCAATAAAATCAATACCTCACTGCTGAAATGGTTCTTCGATCACAACCGGCTTTAGGGGCAAAGCAGGAAGCTTAGGCTTTCCAACAAATTGCTAACATAGCTCACACCTACACACCCATTTGTAGGCATCCTGAAAAAGTGTGGGCCAATAGTACCTTACTCGTAGAATTTTGTGTGCCATCACTGGGGTGGAGAAATGTCCTCCACAGGCCATGTTGTGGAAAGATCTTAAGAGCCTTTCTTGTTGAGCTTTGTCAACACAAAGAAGAAATGCCCCGTCCAGGTTTCTCTTGTAAAGACTATTGTCCCACAAAACATAACCAACTGCTTTCAATTTAACATTCCATTTTTCTTTAAAAGAAAGATGAGCGGAACACTCACCATATGTTAGGAAATGAGCAATGTTAGAATACCACTCATCAGTAGTGACGACAAAGAGAACTGTGGGCACGCTTTTGATATCTTGTTCTTCACTTTTTACTCCGTCTGGAATGTTGTTGGTGATCAATTGGCAGAGACCCCTTCCTCGTATAAGCTTGGTTGGTTTGATGTCTAGATTGAATTCCTGAGTTTTGGCAATCCAGTTACCTCTCTTTGTACTAAACTCTTGCTGAGTCAAAATAGATTTTACTATTGTATCTGGTACGAGAACTTTGGTGTGAGAATTCAGGATATAAAACCTGAAATGCTTGACAGCCTTGACCACGACGTATGCATGTTTCTCTATAAGGGAATATTTCAACTCGTGATTTTTGAGTGGGAAACTCATGAATGAAATAGGAAATTCTAATTTTTTTGAATTTAATTGAACCAGAATAGCTGATAGTGTATGCTTAGAGGCATAAATATATATCTTTAAACCTTTAGTATAGTCCAGACAGACCAAGACTGGTGCCCGAGTAATTGCTTCTTTAATTTCTTTGAACGCTGATTTGCCCTCGGCAGTCCACCTAAATGTGGCATTGCTCTTCATCATGTTGACAATGTGATGGGTTTTCTTAGCAAATTCAGGAACAAATCTATTAAGAAAATTCACCTTTCCAAAGAAAGAGTGAACTGCGGTCTTACTGGTAGGCAGAGTAAATTCCTAGATGGACCTAACTCTTTCTAAATCAATTCTGATGCCTTCTCAGGACACTATGTGTCTGAGAAGTTTTCCTTCAGTTACTCTGAAGACGAATTTCTTTGGATTTAATGAGATGCCATTTTGATGGCAGCACTCCAGTACCTTTTGCAAGTGGTGAACATGCTCAGAACGCTGTTTTGAAGAAACCGTCAGATCGTCTAGGTACACTACAATGAATTTTCCCATCACATCTTTGAAAGCAAGATCCATGGTCCTTTGAAAAGTGGTGCCTGTGTTTATCAGACTGAAAGGCATCCTGTGGTAATCGAAAGTGCCCCAGGGTGTGGTGAACGCTGTCTTGTGTTGATCTGCTTTCTCAACCTCAACTTGATTGTACCCCAAAAAACTGTCAAGCATTGATAACATTTTTGAACCTGTTACCATCTATAAGACCTGATCCATAATGGGAAAGGGGTAGTTATCTTTTAAGGACAACTGATTCAAGTTCTTGAAATCCACACAGATTCGAATCTCACCATTTTTCTTTCTGACGGGTACTATGTTAGCAACCCATGTTGAGTGATGGATTGAAAAAATTATCCGGGCATCCAGCATCTTTTGTATCTCAACTAAAATAGTACCTGAGATTTTTGGATTATATTGCCTGGATTTTTGTTTGTAAGGTATAGAGTTGGCTTTCAGGGAGATGTCATGATGGCTGTCATTTGGCCTAAGAGATTTCAAGTCATCGTAAGAATAGGCCAACACATCCCTATACTGGCGGAGTAAACTAGCAAGCTCAAACCTTTCTTTAAAAGTGCAATATTTCCCAATATTTACCATTTTAGGATCGCGCTTAGTTCCCAAGTTGACTTGATCAAAATCTTGGGAAGAATTTGAATTTGCTCGTTGTTGTTTGACAAACCTGTCATGGTTATCAAACAACTTTTCTAGGGAAACCAAACTTTTGGGAATTTTATTCCCCTTGAGCTGTAGAAAATCTTCACCTGTATTGACCTGGGTTTCAGGGGTTAATCCACACTCTCGGGGCTCACTACCTTCAAAATGCAGTTGTTTGAAACTGTCTTTTTGCTCCAAGAAGGCGATGATTTGATCATCGTTGTTAAACACTTGCTAGTGGTCGGCATTATTTGGTATACTTGGTCAGAAAACCAGCTCAATAGCATAGTTATCTCCCTTAAAATCTGGGTGGGGAATTAGGAGGGTGGCAGAGACAGCCAATGCATCTTCTCGATCATTGAATTCCCTCAGAATGACGAAGATATTGAAGGCGTCAAAATTTTCAATCTGATCCCATACTAGATTGCGATAATGGCACAACCTCTCATTCTTGGTCTGATAGAGGTTTCTTACCTGACAGACTATCAACTCAGCGTCTCTTTTAGCATGGAGTTTCTTAATGCCATTTTCTTTGGCAGCCTGTAGTCCAAGCAATAGGGATTCATATTCGGCCGTGTTGTTAGTATTGTTGAATTGCAATTTGTAGGAAAAAGGGGTAATCTCTCCCTGAGGGGATACCAACACAACTCCGGCTCCTGATCCAGTAGAAGAGCAATTGCCGTCAAACTCTAAGGTCCATAGCTCATCAGATATTGCTTTTTCTATAAAAACTTTTCCATTTTGGGGAAAGGTTTATTTCATGTGTTCATTTTGCTTGGTCATTTCACCCTTCGCGTCAGCTGAAAACAAATCCAAATCACCACCTGTAGGAGTTTCATCTAATTTCTTCATGACGCCTTGAACTGGAATCCTTGCTTCTGATAGGTCTATGCTTAACTCGCCCCCAACATCCTTACAAAAATTCTGCCCAAGCAAGATGCCGTAAGATGCTGGAACATCGGCTACTAAAACCATCATTTTTATCCACTTTTTTGAAAAAGCCGTAAAGGCGTATTGGGCATCTTTTATTTGGCCAAGGAGGGGAACCTGCTTGTTTTTCATGGAAAAACACCTCCCAAAAGTTTAGGTCAAAGTTAGGCCGAGAGAATCCGCCACTTTGGCAGGCATGACATTATTTGAAGCCTCGGAGTCTATAATACGATTACTCAGTTTGTAGCTATTTATAAGCAGGAAAACATAGAAAGGTTCTATTTTCCTAGGAGCGACAAGAGGAGTCACAACCAGATTATTTTGAGCTGGTTTGTCTTTAGAGAGATCAGGAACAACTTTCAAAGAGTCTTGTCCTACAGGGATAGCTTTATTTTTAACATACTCTGCTAACCTATCAAACTATTCTGGGTTAGCTCTTAAATACTCAACCTCTGTCATTTGAATCTTAGTCTTTCTAGCATGATCAATTATATCAAATGATTGAAAAGAAGTTGCAATAGGAGAAGAGATTCCATCATCAGTGGCTTTGATGGGTACTACACTGGCCTGAGTAGCAGAAGAGGGGGATATCGGGTGATTGGGAGTACTTAATTTTTTATGAGTTACCTGATCTTTTGATTGCAGAGGTAACAGAGTCCTACGTTTGGCAATGGAAACTGCTGGTCGGGGCTCTTCATCTGTCTTTCCTTTGTCGGTTTGTGGAGTTGACTGATTTTGAGATCTGGTAAAAACAACGTAAGCTACCTCCAAATCCTCTCCCTTACTTCCAGCTTCATCTTGGTAATCTAGAAAATTGATATTGGAGTCGCCAGCTAATTCCTCATCCTGTTCATCAAAGAGGTTAGCATTTTCTTGTTGGTATAGCTGTGGTTGAAAGGAGTTATCGTGCTTAGCTTCTAGGTATCTGACCGCTGAATTGGCAGGTGCTGCTTCAATGGCTAATCTCCCTGAAGGGGGAGGTAGGCGGTTTGATTGCCCTTGGGTCCGGGCAGTATTACCTTGATATTGCTAATTCTGGAATGTCCTCCTGGGCGCATCTCGATAGGTAGAAGTAGACGTACCTTGGGCAATTTGTCTTTTCAAAGCTATCGGTTCATTTGTTAATTTTTGCACCATAGGGTCTGTAGTGCCTGTGGAAGAGCTCTCAACAGATGAGGGGAATTTACTCTTGCTAGAATCTTCTCTAATCTTACCTGCCAGGATAAGATCATCTTCAATCTCGGTAGTCAAACCTTGAGCCAAGGCTAGATTCATAGGGCCAGCTCGTCTCAATAGGAAACTTACTTCAGAAAGCTGTGAGTTAATGAAAAAGCACTTGAGATTTTTCAGCATGGGTTGAGCAACAGTTGGAATCTGATTTCTCAACTTATTGAATTTGGCTATGAAATCCCTCATGGGTTCCTGGGATTCTTTCTTCAATTGTGTCAGCTGCGCCAACAAAGCATGCGCATCCTCAGCGGGTTTGAACCTAGCTTTGAATTTGGATTTGAGAGTATCCTAGTTTGTTACTGACCCAACCTGCAGGTGATAGAACTAGTCGACGGTGGCTCCTTGTAAAGTTTCCACAAAAAGTCTCACTGCTACATCTTCAAATTCGACCCCAATTACGCCACATGCTATGGAGAAAGTGGCAATGTGTTCGTCAGGATGAACCTTTCCATCCCCAAAAAACTTAAGAAATTTTTTCCTAGAACTGCGAGGTAGTTCATGCAAAGGTGGGGTCAAGTTTAGAGGGCCGAAAGAATTACCCCACGGGCCTTGGGCCATTATGATAAAAGGATTAAAAGGTGGGATAACAAACCTTGGTGGAGTGTTCATAGGTAGGTGGTGATTAACAGTGGGAAAAGAAGTTCTTTGTGTTGGTGACCTGACAAGGCTGGGAGGGAAACTCCTAGACTATTGAAGAGAAGCTGATAGAGGAAATAGGTTAAAATTACTCTGTTGTGCTAACTCAAACACAGGGTCAACAACACCCCTAGATCTCTGACTTTTGGTGTAGCGTGGAGTTGCCAGATTTTTAAAATAAAAATGGAACTAAAACTATTTCAAATTAAAGCTTGAGGCTTCAAAATGCATGTTCTTCCTAGCGGCTTTGGTTTTGCAGACCAGATAATGTAACTTAGGTAGATGGTAAGGCTAGAATGATAATGGGTAAGATATATAACGGAGTCACCAGACTATGTAATGGATAAGGGTAGGGACTGCTTCAATCTAAAACTTGAGGTTTCAGACTGCACATTCGATTCCCCAGTGGAGTTGCCAAAAAAACTGTTGGGTGAATATTTTGTCATCAACTAATTGATGACAAAATGGGTATATCAGCCACAGCATAGGGAGATTTACACCAAGAAGAGTATGGGTTTACCAGATTTAGACGAGGTAAATCTCTCCTCTCATCAAGGGGAGGTTTCCTATTAATACTTGCGTGTCGGATATATAATTAAGCAAAAAATAACACATGAGGGTGGTATAATAGCATCTACCTCTCTTTTTTCAGAAGTAATGTATAAGGAACAAAAGAGGGAAAATCTTGGTCTATTGCTAACAATAGTCCTCTTCTTTCAAGAATGATATTAAACAGAAAACAAGAAATCACCTGAAGTAACAAAGTTACAAGAACGCTCACGCAAGCACAAAGTCTTTCGTAGTTTCTCCACAGATCCGAAACAAGTACAAACGTAGAGTAAAGTGAAGCACAAAGTCTTCACCTGAAACTATAAAAGATAACTGAATCTCAAAGATAAAAGTAGCACAAAGTCTATCTTCTACCCTCTAGAAGCGCCCTTAGATAATATCAACACATCCACTTTGCTTATTAAATCAGATAAACAAGAGGTTATCAGGAAAGAGAACATAAGAAACTATTTCCTAGACAACACAGATAACTTCAACACAAAGTCTGAAATCACCTGCTTCTCATTCATTCAACAAAATATGATTTACAAATCTGAGCACAAAGTCTCAAAAGTTGCTTCAATTTCGGCAGAGTGTTTGCTCTCAATTTTTTTCAAGATCATTTACAAATGAGGTCTCCACTATATATAGGGAGAAAATCCTCAAAAATAGAAAATAATAAAATATATAAAATATCTTGGTCAAAGATGACTCATCTTTGAATTTTAGATATTTTTTTGAAATATTTACATTTAATTACATATTTCAAAATTGCATGCACTTTGCACAAAACAAAAGTGCGTAAGGATAGAAGAAGAGAGAAGGGGGAGAGAGAGTGTCAATTCTTGCTGCCGGACTTTTTCAGATGAGCGTCGTACATGGCGATCGATGCTTGAATTCCTATGCTGTCTAGTGCAACTACATTTTTGAAGATGACTCTTGCTCTGATCAGTGCGTCTTTCAATGCTGTGATGGCTTTAGAGTGGCCGTCAACCTGGATTTCAAATTTTCCAAAGTCAACTGGGCATCCAGAATGCTGTCCACCGAAGTCATTGAGAAAGATGTTTCTTCAAAATCTTTCTAGATCATCTCTTTGAAATTCTGAATCATTTCCTCTGCCAGAAGGAAATGATGATCCTTGGAGGTCAAGTCACATGGCAGTTCTTCTAACTTGTTCAGCAGGCTCAGGTCACTCTTTTCACTAGCTTTCTTGAAATCTTTGAGATCATCAATTAAGTCTTTGAGTACTTGGATCCTGAATACCATTGACTCCTTGATCACAACATAGGATTCTTTGTTGGGGATGACACCAATAGATATCAAAGTACTCTTTTTGAGATCTTTCATTTCCTTCTATCTGCCGAGATCTTTCTCTAAGCTGTCAATTTCCTGAGAAATAAGGGAGACAAAATCGTCTACCTAAGCTTTCAACTTCTTCATTTTACCTGTTCTTTCCACAACTTCTGACAACAAAGAGACTCCCTAATTGTGCATTATTTCAACATATTCCTCCATGACTTTTCCCTTTAAATAGGTCTTTTCAGCTTTCTAAATGACTGAATCATCTACGGAAAAGGCCTCTGGAGTCGCTGCTTCAGGTAGAATAGTGAACCTTCTGATCGCTGCTGTTAACTGCTCTGCTTTGGCTTTATAATAGTCCATCTCTTTTTTCTTGTCAATTTTTTGGACCATAATGTCCATTGCTGACTGAAGATCGCTCTTCACACCTTCGTGAGTAACTTTGCCAAGTTCAACACGAGAGATGGAATAGTTGCTCATCTCAAAACCCTCAAGGGTTGCGTCCTGAGGAGGCTTGGCGATGTCTAGAAAATTTTGCCCATTTTCTTCGACCAACTTGGAGAGTATTTTTGGCCTCTTAGGAGCCTTTGCTTTTGCCGGCACTATCTTGCCAAAATCGAATTCATCTTGGGAGATGGCCATTTTCTTCCTCTTCGGCGTGAAAGCAGACATCCAAGGCAGGAGAGAAGTACTTGTTATAACAATAGTTGCCTCTGTCAGTGTCACTGTAGTAGCTTTGACACTACTTGTGGTGATAGTAGTTGTAGTCAGAGTAACCAACGAAACTGTATCAACTAGTGATTCTAGCTCAGGTGCAGGGCTTGGTGGCAGGTTGAAAGACGGAGATGATAGACTTAGAATGGACCCGTAAGAGCGAGGGGAACCTCTGAAAGGACCCTGAGGATCGCCAAATACCACCCTGGAAGGAGAAGCGGTTCCAGAAGAGGGAACACTGATTGGGGAGATAGGAGAAATGGGCACTACAGGAGATTGAGGGGGAGAAGGAGAGGCACTCTGAATCGGCTATGCTTGTCCTAGCGAGAGTGGAGAACCAACACCTAGTTGTTATGGAGGTTGATCTTCTGTCTCCATGAGCTAAGCTACCTGTGCCTCAAGGCTTTGATCTTTGGTTCTTTCAGCTACCATTTCAGGCTCTTGTGCAGGCTTAGGCTATTTGGATACAAAAATGATTCTAGGCTTGTGAGGCCTAGAAGGAGAAAGAACGTCACATTTATTTTTTGTTCGGTTCTCTACCTTCCTTCTAAATTCTGCTTGATATTTAGCCTCTGATCCTGTAATGAATTCTTGTAGGGTGATCCCTTTAGCTGCTAACCAACCATTGGTGTTAGCCAATATTGGTTCAAATCTTTTTCTCAGAGAAGTCAATTCCTTCTGAGACCACTGAATTGGAGGGAGAGGGGAACCAACAACTTTTTCTGCCAAATACCTGCTGTTTATGATGTTCCCATCATCAATTAAATTGGAAGGGATCTCTACAAGCCTGAGGTATTCTATCTGCTCCAGCATCAGACGGTAATAGTCCATTTTCCTTATTTCGTCGGCCGTCCTCAGATCCACCCAGATATCCTCAATCATGGGTTCGTGGAATTGAGTTTTTCTTCTGATCTTCTCTTTGACTCCCTTGTAGTCAAATTTCTCCCGTCTCTTGAATGGTTTGATGGTAACCATCTGTATTTTTGTTTCCATGACCCTGGCTTTGGTTGATGTAGCAACTGAAAACCTGCCAATCTGGATCAGAAACTTAAAACTGGGTCTCTTCAGTTCCATCTGTTTAGTATGCACAACAACTAGTTGTCGGCACAATTCCATTAAAACTAATTTGTCTGAAGGGAACCTGGGGAGCATATAAGGGTAACCTTGGTAAAAACAAACCCAAAGATAACAAAAAGTAGGGAACTGGAGGAACATATAGCCATAACCATTCACTACCATCCAGGCCTCGTCTGATATTCTCTTCTGCTCTAGCTGAGGATCGAAGAGACACAAAAATACGGTGAAGAATGCATCATTCACTCGTCTAAAATGACGTGTTGACCCCTGAAGCGTCAGCTGTGAATAATATGAGTAGACCGGGGTGGTCTTTCTATCTCCCTCTGTTGTCAAACTTGAAAAAGATCGCATTGCAGTAACTATGTAGACCAGGTACGAAGTCATGTATAATTTGAAGGAGGTCTGTACCCTGGTCAGTTGTTCATGGATAGCATTGTTGATCTGTTCTCCCCAAAAGATGGTTTGCTTACCCTGAAGGATGATCTTAATGAACAGATACATCCATTCATAGAATTGTGAAGAGGATGAGAGGCCCCGTACTCTGCTGAGGAGGGTGATTAGGTCACCAACTTCTTTGATGAAATCACTTATGGGGAAGCTCTTCAGCTATCTAGAGAGGCCGGTCCTCGGGGTCTTGAGCCATTTATAATTAATCACCTTTTTTGCCCTCTTAGAGTCTTTGTCATATTCCTTTTGTGCATCCACGAAGTCGATCTGGGTTACTACGGTGGCTGGAGGGCACAGGAAAACTTTGTCGATAAAGTCAGGAGCCAACCGAATTATCATACTGCCACTAGCATCTGAAACTGATCTGGTCTCCTTGTTGTAAAAATGCACGCATTGGAGAACAAATTTTGCATGATGCACTGCTACCAGGAAGGTGGCGGCCAAGTGGATGTTGCTCTCAACAATCCTATTTATCCCAGTACTGGGATTTGTTGCCTTGGTTTGCGCCAGGAATTCAGCCATGTCCACATGGCCGATCTCGGTATCTCAGATGTCGTCGACATTTGAGGTGATTGATGTGGGCGGGAAGATGCCCTGGTACTTGTATTTCATGCTTTTTGCCTTTGAGGGAGACGCTTCCGTCATAGAGGACAATCTTGATTGGATGAGAGTAGATGTGCAGGAGTTCGCTGAAAGTGCTGCAGTCATGATCACAGATGAGAGGAGAGTGAGCGAGAGAGAGAGAGCACAATTTAAGTGACCTGGGTTACTGGAGGTTACTTTAATAGGCCAGGTTTAGCAAAGGAGTGAAAAACGAGAAAGAAAAAGCATGAAAGGGACAACTTAGAATGTTTTTTGAGAGTTAGCTGAAAATTAAGAAAAAAATGCAGGGGCGTCAAAAATCGCTGCCCTTACATAAATTTGGAAGGAACAACAGGGGCAGTGAAAATCACCACCCTTGCAAAAAAGATGCAGGGGCGGCAATTTTCACCGCCCTTGCGGGTAGGAAGCAAAAGGGCAGGGGTGGCAAAAATTACCCACCCTTACACTTGGGGAAGAAAAACCGTGTAAGGGCGGTGAAAATCGCTGCCCTTACACTTGGGGAAGAAAAGAGAAAAAAGAAAAAGGAAACGCGAGGAAAAACTGCGGGTAGAAGGGGAAGCCCACGGCGAGGAGGGAGGAGGAAGAAAAACTAAAAAAAGAACTAACTAAAACTAAGGACAAAACAAAAGAAAACAAGAAAAGAAATTAAAAACAAAACCTACCTAATAAAAAGCGCGTGCCACGAGGAGGGATCCGTGAGTTTGTGCTTTGAAACGTCACTTGAGGCACTCAGGTGTAAGAGGTAGGAGGAGAGGAGGAATCAATGAGAAGAAAGAGGCTCAAATAGGAATATATGGGGTGAAAAACCCACCCCAACAACCTGCCACACGCGGCCATTAATGCCTGTGCAGAAATCGAGACGTGCAAGGGCGGCATTTTTTGCCGCCCTTGCATGTTGTCGGTCTATTTTTGTAGGGGTGGCAAAAATCACCACCCTTGCAGGAAATGTGTAGGGGCGGCAAAAATCACCGCTCTTGCAGGCCGGAGAGCAGGGGCGGCAAAATTTGCCGCCCTTGTACAAAAACAAGGGAAATGCAGAGGCGGCGATTTTTGCCGCCCTTGCACGGAAAAATAAAAAGAGACCAACTCTGGGAGGAGAAAAAGGGGAAGGGAAAACTTGGCTTGGACGAGATGGTAACCACTTCTCATTCTGAGGCCAAGACGAAAAATGAATTTTGAAATTCGTCTCGAAAAATGAACTTTAGAGTGACGAAAAATGAAATGGACAAGTTTCGTAGGGGGTTGTTCTAAAAAACGAGCTAAGCTAATTTTGGAGACAACAAGGCTGATAAGGAAAAAAATATTCTAAGTATCAAACTTCCCTTTGGGCCCCCTTCAACACTTAATCGATTTGATCAATTCTACTCTAGCCATAAATCTCAAGATTGAAATACGGGTCCTTACCACATGGCTTTCCCTCACATTTTTGTTGTTAGGTTGAGGATTCAAGTGCAATGCTGGCTATTTATTCTATGGTGAAGCGAGATTTTACCATGTGTCATCATCATGCTCAATCGCTAGCCTAGAGGATTTAAACTTATACAGATGGTTCTAGGATGTAGGATCACTGGGATTGTGACATGTGAAAGCACTCTGCTAACCCACTAATTTTTTGACATGGAGATCCACTAGGCAAGTTTAAAGAAATTTGACTGTGTCTAAAATCATTTTTAAATGACTTAGAATCGTTCATAGATTGACACTTGGCACCAGGTGAAGATAGAAAATTTTCTCAACCTTTTTATTGAAGATAGGAAAACTTAGACATACTCATGTAGATTTCTTCAGGCCTTCTATAGGATTTGTGACCTTTACTTCCACCTTAGTCTTTACAAAAATTGATTCTCATGACTTGTGCTCTCAAAATTATCCTTTGGAACTTTTGTTTGGAAAAAAGTTCTAAATCTTTTCAATAATTTTTTTGAAGGAAAAGACTTAGTAGATTCTTTGTGAAGTCATCAGAACTTTTATTCGAAATAAAAGTTTCAAAGTCCTTCGTAACACTTTCTCTAAATACTTCATTACAAAAGATGCAAAGACCAAACCTTTCACAAAATGTGTGAAGCAAAACCCATGATGTATTGATTTCTCCTTTTTAGACTTAGCCATTTTCATGAACTTGGATTGAACCTTGAAAATTTCATGATTGTTGAAGCTTTGAACCAAAAATGGATGTTGCCTTTCATGGTGATTGAAAATAGTCAACAAAAACTTACAAGAGTTATTATTATTATATTATATTTTTTTAATTTTTGTTTGATTGACATACCTAACAAATAAAAACTATGAGAAAGATTTCACTAAATAACTAAATGCTATGAATAAATTGAACTTTGATTCAAATACAAATGAATATTAAAAGAAATATATATAAAACTTTTAAATGACATTGACCACAATCAAAGGCTAATAATCCTTATTTGATTTTTAGCACACCTTTGGATTTTAATTTAAAAAAATGCCTTTATATAACACTGAAATCATGCATAGATATGATTTTCACGTCTTGGTAACACTTTTGGGAGTGGAATGGTAATGGAAAATGATGTTGATAGAAAACTCCTACTACTTCATTATAAAAGATGCAAAGACCAAACCTTTTGCAAAACTTGTGAAGCAAAACCCATGATGTATTGATTTCTCCTTTTGAGACTTAGCCATTTTTATGAACTTAGATCGAACCTTGAAAATTTCATGCTTGTTGAAGCTTTGGACCAAAAATGGATGTTGCCTTTTATGGTGACTAAAAATAGTCAACAAACCCTTACAAGACTTATTATTATTATTATTATTATTATTATTATTATTATTATTATTATTATTATTATTATTATTATTATTATTATTATTATTATTATATTATATTTTTTACTTTTTGTTTGATTGACATACCTAACAAATAAAAACTATGAGAAAGACTCCACTAAACAACTAAATGCTATTAATAAATTGATCTTTGTGTTTTACCGAATTTGGGAAACTACAAGTTTTATTTCCTAAATAGTAAAGGGGTCTGGATTAAGGGGAAAATTAGTAAATAAAATGTGTCTTAATTAACCTACTAATTTATTGAATATAGAAGTGCTTAATTGATTTATAAAAATAACAAATAAGGGGATAGAGAGTAAAACTTAGCTATTTTGGGTTGAGACAGAGGAGATAGAGGTTGCAAATTACTGATATGGTTGGGTAGACTATCAAAAATAGGATCTAGAAGTTTATTTTCTACCTGGATAGGGGTACCAAAAATGGGACACCTAGAGGTATTACACTATAGTCCAAGTTTTGGCATTTTAGTCCTTAGTTTTTGAGCTTTTTGGGTTCTATTCATCTACTCTGAGAGACCCTATGCCTGAAATATTGAGTTCTAGTTATTCATGAAGCTCCATGTACAATTGATTTTGTCTTCAAGGATCCTAGTTCATCTTCATGCTTGATATGTGATCTCGAATCCAAATGGAAAAAGGGATTAGTGAGTAATATGCACTAAATGTGAGATCACACCCTATGTGTGGGCACACTACCTACATACCAATACTCTGAAGAGGCATCGAGGCCAATGTAATTCTCTCAATTTGAATGTGTATTATGTAATCCTGTTTATGCAATGCAACTGTATGTAAATTTGGGCAAGCTTGAGATGATTCATGACTAGTGTAGGAGCTTGGATAGGCTAGAAATAATAGTGGTTGGTTGTATGGAAAGAATAGGAAGATTTTCTTGAGTGTGCTTTAGTATATATCTAGCTTGTGCCTTTTAAATGACTGCCAACCCTTCTAAATGACCTTTAAATGGGATTTTATAGGGAAACTACTAATATTGGGTTATATGAACTCACATTAGGCTGATAAGAGAAAATATTAGGATTCAAGAAAATTTGATCATTTGAGGTTATTGTGGACTTGGAAAATAATGCTACAAAGTGGACACCCTAGGTCCCAACATTGTAGTCCAATTTATGGCACTATTGTCCAAGGGGTAAGGGACCCTAGGGGATAGATCTATACTTGGGAGAGGAGTTTGGGATAGTAGGGGCTGAATCTAAAAGGCTTCAAATGATTGGGAAATAGTGAAAACATGCCTAAGTGGGCTGTGTAAGTGAGTAGGAGAGACCTATGGTTTGGGTGTCACAAGTCATGCTCAAATTGTATAAATTGAATTTTAGTATGACTATAATTTCCCCCCCTTTATTATAAGTATGTGAAAAAGTGAAATACTAAGATAAAGGAGAAAAAAAGAAGCGTACCTAAACTTACCTATGCAACTAAGCCCAAGAAGTTGTGTGATGCTAGGTTGTGTGTAGTGAGAGCATGTTGTATTGTGTAAGTCTATAAAAAGGAAAGCAAAATTAGATCAGTTATTAATAGGATACACTATATCTAAAATAAGAACATACAAATCTAGGTAAAGAGAGAGGAATGAAGAGAAAGGAATGAATACACCTCATCAGGTATGTGAACCAATACAAAACATGTTATGCTACTGGGTTGTGTTGAGTGATGCTGCAAGTATGTTGAACCAAGAGTTATATCAATGAATGAGCTAAGTGTTGAATCCCCTAGAAGTTGGCTCAAGAATGCAAAGGTAGGCCCTTTGGCTCCATTGTCACCTACTATGTGAAGTTAATGAATCATGTGTGTGCTAATCGATGTCTGGACCATGTGTCTAATCCTTTTGAATATGTGGCTCAAGAATACAAAGGATAGCTAGTCCTTTGGCTCCATTGTTGCCCCATGATGTGAAGCTGAATGAAAAAATACCAATATAGATGAATGCCATATGAGATGGCTCATGGATCCACTGAATGTGCTATGATATGACAATGTTGGCATGGATAGCTGAATGTAAACTAGAAACTAGGCCACTGTTGGCCACTTCAAAATATGGAGATTGTACTTGTATAGAAGCTGCTTCTAAAATTAGAATCAAGGCTTAGGAAGCCACTTAAGAACTTGGGTATGTGGGAAGCAAACTTATATGAAAGTTTACTTGAATGTGATTCCAACCACCTAAAAATGGAGTAAGGCATGCAACTGCTACGAATGTGCAAGAAAATGCTATAAACTCAAAAATAGAGAAGGCCCATGTGTCATGCACATTGACCCCAATAACTGGTGTCTAGAACATATATTCTAAACTAAAATTTATATCAACTACCATGTCTAAACTAAAAATGGAAACCCTCATGTTGTGTATGATGCCCCCTATATCTAGATTCTTTGAGTGAAATAAGTGCTAAAAACTATTGATTTTTGGACTAAATTGTACTGGCAAAATAGTGACTAAACTCACCTCTCTACCTGATTTTGGTAAAAAGAAAATTTCTACTATTTGGACAATAGTGCCAAAAATTGGACACTTTGGGGTTCAACACTATAGTCCCATTTTTGGTGCTATTATATAGAGCCAAAACTAATGACTGATTTAGATTCTCTACTGTCTACCTAGTCTAGTTTGCCTATGCTAAGTTTTGGATTCTGGATTTTACTATTCTAAAACTACTTTTTTGACCACTAGGAGCTTTGATCTCTATGATAAAACCCCTATTTATTGCCCCTTCTTCTGAGTGTAGGAATGAATTCCCTGCAGTGACTACCCTCAGAATAAGAAGCCCTACATGTGTGTTAAGCTACAAAAACATTTGATATAACATTGATATACATTATCTCCAGATATAGCAAAAGTTGTAGAGAGAGATTGTTAGATCCATAGGGGTATGCCTAGATAGATATAACAATGTAATATCATGTGCATAAGAGTAAACTAGAATTCAAAATGTTAGTTGTTAGTGGCATGGAGGGATAGATCATGATGTCCATCATGGCATCCAAAAAGCAAGGTAAATGCATGATTGAAATCATGGCATTGCATACAAAGATAAAAAATCAAGTAACAAACATACAAATCAAGAAGCAATAAACACGTGAGGGTGGATAAGGGGACAAATAAGCACACAAGACATAGAAGGCATGTTCAAATGCCACATACACACATAATGGGAACAAGCAAAGATTGGCAAAAGGGCCACAAGCACATGAAAGGTACACACAAAGGACATTGGCAAGTGTTTAAAGGCACACACATATAGATAGGAATAAAGGACATTGGCAAATGTCCTAAAATGTAATAAAGAATTAAATAGGAACTAAAAAATGCAAACACATCTATCTAATCAAAATGAAGAGTGGAAGCATGTAAAGTACTAAAAATACAAACATGCATCTAACCATGGAAAGTAAGAAGCAAGAGTATACAAGATATGTAATACAAGACTAATGTATATACGATGAAATACAAAAGTGTGATATATACTAATAGATGTCGATGTGATATCTATGTAAGAAAATAAGGAATGTACTACAACAAGATGTCTAGAGTGTATAGTGTAAGAATGACATAACCTAGATGGTGTAGTCATGTAGATTATGCCCCTAGTGGGTAGATGTATCGATATGTAGCTAGAATGTAGAAGTAAGATGCCCCCTCGATGGGTGGAGTGAAGCAATCAAGGATTTGGATGCACTACACACACTCAAAGAAGATTTAGTGAAGCCTATTAATATAGATAAATCAACAAATAATAACATAGATAAATGTAATTAAAGTCTAGCATAATGGTTAGCAATGTAAAACATAGATGATGCATACAATTAACATGTTTTTGTATTATTGAAATATTATATTGTTTTTGTATTTTGAAATGTTTGAGATATGTAAAATCAAGTAGAGAAAACTATGTACAATCAATAATGGAAGGAATGATACTAACTGAGGAGTCTCATGTGAGACTCCCTATCATGGTGTCTTGTATCAAGGAGTGGAATCATGCATGATCATGAAGCATGATGGAAATGCTGAGACTGTGGCTCTAAAAGTTGTATATGCTCTAAAATCTTTGAAGTAAAACTGACTGTGGGGACTTACTATAATTTTGAGAAGTGGATGTAGCTGTAGGGATCTTAGGGACCCATCTAGAAATAGGAGAAACTCACTGAACATATGCTCTATGTGTAGATGCATGAGATTTCAATGAAACTACTTTGGGTGTGAATACTATAGCTAGAAGCTATCTAAAATCTTGAAGCTATGGGGGTGTATGAACCCTTTGTACTAGTGATGGATATTGTATCTATGTTTGATGTTGAATTGGAAAAAAAATGATGGAAAAGCTAGAACTGGTAATGGAACTGAAACTGGCTTTAGAACTGAAAATAGCTTTGAAACCAAAAGTGGCAACTCATATGGAACTCTAGTAACTATGGTAACCTAATTAACATGAATGGATTTCATGCATTGATGAACTATATATGGAACTACTCATAGTTTTTATATCCAAGGTCTATCAAGTAACATGTCTAAAACTCCCACACTAAGAACTATAGTAAATAAGGTGGTCATGTGTGTAGGACCAACCTGTATAGGAATGAGGATCTCACCTAATGTAGTATGACTATGTCCACTTCAACCACTGATAACTATATTTGTTGGAGTAATATTCTACTCTATATAACCCAAGTGCTGTAGTAGTGTCATAGTACACATGTTAACACTGGATCCATTACCAATTAGAACACTGTGAATGGGATGACCATGCATAAAATCTCTAATGAAGAGTGCATGATAATATATGCCATCCTGAATAATATCCTACTCAAAAAAGGAGATGGAAGGCTGAACTAGAATGCTAGAATGAAAAGTACCAATCATGTGCCTTAATGGATGTGAATCGGCTACCGATGCCTTGTATGTAACTGGTGGCGAATGTGCTTGATATGCATGATGTACACCTGATGTGTCTTTTGTTTTTGACTTTCCATGCTGTGGAAATTGATCTAAAAATATTTTGAGTGACTTATCCTACGTTGGTTTGGCTAGAGGAATCTCAGCTGAAGTGTCTAGATCAATTTGATTGCCATCAATTAGATCTTATATCTTATGCTTGAGACTAATGCATCTATTTTTAGTATGGATTAGTGCCCTATGATAGTTTCAAAATGAATTCTAGTCATATCCCCATGGAAGAGGCTTTGTTGGATCAATTTATCTGATAGGAAGAAGAAATATGATGTTACATTCTAATAACTACTATTGAACTCTGGCTGGAGGAACATATAGATTTTTAAAAGGTCACCAAGGAGGTGTTGATAAAGTGACTCTTTGTGAGGGATCTAAAGCCACATTAACTGTCTATTGAGTCAGTCCTTTACTGTAATTGAATTTGTCCTTATATGGGGCTTTGCTGCTACTCTTATTAGTTATATCTAGTGCACTTGTGTAATTAATTTTTCCCATTGAAATGAGTTTGATTTCTCTTTCTTTTAAAGTGTGACATAATTCAGTGAAAGAAGAGAAAAATTTGAACATGATTGTCTCATGCAAAACTGGTAGAAGACTCTATTTGAAGAGGTCCTCTAACTCTTGATCTACCATAGGGCTAGTCATCTTAGCCAATATGGTCTTGTATCTGAGAACATACTCGGTGAGAGGCTCATTTGATTTCTATTGTTGTTGTGAAATTTGGGCATATGAAACCTTATCACTGATATTGATACTAAAATATGCTAGGAACATGTTAGCAAGAGGATTGAATGCATTAGCTGATTGATTTGGTAGACTATAAAACCATTGTAATGCATAATCCTTGAGGTTCCTCAAAAATAATTTAGTTAATAGCCAGTCATTTGGTACATAATCCAAATATGTTGCGTGAAAGGCTCTCAAATGTGTTTTGGATCACCCTTGCCATCGTAAAGAGTGAGCTTAGGTTGTATAAATCTAAGTGGCAAGGGTGTAGTAGCTATATGTCATACCAAAGGTGTTTGTAATAGAGTGAAGGAGTCCAATAATTATGTAGATCTAGTGGTACCTTGATCAAGATGTTGCACCTTGGATTGAAGAGATCGAATCTCTTGCATAAGGGCTACCACATTAGGAGATAGGGATGTACTAGCTACATTTGGTGGCATAGAAGAAGGTTGGGCTGCTATAGGGGGTTGTTATGACATAGTTGCCCCCATAGTGTCATATGCAGTTGGTGGCTCTGTAGTTTGAGAAGACTGACCGTTGGTTACCTTTTGTTTTTCCTCTTAGAGGATTCTAGTCATGTCATCTTGCATATCCAGGTGTTTGGTTAAGAGTTCTTGAAACTCTCTTTTATCAGGAAAACAATTTGAAATGTGTTTGAATGTTTTGCAATAAGTTGTAATATGTAATGTGCTAAAAATGGAAAGTATTGGATATAAGAAATGCAAAATTCTAAAATGGTACTTTAGAATTTTCACAAAAAAGGATATGAATCTGCCAAACATGTAAGGTAATACCACAAAAAGAAAAGTAGGAACTAGTATATGCAACTAGGGATTTTACAGAAATATTATTTGTAAAATACTATGAACTTTTGAATTTGAAATTGATTTTTTGGGCTAAGTATGCAAGATAAAATTCAAAAAATTATGAGAAATTACTTGCTTGAATGGGAACTAGGAGATGCAACTAGGGTTTTGACATAAATAATTTTTTGAAATTTGAAGTGATTTTTTGATTTTAATATTCAATCAAAATTTGCAAAAAATAAGTGGAATACTACTTGAAAATTATTGGGATTTAGTTGATGCAACTAGGGCTTTGAAATGATTTTTTTCAAAATTAATGTAATAATTTGAAAAATTTGCTATAAATTTGTAGAATTGAGCTTGAATAATTTAGGAAAAATTTGAAAATATTTCTAAAATTAGGAATATATATTCCCTAGTGGTTTGAAAGTGTTTGTATGCAAATAGGATCTAGTATTTACAAACTAGGGTTTTAGTGAATTATTGAAAAAATATTTCAATTAATTTTTAGTTGTTTTATTTTTTAAATTCAGGAAAAATTAGGAAAATATTGTAAAAAAACAAAAATAATTATCCCTAGAGTTTCTAGGGTTTTTGTACGAAAATTCAAAGTCAAGTTTACCAAACGTTTTACTGAATTTGGGAAACTATAAGTTTAGTTTCCTAAATAGTAAAGGGGTTTGGATTAAGGGGAAAATCAGTAAATAAAATGTGCCTTAATTAACCTACTCATTTATTGAATTTGTAAGTGCTTAATTAATTTATAAAAATAGCAAATAAGGGGATAGAGAGTAAAACTTAGTTGGTTCTTGGTTGAGACGGAGGAGATAGAGGTTGTAAATTACTGATCTGGTTGGGCAGACTATCAGAAATAGTATCCAAAAGTCTATTTTTTGCATGGAAAAGATTGCCAAAAATGGGACACCTAGAGGTCCAGTGCTATAGTCCAAGTTTTGGTACTGTAGTCCTTAGTGTCTAAGCTTTTTGAGCTATTTGGGTTCTATTCATCTGCTCTAAGAGACTTCATGCTTTAAATATCAAGTCCTAGTTGTTTGCAAAGCTCCATGTGCAATTGATTTTGTCTTCAAGGATCCTAGTTCCTCTTCATACTTGATATGTGATCTTGAATCTAACTGGAAAAAGGGGTTAGTGTGTAATATGCACTGAATGTGTGATCACATCCCATGTGTGGGTACGCTATCTACATACCAATACTCCAAAGAGGGATCAAGGCCAATTAGTTCTCCCAATTTGAATGTGTATTGTGAAATCCTATGTATGCAATGCAAGTGTATTCAAATTTG